>JAVLUZ010000145.1:7423887-7975910 GCA_036768485.1 Mermis nigrescens | reverse complement strand
AACCTCAAAGAACCGCTATTATAAATACTGCCGGCAAAAGATCAAATCCTTTGTCTCTGTAACTGTGCAAACAACTTTCTGAATGGTAATATTCCTTTCGATAAAAGGATTTAAAATAAACTTCGAAGATATCAGAATCAAATTAGATACCTGGCAAACAATAAGCAGGCGACTACAAAACGAAAGATATTATAATACAGGAAAGGTGGTTTTTCTTCCTCTTTTACTTACTCCCATACTTACAATAGCTGGTAGTTTGTTAGCTGATGCAATATCTGGTAGAAAATGAAACATACTGAAAAAATGATTCTTATACCAGCTGAAATCAGCGAGCGGACTAACCTATTGATGTTGTGCTAGATTCCTTGGATAATGAATTGCAAAAAGTTTTGCATAGCAAAAGTATATCCTGAAATAAAACTCATGAAATACAATCAGGTGCTTGGCAAGATTTAAACGACTATATGAACAAAAGCAGCAGCCATATAGAGCTAGTATACTTGACAATGCAAAGAATGCATTGAGTGATGAAAATGTGCTTGTTGGTATGCCAAAAATCAGATTCCAAAGGCAAAACTCCTTCTTCACTACATTCATTATTATTAATTGAAATTGAGCCTAATGGTGAGCTTGTGATAGATGGCAATAGAATTGAAGGCTCAAACATTACAGATTTAGTCAAAGATCTTGCACGTGAGCGTAAGAAAATAAAAGCAGCACCCTGGCACAAAAGAATTGCTGAAAGTGTTTAATCGCACAAATGTTCCACTGGAAAGTATGGTAAATAGACAAGGTAAGGAGATTTTTGCTGCAGGTGGGGAATTCGACTGGGATGAAAGCCTATAAATACTTATCACATATAATTTATTCAAAAAACAAAATTACAAAAATGCACGTTCAATTAATCCTACTTGATTACAACATTTGGTTGGACTACTACACAAGGGCAGGCTGCCCAAACAGGCTATGGGTTTGGAAGGGTATAAAGGCATCCCATACCAGCGGGCGTAGGTCTTGGCAGTTTTTCCGTTCGCTTTTAGGATGGCAGTCCCAGTTTTGCAGTCAATTGGTAAACGAGTTGTGAAAAATGCTCTAGTTGCAGGCTCAAACATAGCATCTGATTTGGCCCAGGGAAAACACTTTTTGAGTCTACTAAAGAACACTCAAAGCAAGAAGCTGCCCAACTTTTGATGAAGCCTCTCATGCCCTTCAGCAGCAGCAAGGAGAGGGTCTTGGTAGCCGTCAAAGTCTATAAATACTAGCATGATAGATGCTTTCAAGCTCAAAAAAATGGCTCTCGTAAACGAAAAATCTGTCCCCAGTACCAAGACTGAACTGGACCTTTTTACGGTCCCTCCTACTCAAGTAGTGATAAAGCGTAGTTTTAGCATGAAATTCAACCTACAAATCCATGCCTAATGAGGGACCATATGAATTTAGAGTACCTCCTGATCCACATTACATTCAGCTCAATAAAAACTACATTCACATGCTATTGAGAATCAGAAAACCAGTAGTTGCTGCTGGAGCAGCAGTGCCTGACTATGCGCCTATCAATCTTATTGGTAAGACTTTCTTTAAGCAAGTAAAATGCTTTTTAAGAGGCAAATTAGTTTTTGACAGCTCTGATAAATATGCGTATAGATCGTATTTTGAAACCAAATTAAATTATGGGTATGATGCCAAGCATTCGCATTTGCAATCTGCGCTGTACTTTCACGAAGGTGGGAGTGATATTGACACAAAAGACAATGAAGCTTTTCAAAAAACTGTCAAAAGTAACAAGAATGAAAATGTTGTGAAGTTGCAGCCCCACTGCACATTGACATGTTCTTGCAAGACAGATTTTTAGTTGTTTACCGATTTCCGCCTAGGAGTACACAGAAATAATGATGCGTTTGTTTTGCAGTGCTTTGAGGATGTCAGCCTTGACTTGAAAGTCTCACAAATGAAATTATTTATTCGAAAAGTTGAGGTTTTGGACACTGTGAATTTAGCTCTTGACAAGCAATGCTTTCCTATACGGCAAAATATCCCATAAGGAGAGTAGCTTTGACCAATTTGCACATTTCAAATCCTGCTAGAGAAACGCCCAACTATGCATTGTTTACTGGTCAGCTCCCTCGGCGTATTGTATTTGCATGTGTTGAAGGCAGTTCTTATTGAGGCAATCTAGCAAAATCGCCTTTCAACTTCAAACCGTTCAGCATAAATGATGTAAAAGTAACGTGTGGAGGTATAACATATCCTGCTTACACTCAGCATTTCATTTATTATGACAGGAGTACTTGCAAGCCTATACTCAGATGTTTGATGCATTAGATATTGGGCATGAAGGTAATTTCATTAGCAAGAAGATTTTAAAACAAGTCACTGCTTCTTTGTGTTCGATTTGACTTCTGATGCAGATGATGGAGGACACTGTGACCTGATCGATGAAGAACAACAAGCATCGCTGTTGAGTTTCTGAGAATTTGCCCGATTCTAACATTGAAATCATTATATATGCTGAATTTGATAACTCAATAATGATTGATAAAAACCGAAACACATCTCATGACTATGATGCATAAACATGAACACTATTGAAATATTCAAAATTCTCAAACGCAATAATACATTTGCAGGCGTTTTCCCAATAGATCGTCTGCCACCTATAAGAACCTACCCTGCGGCTCTAGTTGTAAATTTGGACCCCAGTGAGGAACCAGGATCACACTGGGTCGCAATTAATGTTCAAAATAAGAAGCATTGCAACTATTTTGACAGCTATGACTTAGAACCACCTGTGCAATTACTTAAATACATTTCTGATAATGTCTCTCATTTACATACAATAATATAGGAGTACAAGGGCTTTTCTCAATCAGCTGTGTCATATGTGTATCTACTTTTGGTTTGCATGAGCAAAGGCATAAGTTTCACAAACATTCCTCTATGCTCAGTAAAAAAAATTTTATAAATATTTCAATAAACTAAAAAAGGTTATAAAAAAATGGATATGAAACAGTTTTACATAACGCTTCCGAGCAATTCACAAAAACAAATACTGCAGCCACTTTTTATTTACCAATCTGCCTAGACAAATCGCATTAACTGGCGACTGGGAGGTTAGGTTAGCTGAAATAATTTATGCAAATACATAGCAATGTTGCCCGAGGAGCAGAATATGATACAATTTTATGACATCAAAAACAATGTGCAGAAACAAAAATTGCTTATTCTCGAAACGAATATTTAATACATGACTATTAAACCTGCAAATGAATACATATAGTTGTAAATAAATAATTGATGCATACAACTCTTTTCCGTATAGGTAACAAGTACATCACTTAACAATCAATGAAATATATTAAATGTAAAGCTGTCAACATTTAATATATACTAGATTCCTAAAATACGCTTAACAATATAAATTATACTGTAAAAAATTAACACGTTACCATTCACTAACATATAGTGGTCTACTTTCATATTGCGATATATGATCTAGCCTCAATCATTGAATATTTTTACTAAATTGCATGAAATATAGAGAAATATATGGATATTCAGTAATATTATATCAGTCATTATCTTTCATAACAAAAATAATTAACCTGCGTGAAATTTGATGTTAAAAGTGATCAAGATAAACCATTGCCTTTTGAATTTGGCAAAACAATTGTCAGAATTGCATTTCAGGTATCGGCTATAAATACAAACCTGTGATCATTATGCAAATGAGTCTACCGTAGTGTGTCACAATTTGTAGACTATAGTAGGCTTCAAAGATCAGTTCAAAACATGATTTTAAGAGACAGCTGCGATTTTCAAGTTTCTGATTGGAAGAATTTAACCACCCTGTTTTTCCAAAACTTGAATCTATGAAATTTGTACCTATTGAATTAATGTTAACAAAATTTAGAGAGTAACAGTAACAAAAAAGTAACAAAAAATAAGTAGAAAAAATGCTTATACAGAAGAGCTTGGTGCAATTTCTAATGAGATTCTGAGTTGTATTGCAATTTTATGCACTCTAACCATCCTCTACATTATTCGCTTTATTAAAAACGATATTTAGCATAATGCTGCAGACAAAATAGCAATATAATTATTCCATACTTAAGCCCGGGAGTGTCCCCTGTCTGACTCTGGACCCCTGCCTAAGCGCGTGCACCCAATTGATCCTTAAAATTGCTTAAAATCAAGTAGTGCAAACAAAAATTGGTATACTGTAGGCTGCGCGCTAAAATTTTGTACATAGTGCAGCAACAATTCATATATCTTACCCTGGAAGTTTGAGCTAAATCCGCCCTATAGTTCTTGAGAAATAGTGCTATATGAGAAAGTGTAAAGTAAATTGGTATGCTGTAGTCTGCGCGCTAAAATTCTTGCACAGCATGCCTCGCCTATATACATCATATCCTTAAAATTTGAATAAAATCCGGCCATTGGTTCTTGATTTATGCAAAAGTGTAAACAAATTGTGATATACTGTAGGTGCTCCCTCAAAATTTTTGTAATAGTTTGCTAATAAGGTGTTCATCCTAACCCTAAAATTTCAGCCCAATCCGACCACTGGTTCTTGAGTTATTTCCCCCATGGAAATTTCCCCCAGGGAAATTTCCCCTCCCATGGCCTGCGCGCGCCCCCTCCCAAAGCAGGTTCGAACTTCCCTATGCTTACAGCACAGCCTATGCTACAGCATTGCGCCCTGAGAAAAGCCAGGGCGCAGATTCTGAGCCCCTACGCCTATGCTATAACACAGGCTATGTTATAATGTTGCGATCTAGGGAAACAGGCTTAACTACTCACACTTCTCGAAATATTTCATAAAGTCCGGACTACGAGCTAGAAATAAGCGAATATGTCACGTCAATAGATGCGCAAGGTAGGTAGGATCGGCTCCGAGTGGGAGGAGGAGGGCCTTGAATCCCAGAAAGACAAACTAGTAAATTTAAAGTCCCCGATTTTTTGCTATTACGACGAAAATAGCCAAACTAGCAGATAAAATGCTTTTTCTGTGGCAATGCTGCAATTGTAAAGCATTTTCAGTTATATATATATATATATATATATATATATAAGAGCTCGAAATTTTAAGTGGGGAGTCCCTATCCATTTTCAGGGCCGGAGGCTAATGATTTTTAATTTTTGGCTAACAAACGGCCAAGAATCGCCTAAAATGGCCAAAAAATCAATTTTTTCTGAACATCGAGGGAGTAGGGGGGGGGGTTAGAAATTTTCCGGCTTTGAGGAGACGGGGATGACCGACTTTGAGAAAAGTATTCCCTTTTTCCATTTACATGTATGTTTTCAGACCATTTTGACTGCATTGAATCACTTTTAACACTAGATCATACATGAATAAAAACTTTGACATTACTCAAAAATAAAAATGTACTAGCAAATGGGGCGCTTCGATGCCCCATCTGCTAGAGTGTTTGTAAACAAATAATATCTTAACCAGTAATTAGTATAAAAAATTGAATAACTCTGCAATGGATCGGCAAGCTCTTTTTGTATTTTTTATATCTAGCTGAGCTGCCCGGCGTTGCCCTGGCTGAACTTAGGCCTGATAGCTGTATGGCATTGAAATGTCTTGTATTTTTTATTTTTCGGGACTTTTGATGTTTTTGGGATATTTCTAAAAAAATTGTTGGTAAAAACATATGGTATTCTTTAAATTTTTTAAAACTGTCTTTTGTCAACCATTTATCTGATTAAATCCATATTTCTGACGTTATAGAATGGTTCTGAGAATTCTTTATCCTAAATCATATTTTTGATGTTCTGGGATCTTCTAGAAATTATACCATTAGATGGTTTGGGATGTTTAAATATTTTGTTTGATCATAACCATATTTTTAACGTTTTGGAATATTAAAAAAACTTTTTTGGTCCAAAACCATACTTTTGATGTTTTTGGAGGTGTAAAATTTTTTTTTGGTCAAAAGTATATTTTTGATGTTTTGGGGTGTTTAAAAAATTTTTTCGGTCAAAACCATTTTTTGATGTTTTGAGATGTTTAAAGATTTTTCTGGTGCAAACCATATTTTTGATGTTTTGGGACACCAATCTTACAGCACAGGATATGTTATAGCACTGGGTATGGTTTATCACGTCCTATCTTGTAGCATAGGGTATGTTATATCACGTCCTATCCTGTAACACTGGGTATGTTATATCACGTCCTATCTTATAGCATGGGGCATGTTATATCACGTCCAATTGTATAGCATGGGGTATGTTACATCACTTCCTATTGTATAGCATTGAGTATGTTGTATCACGTCCTATCTTATAGCGTCGGGTTCAACTTTGTACAATGTTCAACTTTGCTCTCATTGTAAACAAATGCAAAAAGTTGCACATCAAATTAGCCGCTAGAAGCAAAAACACTTGGATTTGTATTTTCGAAAGCCGCATGTTTGCTGCTTTCTTTTGAAAGCCGCATGTTTGCTGCTATCTATTGCTTCGCATTAAATTTCACGCGCGCTGGTTTACAAGGTCAAAAATTGTGACTTGGTGCAAGCTCTTTTTCAGTGATTAATCATGTTTATAAGTACCCGTACGTGATTTCCTTTCAGCCCGTCTCATACATGTTTTATGATGCCAGATCGTATATTTAAAGTAGCGAATATGGAATCAGCGGTCCCAGAAACCCCAGGGGCCAAATTTTGGAAGCAACAGTCAATCTGTGCTTCTGCAAAAAGACAAAAACCTAAATTTTACGCTATGCATAGGGTACCTTTGGGCTCCCGTATCTCAGTAACCAATCCGTGAATTTTCTTCAAATTCTACAGTAAGGTCAGTCATAAGATATCCAATAATAGGTGAAAACTTTAAAAAAATTTATCCGCTGCGATTTTAGATATTTGATAAAATACACTTGTAAATCACGTTTTTCTTACGGCATCACATTAGTTTACACTGTAGTGTAAAGTGGTTCACATCAGTCGATAGCGCATAAAAAGTTGATCTAGGGTGGTTTTAAAATTTTACCCTGCGGCAATTGCATAAGCGGCTAGAGCTACCAAAACCTTTTACATAAATCCATAGTTTCCGGGTTTCAGGAGTCCGATCGAGCCATTTTAATAAAAAAATTGTAATTAGCGCCCGAGAATACCCATTGAGTGAAAATATAAGTATCACAAAATTATCCAGTAAAAACTTTTTTTGCCTCACACGCACACACACACTTATCCACAACTCGAAATTAATATTATAGATAGCATGCAGTCAATAGAATAGAGAAAAATTGTGAAAATTTTTAAATTTTCAATTATAAAATGTTCAAAAATATCCCGTCAACTCTTAATCTATGAGAAGTACCTGTCTGGCCAGGCCCAAATCCCGGATAGAATCCGGCCTGGGTGGTGACCCAACATATACTCGTATTTGTCTTTATCTCAGAAAATTCATCGGAATAGCTCACAAAATCTCCGTTTTTCGACACTTCTCGACATGCTCCATCTATTAAGATCATATAAGTCGAACTTCCAGAACAAATTTTCTGACTCGAAAAGCGTTATTTCTTGATCGTACGTGAGTCGAAATTATAGAAAATGCTCCACCGCGGGAGCAAAGCGCCGAAAATTTTGAAGATTTCATGTCAAAGACATGCAATATCTCCATCTATCCGCGCATTATCTTAACTTTAAAATTTTTCCCCCCAGGCAGAGGGGAGCGAGGCCGCCCTCTTCCATCGAACGGGGCCCTGTGTCTGGCTGATTCTCTATCGGGGAATACCTCAATCACCCCTTACTTTCGATGTACGATTCAAAATGGAACATGGAGTGCACAACGCAACTAAATAATGACAATTCACAAATAATTTCGACAAGAATGTTCATTTTTGATAACCATTAAGCGAACAAATGCAAATATGATTGTATCACTGAATAGCTTTATTTTCACAAGCAGTGTGGAATGAAAATTTCGCAAAATCTTTACCTTTTTACACAGTCTCAGAGAAAAATTTTAGGAAAAGGACATTTAAGAGTAAGAACGGATTAGATTCAAATGCGAACTGATAAAAAGACAGTACACGAGTTTTGCGTCATATCTAGATAATCAGGCTAGGTGGGCACTTGATATTTTTTGAAGCCATAGACAAAAAGGTCTGCGGTAAGGCTATATCAATTTTTATAAGAGTCCATTAGCTAAATATTGCACATTAGTGAAAAGTAGGTACAATAAAAAACGAGAAATTTCACGGCGCAGATGAATAGTTCTGGCTGGGAAGAAAGCCACTGCTGTCCTCGCCTTACTCGTATAAGAGATAAATAATTAAAAATATATGCTGCATAACTATGCAAAAATCAAACGAAATATATTTTGCATAATATTCATATAAGCATATTCTGTACGTTCTTTTGCTACTTTACACTGCGTTGTAAAGTGGTTCAAACCGTTGAAGATAAGATCAAAAGTTGGTCAGGGTGGTAAAAGATACTCGAACTGTACTGGGCCTGTTTCAGTGGCAGTCTAGCATTTTCCAAGAAGGGGTTGGTACCAAGGAACGACCGGGCGCCTGGTCCCGGTCCCGGCCAAAAAAGGGCCGGGCTTCGGCCGGGCCTTATAAAGGCAGAATAGGGAAAGCAAGATGATTTGTCATAGAAAAAAATTTTTGTAGTCAGTAATATTAGTGCTATTGTTTCGGAAATGTTCTTGAATCAATTTCTCTGCAGCTTTTGATTAGTTTTATCGAACTGCTATGAAATTAGTGCCAGGCAGATCTTATTTTCCACTTTGCTGTATTACATCTGACATGCTTCAAGACATATAATAGCGAAAATCGAATGAGATTACACGTAGATCCGCATAAAGTCAAGAAGTGCACCAATTACGATCCAGCACTTTATGTACATATAAATGAAAAATAAATGCAGCAGCGATATATTAATCAAAATTTGAGAAAATTTCAATACCTATCTGAATGGAGTCCTCAGTACGGAGTACATTTGGACAGAAAGTATTCCTTTTTTTGATTGAAGCAACTTTTCCAGCATTTTCAGAGAATATCTCGCAAGAAATACAAATTTTCGAAAACACCTTTTGTTGCATACGTCTACACAAATTTATTCTCACAGAAAAATCCAAACAAATAGCACCTATTCGATCATTTTCCTTAAAAATCATACATTTAAGAGCGAAGTGAAATTGACTAAGGACAAATAAAAGGAAAACAGAATAGTTGGTTTTTGAACCAGATTAAATTGTGAAGTCCAAAGCCTAGAAAGATTCCTGACATCACTTTTGTGTAGTTTACAAAGGTTTAGATATAAACTTAAAAACTTCAACATCTAAGCTTATCCAGCAAAAATTCAGAAAATTAACGTTTTGTGTTACATGTTGTAGGAACTGTCAACTATAAAAATTCACATACTTCTACATCAGATTCTGATCAATTGATTTAGAATTGGGTCAATCTGCTTCTAGAGGGAAAATGAGATGTAAACTGTAGATAAAAATAGTGCTTAATATTTAAATTACGCGTTATATTAAATCAATGTAAATTATTTATAGCAATGTATAGAAAAGCCTACCTTACTGCTACGAAAGACTTGCTTAGTCAAAATATTTGTAGAAAGATATTTTTGGACAGCAACATGAAAAATCAGTTGTATTTCAAGCTGCTTAGAACAACATTGCTATTAAACTACGAATTAGAAAGTATAAAAAACTACGCTAAAGGTAATGTGACCTTACATATACTTTTTGCTATTAAAATCTGTAGTCAGTCAATAGGATGATAGACAGATATGCGAATTGAAAAAACATTTATGCATTATAAACATAGACCAAACACATGATGACGTACACACCCATACCTATAAGTAAATATGTACATATTGTAACATACATAGAGGCCCGGTCCCGGTCCCGGCCAAATTTTGGGCCCGGTCGTTCGCTGGGCGGCACCCCGACTTTTCTTAAAACAGTCAAAAATAGGTCAGAAAATTTGCCTTTCGTGTTCGAAATAACGTTTTTCGGCGTTCTACGTTGTCTATTTTTAGTTAAAATCACTTCCAAAGCAACATTTCTCCGAAAAATTTTAAAATTTCAACAATTTTGTGCTGAAAAATCGTCGAATTTTTTTATGTAAGTGGAAATCTGACGCGAAGCGCTGGAAAATTTGAGAAATTTAGACGGAAAGGAATTCAGAAACAGGATGTACTACTGCTCGATTCGCTGTATCTGCTGCGTTTGACGCGGAACATGGAAAATTTTAAAAAACTTATGCTTTAAAATAGAATAAATCTATGCTGAAATAGCTGTTTCAACACTTGAAATTGTTTTAAGATATAGTCCACGAGCAAAAAATGGCTTTTAGGTGGAGAAAAAGTAGATGAATGTCATTAATAGGTATTATACGGCGCGAAGCGCTTTAAAAATTTGAAAAAATTGTGATCACTGATGACCAAAAATCACCGCAAATCACATATCCATTATTCATCTCGCTAACTTTTTTTGACCGATAGGGAAAGGGCTACGCCCCCAGCGCTCCTCTTATATACGCCCCTGGCCTGTTTATTCAATATTTTTGTAAAATACCGTCATTTCCGAGTTTAAGAAATTTGACTACTCCCGCACAGAGACACACACGGACAACTTCAAATTATTATAAGTCAAAGTTATTTGAACCATTTATCTCACTTGCTGATTGAGTAAATGGCGCAGGCGCGGGCGTTATGGCTAAAAATGAGAATACATCTCTTTTGAACAGTGTTATTTTAACGAATGGAACACAAATATGTAGAAAAGATGGCTTGAAATCAACGCGTCATATCCGATTTCTACGACACGGCAGATAGTGATTGATTGCTTTTATTCATTAATTAAATAATTAAGATTATTAATTGATAAAAAGTAA
This sequence comes from Mermis nigrescens, assembly GCA_036768485.1. Classification (NCBI taxonomy): domain Eukaryota; kingdom Metazoa; phylum Nematoda; class Enoplea; order Mermithida; family Mermithidae; genus Mermis; species Mermis nigrescens. The sequence continues at coordinate 7,965,046 of JAVLUZ010000145.1, read as the reverse complement.
GAATGAGCGACAGCTTTCATATTAATGATCGCAGTATCGAGTTCTAAGCCCGATGCGCATATATTGACGGCTGTATCCCAACTTTTTCGAAAAAAGTTAAAAACAAGTCAAAAAAACTTGCCGTTCACGTGCAAAATAGCGTTTTTTCGGCGTTTTACATTGTCTAATTTTATTTCAAATCACTTTTGGCACGATATTTTTTCTGAAAATAATGAAACTTTCCACAATTTTTCGGGATCAAATTGATAAATTTCTTTGACTCTTGTGAAAATCCGGCGCGAAGCGCCGAAAAATTTGTGAAATTCAAGTTGAAAGCTTGATTTACTGCTCAATGTCCTGTATTTGTAGCTTTTGACGCCAAAGGTAGAAAGTTTTTAAAATTCGCATAAAAATTAAACCAATCTATGTTTAATAGCCGTTTCTACTCTTGAATTGTTTTGGAAAAATATTAGCAAAAAATTAGCAAAAATTAGCAAAAAACGGCTTCTAGTCAGAACACAAAGAAAGTAAAATAAATATCATTAATAGGTATTATTCGGCGCGTAACGCCGGTAATATTTGAGAAATTATGATCGCTTAAGGCCGAAAATAATTGCAAATTGCATATCCATTATTTATCTCAAAAAATATTTTTGGCCAATGGTGGGAATACGGCCCCACCCTTCTTAAATCCGCCCCAGTGCACATAAACATCAGCTGAGAGTGGAGATGACAATTTGGGATAATTCCAATTTTATGCTTTGCGTCGCGCAATTAACTTCTATGAGTCTTGTTGTTTACAATATGTACACAAGATTGAGCATAAAGACTGCGTAAGAAATTGCTCAGAGTCGAGCATGGACCTGATAGCGAATAATCAAATGAGTCGTATAGAGCCTAAACCATACCTGCATAGCATGGGAATTCTGGGGGAGGTTGAAATTATAAAGTGCCATTTTTGGGTCCAAAAATGGTAGGCATGGGTCAAAACCATCGTTTTTCAGCGGTTCTGACGATGCTCTATCTTTCTAGAGCATAGAAGATATCGAGAATTTCTGAAAAAAAATAAAAAAGTCTGAACAAATAATGGCGCGAAGCGCCGAAAATGTGGTACTTTTGAGCAAAAATACGGCTAAACACGCTTTAAAAAGTATCTTTTCTGAAAAATTTTTGAAAAATTTTAGGGAAATTTCAAAAAATCGCGAATGTCTTGGGGTGGTACTTGGTGGGTTTACAATTATGCCCCCTGGAAAAAATTTCATCCCGCAGAAATTGTTTTACCAGTCCACCCACAATTAGCGATTTTTAAGAACTTTCCAAAATTTTCCTTAATAATCGTAAAAATTGCGTTTTTAAAGAGTTTTTAACTTGTTCAAAGGAGGCTAATTTCCGGCGCTTCGCGCCACAAATTCATGTTTTGACGTATATATTGTTCAATTTGCTCAAGTTTTTTTGTTTTTCTTAAATAATTTTTTTACGCTCAAGGAAGACAAGGCATCGTCAGAAACACCAAACATGATGTTTTCAACGAATACTCATCATTTTTGGGACCACGGCATGACCGATACAGGGGAAAGGGGTCAGCGGGTCTCGGGAAAGTCAAAAAATTGCCATTTTTGAACCAAAATTACCTCAAAAATTGGCGCCAATGTTAAAATAGTATTAAAACGAGATTATTTCACAGTTTCTGGTCAATTTTGAAGCACTTTTGAAGTAAATTTTAAATTTCCTTATTTTTTCTTGTTTTGGTGGTGATTGAACCTACTTCAGAAAATTTCATTCTTTTCCATTGGGGGACTCTTGTGTGTTTCAAAAATTATTTTTCATTGCCGGGGGGGCGGTTCTCGCTACCCGAACTCAGGCTAAGATAGAATACTACATGTACAGCATGGGAATTCCGGAGAGTCTTTCCCGGATATTTTCTGAATTACGGTTTTCAGAGCTCAAGAATTGTAGGAACACATTCAAAGCCCTATTTTTCGACGTTTCTCGATAATGGTCAGTAACCATTCTGCACGGAGGTGGGTCAAAACTCCTCCAAGAACATGTATGAATAAGGACTATGGATGTCTGGAAAATCGAAAATGCATGGAACTCAGCCAGCTTTTTCGTGAGGAATGGTCAGTAGCCATTCTGCTTGAGGGAGCTGTCTTTAAGAACACATTTGAATAAGGGATGAGGATAGAAAATAAATAACAATAAGGAATAAATAACAAGAAATAATAAGGACCTCTCCGGTCAATTACATTCTTATTTTTGTGGCCACAATATCTTACATATTTTAGGACCTTATTATTTGGGTTCCTTAATTTATTTGTCCAGTAAGTTTTGCAATATATCAGCAAAATTTCACTCAACATTTTAGTTCGAAAGGTAATTTTGTTCGCCAAGCCAGGAATGTAAAAAATTGTAAAGTTTCCGAATCGCTAGCATAATTTGGCTGCAAATGTCAAGAATTTTAAGGATAAAATGTCGCAAGTCAAGCATCTGAATTCAGTACAGAGTTGGAATTTTATGATTTTCTGAAGAATTATTCTTAAAAAAGGCAAAAAAAAGTTAAAATAATTAAATTAAAAAATATATGAAAACACATTCCAAATGCTAATCTTTTAAATTTTTCAAACACATCAACAATGCTAAATTTTAATAATATAAAACTCATTTGTAATTAACTTACGTGCAGCATTTTCTTCTTCCTCTTTCGTTTTCCTTTCTTTTTTCGCTTTCCCTTTCTTCCCTCTCTTACCTTTCTTTGTCTTTGATGCTTTCACAAAATAAAGTGCATGCTTCTACTAACTAGGTCGCCGCAAACTTTACCAATAAATTAATAAATAATCCATCAATTAATAATACCTTGCCAATTTTAGCTTTTTTGATTTCGATTGTTGCTCATGTATGACCTTTGAGCTTCTACGTACGCTAATAAAATTGCCAAGAAGAAGCGAAGTAAAACTGTATGATATCACCAAATGCAATATAAAATACATATGGATATTAATATTGGTAAATATATGTAAATATATTCACATTGAGAAACATCATTACATGATATCATATTTTTGGATGATAAAAGTACGATTAGTACATAAATCACGGAGTAACATATTAAGGAAATATAATCTATAAGTCTCCCAGTAGTATAGCACAAATTAAATAAATGAAATCAATAAATTTACAGATATGGTCCATAAATGCCCAGGAAAGTACGAGTATGTTATAAAATTGTTAATCATCAACTAAGGAAATTGTCTCCAGCATCATATTGTAAAAAAATGCAAAACTGTAATACAAGATAAAGATAAAATAAAATTAAGTCCACAAATGATGAACTTCTCATTGTAAGCTTAAATCAATCATGAATATTCTTGAATTGGTCGAAAACCATATATCAGAAGTGTCCAAGCTCACCTTCAGCATTCTTTTGTACTATCCTCTTTAATGCTTGGATACTATCATTCGGTTTCGCTTCCTCTGAAAGTCGGATTTAAAACTAATTAAAACCATCGATGCAGTCAAAATACAAATATTTCGCGTCCAATTTTTGCCATTTATTAAAAAAATTAATTCTCTTATTTTGATGAACATTTAAAATTTCATTGCTTAATCGGAAACATTCACTTTACTCGATTATAACGGCTTACCAAATAGCGTAAATAGATATTCCATGCTTAATTACTACCAGACATCCTCAGCACGGAAATTCAGGTACACGGAGTAAAAATTTTAAAGTGGTTTTGTGGGCCAAAAAATAGCCTGTACGCGTTAAAAACATCATTTTCGGCGTTTCTGACGATGCTAAATCTTCCTAGAGCACATCAGCAAAAAGATCAATCAATAGATAGCTAAAAACGGTTAAAAGAAGCAGATTGTGTGCAATAACGTAGTTTTGACGCTCTTTTAGCGTTTATACCACTTTTTACGGTCATTTTGGTCCAAAAAACTAAATTTTTGATCATTCATAGACCGGCTGACCCCTAGAATTTGGCCATGCTATCCTATATAGTCATAAGTCGATAAAGATATTTCAGATATTTACTAGCTTCAAAGGACAGTAAGCGGTGTAAACGGTCAAATTACAACATTTTTTAATCTGTTCAGAATTAAATTCCACCTTATTGTCCTAGTTTACATAGTGTGTAAAATTTTATTACATCTTCTTCTAAGGTGAGGATTTGTTTACGCGGGAGAAAAGGTGAGACGGCAGCAGCGGGATTTTATCGGGTATGGGTGGTGCAAAACGAGCAAAAGTATCCAAAAAAGATGAAAATTCTATTCGAGGTCTACCGCTTCTTTTGGGGTCTAGACCAAATGCGCACCCGATCTGGGGCCAGGAAATCAGTCGGTCTAGGGCGGGGTCGTAAATTGAGCGTCTAAATCACCTCTAAAAACTGGATTAAGCGATAAAATACCGTTGAAACTACGTTATTACACCCTTTCCGGTCTATTTGAAGCATTATTGAAGAAAATTTTGATTTTTCATCCGTTTTTGGCTTTTATTTTGGCATAATTTTCCGCACAAAATTTTTCATGCTTAAATTCTGTGGTGAGGAAAGCGATCAGGCAGAACCCCTGAGCCCCCATGCTCCATGTCTAGTCTACAACATCTCCACTACTGTTGTAAAAGATATCTCTATCTTTTTCTTTTTAGCAAGATAAAGATCTCTTATCTTGACGATTTTTTATCTTTATCTTTATCTTTATCTTTATCTTCTGCAAAAATCACAGGCTATCTTTATCTTTATCTTTATCTTTTTGATAGGAATTTATCTCGCAAAAAAGATAAAGTATGTACTTAAGTTAGCATGTAATCCAAAATGCAGGTTTGACGTGATATACATTTAGACGCATTCAAGTTTTATTGTAATACAAGAAAAAAGAAAACGATTGTTTAAACCCTATGTCGTGCGGCCCAAAATAATGCCTGTATATCGATTTAAGTAAGCGGCACTTGATACCGATCTAAGCGGGAGTTCTACTATAGTAGCCAAGTTAATCTAAGTCTAAGCGAAGAAAAAATAGAAAAGTTTGAAAAAATCAATTACCGTTGCGACTATACTTTGTACAGGCGCACAGAGCAGGTTCTGATGTTTGTGAAAAGAAAGAAGTGACTCGCTGTCTGTCAGTAGTAGTAGTACACGGGTCAGTCAGATACCGCGGGTAAACCCCCAAACCTACATTTATGTGTATGCTTAATGCCTATCACCTCTTTGATCTCAGGTGTAAAAATTAGGGCATTCAGTTGGCTGCTTTACATCACCCTCTCTCGTTCAGCTTGCACTTCACAAACATCATTCTCCCTGGGTTCAGGGGACCATATTTACATATGTACACTTTATCTTTATCTTTTATCTTGCAAAAAATCCTTTTCTTTTACAACACTACTCCCCACCTCTACTGAGGCCCACGCGTACTTGTGGATTGAGGTTTTTACATGTTCATCGGTTTATTTCGTTCATTCCTTTTGAAATTCCGAAAATTCTTTAGTGGTACAGAGGAGCTCCTGTTTGGAATGGCAGCTCTTAGGGGCTCATCAGGCCGAACACCGAATGTGATTTGGACCAGTCGTCTCACCTGCATTTTTTCTTTCTAAATCGTCGAAATACTTCATAAATCCCAGACTACGAGATAGAAATAAGCAATTATTTCACGGTCATATATACGCAAGGTAGAATCGGCTCAGGGAGGTGTGTGGGGGGGGTAAAATCTCAGAAAGACAAACATGTAAATTCAGTGTTTACAGTTTTTTTGCTAGTCAAAACGACGGAAATAACCAAAATAGCAGATAAAATGCTTTTCGGCGACAATGCTGCAATTTTGAAGCATCTTCAGTCAAAATTGCAACAGTTCGTAATTCTAGGTGGGAAGTCCTCGGCCGTTTTCAGAAGCTGGGGCTAATGAGATCCAATTTTCGGCCAAGAAATGGCCAATTAACGCCTGAACAGAGCAAAGAACGATTTTTTCGAAAATCGGGGAAGAGGTCAGAAAGTTTCCGGCTTTGAGGGGCGGGTGATGACCGACTTTGGGAGGGGTATTCCCCTTCTCTACTTTTACATGTATGTTTTCATACCATTTTGACTACATTCAATCGCTTTTAAGACTAGAAAATACATGATCAGAAAACTTTGACATGTGTAGCATGCAGTTAAATTGAAAGGAAGAAAAATTATATAATTTTTTAATTCTAAATTAAAAAAGGTTCAAAAACAAGCCGACAGCTGAAATTTCTGCATAACTGTCTGGTAGTAGCTCACAAAAACTCCGTTTTTCGACATTTCTCGACATACTCAATCGATTAAGATCATATAAGTCGAACTTTTAGATCAAATTTGTTTACTCGAAAAGTGATGTTTTTTGGTCGTGCTTGAGTCAAAATTATGAAAATGCTTCACCGTTGGCGCGAAGCGGCTAAAATTTTGAAGATTCCATGTGAAAGACAAGCAATTTATTCATCTTTCTGCACATTATCTCATCTTTCAAAATTTTTTCTCCAGGCAAGGGGGAAGCGTGGTTGCCCTCCCCTATCAAACACAGCAATTTGTCTGGCTGACCCTTTATCGGGGAATACCCGATCATCCCTGACTTTAGATATACGATTCAAAATGAAACATGGAGAGCACAACCCGACTGAAAAAATGATATTTCGCAAATAATTTCGACAAGAATATTCATATTTGATAATCGTTAAGTGAACAAATGCAAATATCACTGCATCGCTGGATAGCATTATTCTTACAAGCAGCATCGGAGTGAAAATCTCGCAGAATCTTATACTTCAAACACAGTCCAAGAGAAAAAAAGATAGGAAAAGGGCATTTAGAAATCAGAACAGAATAGATTCAATTGTGGGATGATAAAGTAGACACTACCGAGTTTCGCCTCATATCTAAGGAATCAGGCTAAGTAGGCACTTGAAATTTTTTAAGCCATAGACAAAAAAGGCCTACAGTGAGACTATATGTGGTAAGAGCGCGTCACTCTAGGCCGCAATGATGTAAGATAGGGTATCTTACATCATTGCGGCCCACTGCGCATTACTGCAGTATAGGGTGTGTAATGTGCACGTAGCGGTTGATGAACTATTGGCCGGCGAAGATCGGTGGGGGTGGGTCTATTGTGGAGCGAGCCCGCCCGTTAAAGTAGAGCCCGTGTGTTAAGATACAGCCCGCCACGGTGCCCTGCACCGTTCTAAAATATTGGCCCGCCATGGTATAATGCGCCCGTGTGTTGAGATGCGCCCGCCCGGTCGTTGAGGTTCAGCCGGCGTTTCATTTTTCCCGCCGGTCATTTGAAGGTCATATCCAACGAAGTTGAGAAGGCATAAAAATTACTAAATAAAAATATGTAAATGCATATAAGCATTGTTAAAATAGCAGGAGGTTGACTGTAAATAAATAAAATTACTCAGAGTTTCAGCGGAAAAAGTCATAAAAGATAATGACCAATACATAAACACAACAAAGTTAAATTATATGCAAATATATTTGGCATGTATGGCATTGTTAATAATTGTTACATCTGGCCGTGAACCAAATATAATTAGTTTCCGTCATTTTTCTGATCATTGAAGGCGGAGACATAATTTGATTACAGAAACAGACAAGTAAATCACTTTTTCGTTAATATCCTGTTGTAGTCCAACCAAAGTTAACTTCTCGTGTTTGTCTAATATCTCTTTTTCGGTAACTTTAGTCCGTAAATCATAAAGAAGTAAGAGCATAATTAAAGACGTCAGTCAGTTTAACTTTTGAACTTAATTTTAAATTACAAATTTTTATGGTTAAAGCATTTTCTTATATTTTTGTATGCTTTTTTTGTTAAAAACTTGCTGTGGTTATCGTAAATTACATTCTTTAGTTCTGTTTCAATTAATTATAATTAAGAAATGAATTAATGCTAAAAAGTATTTATGCATTCAGTAAATCAATTGCGCTTAACATCACTTATGCAACTAATCTTTGTTAATTATTTGAAGCGATCGCGTTTTAAAAATTTAATTTTGCAACATTTATATCGTTTTATGTATTTCTTATGCATAATTATTGATGTTTATAATATTTGTTTTAGAGGAACTGGACCATCAAAAAATCCTTGATGGGTTGGTTATGTTCGTAGACGAAGCTCCGGAGGATCATTGAGCAATTCAACGAGTCGAAGACGAATTCGATCAATACCGTTGTCAAACGTTGCTAAGTCGTTCATTGTGGTCTATGACCACCGTGGATGTCACAGGCATATTCTGAAAAATTTATTCGCAAAAGATCTATCAAGTATTACGGCCATTCCAACGGCAGTCGAAAAATTTTATTGGAATTTGCTGGAGGACGTCCATATCCAGCTAATTTTGTTATCACTAGAATAGCCAGTGATCTCACTTCGTCAGCCAAATGTTTTTGGCGTGACGCGTCCATTGGCTGAAATACATCGTTTTATGCACGGTATTGGTTTAAGTTGGAATTATGTTTTCCGATGACGACGACAGTAACGGTTGCGACCATGATGATGAGTCGTTCTATTTTGGAAACGCAGAAGCGTAAGTGAATTGCTAAAAGATACAATGTTCACTTAAACTTAAAAAATTTTAATTCACAAAACTGGGAAAACATCAATAAAATTTGTTTTTATTTTCTAAGTTCAAGTTAATTTAACACATTATTTTACACTGAATATTAATTTTAATAGCCATTTGTTATAATATTATTCAACTTTATCTTGCATTCACTTATGTATCTCGCATCAATTTTTTACTTAATGAACATAATGTTGAGAAATAGTTTGTTTGATTTTTCCACAAACACCCTTCTGAATTTTTCAGAAGTAGAACGATTTTATTTTTCAATCGCAATAGTCGTCTTTGTCATCAGAAAATATGAGCCCCATGTAAGCCAATAATGTTTGGCGTACACTGACTGATATTCGTTTGCGAGTTTTTGTAAAATTTCAGAATTTTCATTACGCAGTAAAAAAAAACATGTACATATATGTCGTCGTTTTTTTATTAGTTGCGTGCGCCTAGCTGACTTTTGTATAATTTTTGGTTTACATAAGAATCGATCAGCGCTAAACCAAAAACATTTTTTAACGGGCGATTATGCAAAATTAATTATGGGCCTTTGCGTTTTGCAATCGTAATTTTTAAAAATTATATGAATCGTACTAATTTAAACATACGAATTATGCCATGTTATTTTTAAGTAGCAATATGCCAATAAGATTTCGCGTAGCGTTAAATTTTTTGTAATATTACGGCTATAAATGAGCAGTTATCACAAAAAGCCAAAAATTTCCAAACGATAAAAATTTAAAAAGGAGATTATAAATTTTTCAACGTTTTTTTCATTTGTTGTACTCTAATCATTTAATTAAAAAATTACAAGAAAATGCAAACCCCTCTATGCTCATGTGCAGTTGAAACTAGCATTTATTCTTTTTATTTCAATTCAGAATTATGTCGTATAAGAATTGTACAAGTAATATTCAATAAAAAAATATGACGATTTTTAACTTTTTAGAACGATGTAGGTATTCAAACATATGTATTGCTAATTGCATAATAGATATCTTGAGAAAATGGAAAACGCGTTTCATTATCATTCCACCAGCAGTCTTCTTGTGCCGAATCGTTGTTGGATGTTTCAACTAAAATTATCAAAAATGCATTTAATATTATCACAATAGGTAAAACTAAGAAATCTTTTACCTGCTGTTTCATCGATGCATAGCTTTTTTGGTTCGGGTTCCTCCGCTTTTGGTTTTTCAGTCATTGAATCAATAGAATCTGCAATAGGATAACTTGAGCGATTTTTAAAAACTAAAAAATAATTTACGCGTACCTTGAATTTTCTTTATCGCCTTCAAAATCATTGTTTGTTGCATTTGCCAGCTTTGAAATTGAATCGTAGTCAACGCAATTTTCTGATTTTTTGATTTATTTTTCAAAACAAAAGTATTTTTTGAACCATTCTTCTCGACGGTAGCGACTGTATTTTGGAGTAAATCAATATCTTCCAATAAGGTGTTGAAAAGTAATGATGCCAGAATTTTGTCGAAAAATGGTAACAATTTTTTGTACTGATGCAGTGATAAATTAATTCCTTGTTTCGTTGGGTAAATACGCCCATTGTCTGGTTCGAAAGTTTCGCAAACACGAAATCCGATGCTTACTGCTTGGTTCCAATGTGAAACTAGGCAATACACATTCTCTCCCAAATTAAATTCGGAACGCGGGGCAAGAGCCATTTTATCGTTGAGGAAAAAATTCAAGAAGCGACTGCACTTTTCTCTAAAGTTTATTTTAAATGAAAATTTTTGAAAAACTTTGTATAAATAAGAAAAATCACGTGACCGTTTCCTAGCAACAGCCGATTAATCCTACTTTTCTTTGTAAAAAAGTACCTCGTGCATTTCGTGTCGTTTCAAAAAAAATCATTTTATTCAATTTCTCATTAATCACAAAATACAAATTTTGCGCACACAAAAGCAACTTTACACCGTAAAATCAAAAAATGTTTGTCTAGAATGGTCAATCATTACTAGACTATCAAACTCGCCATATATGATGCCTTCGACCCCTCCCGCCGGCAAAGCCTTATGAAATACAATTTCGAGGCTCGTGGTTCCTTCCCTTATTAGCTCCCACGTGTTATTGTCCGCCCCATCCGCGCTCAATTCAAAAACAAAAAAAGCACAACCATTTTTAAAGCGATTTAAACTAATCATATTTCCTTTATCATCTTGCGAAATTCCTAAACCATCAAACAACTGCACAAATGATCGGATTTGTTGATTTTCGTCAAAATTTAATTTGTACGGCGTTGAAGGTACTGTTATTGTACCACTCGTAATTTTAATTTCGGAAATGCCAAAATCATGAAATTGAAAAGGTGATGTTTTGTAAGACCCTCTAGCTGCTTCTGCGTTTACAAGACCAACGACGAGACGCCTTGGTAGAGCACCGGAAAAAAGTGAGTTTAGGGGCGTCGAACGTCGATTTTCCGTTATATGTAGACTTGTTATTTGCGTTCTACGTATTGGATATTTTACAGTAGTGTTTTGTAGCATCGATTCAATAGCTAATGAAACTGCATCGGCAACTTCAATTTTTTTCATGAAAAAACACATTTGCTTGACTTCGATTTTGTAGTTGATTCTTGGATTGTTGTCAAGATCAATTAAGCAAAAGCTGTCGCTGTTTCTGTATAATTCTAAGCGTAATTCGCACTGATTAATTAAAAATCTTTCCTGAGACATCAAATCGGCATGAATTGGCGCCATTAATTCAACCCATGCGCTATTTTTAAAAATATTCATGCGAGTTTTAAAACCAGGATTTTCGATTGGCTCATTTTCATCAATATCAGGGTAGTACATGGCAGCTTGTAATTGCGTTTTCTTAGCATCTCTACCAAAATTTAGCTCAGTTTCCAAAAAAGATCGGTAAGCATATCTGTCGCCACTAAAAAAGTAAAAAAAAGTTAAAAACGATTAAATTTAATTTTTTTCATTTTGTACCTATCAGAAATCAGCTTTCCATTGAGGTACATTTTGATTTGTTTAAAGAACGTTTTTCCGATAAGATTAATAGGCAGCACCAAATCGCCCGTTTGTGTTCCGTCTGCTGCAGTTGTAATTTTGCATGATGAGCCATCGGGCTTGGTGATTCGAATTACGAAATAAATGTAATTTTTTGATAAATCTAGCATATACATATCAGGAGGAATACGAAATTCGTAAGGACCATCATTTGTGCACGGATTTTGAAGTTGGACTTCGGACCAAAATGAACGTCGAATAGCAACTTGAGTCGTAGGTACAGTAAAAAGATCTAGTTCGCTCTTACTACTTGGGAGCGAATTTTCATCTAATAATTTACTCATAATTAATCCGCAAAAACGTCTGAACCGACTGATTTAAGTAATTTTATTCTTTTAAGTGATGGTTTTCGAGAACGCTTTCTCTTTTTAAGGATTTTGACCTGTGCTTGTCTGTTTACGTCGACCTATCCCTTTTCCAGACTGTATACGATCGGCGGTTTCACGTAACGCTTGAGCAGCACCAGTTTTACTATGCTCCACTGCGCTTTCTTTTAATTTGCGTCCACTAGCTACATCAGCAGCAATTTTTGACCCACTGACTAAAACGTTTTTCCCAATTGTTTTCAAGAATGGTAAAGCTATTCTATACAATCCTCTGAAAAAGCTGCCTAATCCTGCACCTCTGTGATAAGGCGCATATGCTTTAAAACCACGAATAGCTCCTCCTAGCTGATACTGGGGGTTGGTTGCTATAGTACTTTGATAAAATTCTAACCAATCGTTTGCACTATCTGGTACGTAAACTACATGCATTTTCAAATATTAAAGTAATGAGAGCGTTTTCTAAAATGGAGCTTTATTATCGTTTTTCCAAACTCAAATGAAACAAATTCGTCGGAATCTGTCTTTATATTAATTTCAATTCTGTCGATATCCTTTTTAAGGATTGAAATGTAATGTGGAGAATCGAATGTTTTATTTATAACACTGCCAAACTTTCCTTGCACATCAATAGTACGCAAAAGTGGCGCCATTACGTTTCCAACGATCTGATTTGCAACAATGTTACTGTACACGTACATTGTCTCAAAATTATTCTTATTTATATCCGGCGCACTAGTGCTGTGTACTCTAATAGGTTTCTTGTCCGATGTTAATTTATACTTCGTTTGAACAAGTGTATTATCGTTACTGAATACTCTAGTAGGTTCGGCGTTCAATGTAAATTTATATATCGGTTGATCAAATCCAAGAATTTCAGTTAGTTGCTTATTCGCATATACTCCTTCAACAATTAAGGAATCTATGGTAAAAATCACTTGGTTAGCGGAACCATTATACTCTATTCGCACAGCATTTTCAAATTTTATTTCTTTTAACCTCTTCAAAATGGCCGTATTAATAGCAGTAACAAGACTTTCTATAGTTTCGTAATTTCCAGCAGGAAAATTAATTCTTTCAAAGTTTGATTCCACATGCAACATTATATAATTTTTGCCTTGCTTAATCGTATACCAAGAATGCGGATAAATGAGTTCTACTAAACCAACTTCCCAGTCACCTTCTAATCTTATTCTGTTGGGCAAGGTGACCCTAAAATCAGAAGCTGTACTATCCTTTTCGGTATTACTAGGTAAAGTTATATAAAACTGACCGTGCTCTAACATGTCTGTTCGCTAAGAGAAAACTTTCACAAATGAATAAATTCGTAAAATATCTGCTTTATATAAATTTCATTTTCCAGTAAGGAATACAAAGTTGCAAATCAGGTTTAAAACAACATGAACTCGGGCATATATTATAAATATTTTGCATAAAGTTACATATAATACTATCATTATGCATTAAATTTGGCGTGAAGTGTTTAAAAATCGAATTCATAGTAATGTTTCGGCATCGATGGAACAAAAAGAAAATGCAGTACAATCCACAGGTTGCACTGTATGAACTCTGGTAGCGTATCTTGTTGTAATTTTGCGTTTTGCTATTTCTTTCCATGAATCGAACAAAGTTTTCTACGAAAGGAACCAATCCCAACGAATCAAAATAGTCGACGTTACCGTTCGAGTCGAAGTAAAATGCGACCCAATGTTGCCCACTTTGATAATGACGATCAATATTTGCAATAAGCGCGGCTGGTCGGAATGGTATTTTTCGTGGAAGTTTATCACTAGCATAAATACCAAGGAAAATGCGCTTTAAAAGCGTGTCTTTCTGTATAATATTTCCAATTTCGTAACCATTCATTCTAAATCCGTCTCTAAGATCCACTCGTTAAATTTTTCAGGATATCCGAACCACTTTACTAGCAATTGAACTTGTCCGTTTCTTAAACGACGTTTTTTAATAACTTTTTCAATTTTGAAGGCACGATTCTCGTTAAATTCAATTTTTAAGAGTTCCCGTTCGTAAAATGTACCCACAATATTATCGCCGCTTAAATCAATGAGTCTATACGCTGGTTCGGTTCGACGTTGAATGACCTGAGAAATTTTAAAAATCTCCTCTGTAAACTGAGGCTTGTAACTTTTATCAAATATCTGTCTATGCTTTGAAATTCGGACGTAATCCCCGAGTGATAATTTTGGTTTCTTTACTTTCTGTGTTTTTCCGTACAAATTTTCCAAAACTTGTTGAACTTTGTCGACATTAACATCCGCTGGTTTCATTTTAATCGAACGGTGTACTGTATTATTATAATTTTTGACCAATTTATCCAAAACGTTGATCCATTTATGTGTCCCTTTATCAGTAAAATAGCGAAACATTCTGTTTTTTAAGGTGCGGTTAAATCTTTCTATAACAGCGCATTTAATATCTTCATTTTGAGATGTAAAAAAATCAATTTGTTCGTTTTTTAGAAGCTTTTGGAATTCTTGATTAACAAATTCTTTTCCTTTATCTGTTCGAATTTGCCAAGGTTTTCGCCCTTCGGAAATTATGGTTTTAAATGCTTCCGAGACGTTGGTACCAGATTTACTTTTAAGAGGTCTAGCCCACGCGTATTTGCTCAGTACGTCAATACACGTTAAAATAAATTTAAAATTATCATTAAAATCGGCTAACGATGTTAAATCAGCGAGGTCCAATTCCCACTGATGATCGATATCAAACACGTAAATTTTATTTCTTTTAAATTTTCGATAAGCTTGTCTATGCAAAGTGTAAGTATCTTGAGACGATAACCATTTTTTGACTTGGACTAATGTAACGGACGGATCTTTAGCTTTTGCAGCATCATATAACAATTTAGCACTCGCAAAAGATGAAGGATCATCTAAATTACTATAAATAGATTGAAATAGTTTTTCATTCATCGTATAATGGGGTATATCTATATAATTTTCTAAATTTTCGTATATTTTTATATAATTTAGGCGTTGTTTCGGGCTTTATAGTTTCTGCGGCAGAACCTTCTGTTGCCGAATCATATTCCGTAACTGACGCGGATGCTGTTGGTTCTCTTTTATATAATTTTTCAGTCAACATTTTTCTCCTATTTATATTCCCAATATATTCTTTTGGAACGTGTTCCTGAAATAAAGCATGGGCGAATTCCGACGCTCCAATTGGAGGCTCGGCTTTAACGCGTTCTCTGCTAAAATCATTGATCAAGTCGACGATATGAGAATGAGGAACAGACTGTCCGTTAATCGAAATTTCTCCATTATCCTTTACATTAATTATTTTGCTGCGCTTTATATGAGAAATCAACATTTGCGCTTGTTTTTGTTTACTTTTTGGGAGGCTAGATAAAACCGTATCAAAGAAATCTGGTTTTTCTGCAGTAACATCTTTTTCTTCTGGCTTAAAATTTACAGCTTGAGGTTGACGACTTTCAGCTTCTAAATTCAAATATCTACGAAAAAGTTGTGAATACAACTGAAACTGACGCTCGGGATTTTCGTCATTTTCCAAAATTTTTTTAATTTCGTTTTTAAACTCATCAATTTGTTTTTGTAACGGTGATTTTTCAACGCTCAACTGTCCAGCAAGGACATCTTGCGGTACAAGTACCATTTTGTTTGTAAATTTCATTGTTTTATAATTAAATCACTAAGCAAAGCAGTTGCGATGCTGAGCAAAGGAGCTAATAAAGCAGGTAAAAATCCGCCTTTTTGAATAATTAAACGTTTTTCAGCAAGTTTTGTTCCTTTTTTAGTACCCAAGTAGCGAATATTACGTTGATATCGTTTCAACTGCTTCTTTTGAGACGGAGTTAGCGCAATATTTCCACGCAAAATATTATAACAAATGTCAGAAATGCAATAAATAAGTTCTTTATTGGCTTTATTTAAAAATGCTTTTCGTTGACAAGGTTTGCACTTGGCTAATACTTTTAACTCATTAATATTATCGTACAATCGATGCGACATGACAGCACAAGCACAAAATGCAAAAATGATAAATTTTTACTTACAACATCTATTTATAAATTCAGTGCAGCAAGAAATCCGCCTCATTGATCAAAATTTCTCTGAAACAGCTTTTTCGATAATAAACATTATCAGCATTTAAATCCAAAAAACTGAGTTTTATGTCTTCGTCTAAATCGTTGTACAGTCCTTGTAGGTAGCCAGCCTTTAAATCTCGTCTTTTCAATTCAGTCAGCACCTCATTGGCAAAATACCAAAATGCGGACATGCGCCTTCGGCCTGATAATACATTGCTGGCATTGTACATTTTTGCTTTTTCTTTATATGCTGTTTTTGCTTCAGTAGAAAATCTGGTCCAAAAGACGTCAGCAAGAAGTGCTTTTTCGCAGTTTAATACGTAGATCGCTTGAAAAAATGCAAAAACGATATGTTTTCGTAAAGTATTTTAAATTATTTTACCTCTTGCTCTTTGCTGAATGATTCGAACAAAAAGCTCAAACGATGCAGCGACCATTACTGAAGAAGCGACTGGACTCGAAACGATTGAATCGAATAAAATGAATTTAAAAGACGACACCATTTACTTATATATTTTTTCAAAAAGTGGTTTTATTCAATATTGGTATCAACTGCCGTGTGTCTTTGAATGAAAAATTCATCGACGTAATGTGTAAGCTAATAAATAAACCATCAATTGCGCAGCAAATGTATATGTCGGGATTATATATAATTAGTCTGAAACAGCCTTTTAGTCTAAATTCTTGCCCTTTTCCAGAAGGACAATCGATGTTGTTTTCAATAAAACTTAATAAACGAGTTTTCTCTTCATTATTAAAGCCGTATATGGATGTTCTATTCAATCTGCTCGGCGTATGCACTAAAATCGTAAAATTGGCTTCTCGGCTGCATACGTTACTTATACGTTTTCTGGCGTGTATATCGTGAAAAAGGGCAGTAATGAAGGCTAGAAAGAATATTAGGGCTAGAATAGGCGATGCTAGTACGAAATTTACTGTTCTCGAACTAGAAAATGTTTGCCGTAAAATGCTGTGTAAAAGACCATTTCGTCCATTTTCCATAATTTAGAGAGAAATCGATAAAGAAAACCGTCTATAATGATTTAATTTAATTAAAATAAACTTTTTGCAATTGCACTTGTATTTATTTTGCCACATAAACGTAATTTTTATCGTCCATAGGGAAAATATTTGTTCTCAATCGCATGTTTTCTGGCGTAGTTTGAGATAAATCAATCAATAAATACCCAAATGGCTCTTTCGTTGCATCTAAAAAGGCTTCGTTGAAATGCTTCGAACCGGGAAAAATTTGTCTACCTAATGTTTGAATCTGTAGCCGATCGCTCGGATTCTTCATTAGCACTAAATACTGCGCATTAATTCGGCTTGTTCTCAATCCATCGAAAAATGCGTTTTGAACTATATGTATAATTGATAAATTCCAATGATGAGAGCCTTTTGTAAAAAGTTCATTTAATATTGAATCGGATTTTGTATCCAACATCAAATCGTCAAAAATTATCAATTTTGGTTCGTTTCTGCTTGCCTTTAAATCATCTAATTTTGGGATTCCTTCTATAAAATTAACATTTTTCCCTATTAAAGCTTCATAGGAGGGCTGCCACTCTGTATAACACCAATAAATTTTCGAAGGAGGCGGATCCATCATTTCATTCGAAAATTGTACAAACTTTTTAACAAATTCGGTTTTACCGGATTTTGTAGGGGCCGAAACTATGCAATTGAAGGGATGTTTCCATTTAACGTCCATGTTTACGATCGACAAAAGTTAAAAATGATGTATTTCAATTTGCAAGCAATTTTATACGAAATTCTATTGAATTTTGCATTCCGAAGTTTTATTCATTCTCAAAATTCCGAGCAAAAAAAGAGTTTTTGAGTAATCGAGTTTGAATGTCTTAACTTCCATGCTAACAAAATTTGCAACTCTACCACAGCGAATAAATATGTAAGGTGTATGCGATATTATTCTGTCATTAAAAGCGTCTACTCTCCCTTTGTCCGCGGGACAATGTTTATTCTGTTCAATAAAATTTGCAAATTTCTCTTGCTCAGCTGTAGTTAAATTGTACACTACCGTTTTGTTAACGTAACTAGGAATACGAAGAGATAGATTCTTTTCCGAACAACTGGCTATAAATTCTATTTTTTCAATGGGACTCGGAGAATGAGTTATTATTAACTCGTAATTTTTCAATGGATCAGTAGGTATCGATCGCCAATCATTAGCAAAAACGCTAGTCGTTATAATGAATATAAATTTCAAAAAAGAGTTTTTCATTTTTGAATTATAGTCCAAATTTATTTTCTTAAGCGTAAATTGTAAAACCGCCTGCTCACTGCATAAAAATTTCTAAAGACTAATTTTATTACCTGGTTAATCTATTATAAATACATTTTATGCACATCATACAAGTACAATACTACAGTAATCAATAACCATACGGTACGGTCGAAAAATTTTTACGTATAACTCTTTTATCATATACAATGCGAAACTTTTTAGGCATTAATTTTGTAACGACTTTTCTGCCTTCTTTTTTACGCTGTATACGGCTCGAAACTACGGAAATTTCGTCCTTACTACCGTGCTTTACAAACAAATGAACCATGCGACGCAAACATTTAAAATTAACACGTTTTACGGTTAAATAAGATAAAGTGATTCCTCGAACTTTATGTACAAAATTGTCCGAATTAGTCTTAGTGCTAAAAACGCGAAATCCGTAATTTTTTGGACCGCCGCTGCAAAATTCGCTTATATACGATCCATCGCCATATTCGCCAAGTTCGTCAGTCATGTCCCCCAGACAGCTGCCAATGGGCACACGATACTCCATCGGCTTATCGAGATTCGAAATGTAGATTATGCTGTCTGTATCAAAGTATAATACGCGTGTGTCTAGCTTTTCGATGTAGGAATACAGTTTTAGCCTAGCTTGCGCTGTGGTATAGCCTGCGATGACGGGGTTTGTGTTGGGCATAACGTCAACGAAATCGTCGTTTTGTTTATACGTCACTGAAACGATCTCCTCGCTAATCATGTGAATAGCAGTTACTGTTATGCTAGGATCAAACACGTGGGCGAAATATTTAGCCGGATCTTTAAAGTAGATAGTTTTAGCCAAGTTGTTTCTCTGGCCAAACTTAAAAAAGAGCAAAATAAATTTTAGGAAAAATTCCTGAAATAAAATGTTGATTAAACAAGTTAAAATGACTAAAAATTGATTTTACTTTCCCCCAAAAGCTGTTTAGCATTAATTTTGCTAATGCTCTTTTTCCGCCGTTTTTTTCAATCTTGCTATCGTCGAGTAGAATATTTTCGCGATCCTCAATGCTTTTGATATATTCAAACTTATCCTGATCGGTTTTAACACGAGAAGGATATCCTTCGGCTTCCTTTAACAAATCGGCGCACAAAATATTGATTAAGCATATTAAATTAAGTATAGACTAAAAATTATTCATTTTGTTAATTTACTATTTTTATTTTCATAAATGTGTTGACGTATTCTGTAAACAGTCCACCATTTGGATTCTTGATTGGGTCGTATTGCTCAGTTTTCTCGTAATGCCAAACTTCGAAAATATTTAGAATCTAAAAAACGCTAAAATAAATTGCATTAAAAATAAAAAACTAATTAAAAAACAACTTTATAGCCCTTTTCAAGGGCTTTGTAGATTTCCACGCTGATCCAGGTGCCTTTTAGCGCTCGCTCCTGATCATCGTGGCAACACTTTTTGTTCTGTTGATTATTAGCGCAAGTTCGGCATAAAGGGAACATAAGTTTGCCCCCTGATCGAAACGGTAAAACTGGATGAAAAAGTTGTTTTGGAGGCAAAATTTCGCATTTTATTAAGCCTTCGTAGCACTGATTTTTTATAGTGACAGTTTCGAAATTCTCAGTAATAATTTTTGGATGTCCGATCGGATATTTGCTATACTTGTTAATAAATGGATACAAGCTACAAATATCTAAATAATTAATCTTTTGTAATGGAAAATTGTCCGCATCTCGTTTAATTTTATGATAAAGCTTTATAGCATTAGTCCTCCCGCCATAAAAGGCTGAAACACGCAAAAATAATTAAACAATTTAAAATATTAAAAAAAACATTAAAGTTTACCGTCCCGCGGATTAATTGGCGGCTCATCCACTTTTACGGTGTCGAAAAACGTCTTCATCTGCGAATTAGCTGCAAGCTCGCGCATAAGCTCGCATTCCCATTTTTCAACCAGTTGATATCCCGCTTGCTTAATAAACCTTGCACGTTCCATTGTGCGATCAAAAACCTCTTTAGCCGTCCTTACTCTATCGGCAGTTAATTGGCTACGTTTTGGCATGCATTTTAAACAGCCATGCCAATAACAAGCGTTAAACTCATAAACAGTTTTTTCAGCTAAACCGTCGACTTTATATTTTCCAATTTTAATTTCGTAACCATTTTGTTTATGAGAAATATATTTATTTTCAAGTTTACTGATCCATTTTAACCATTTAAGGGCTGTTATAGACTGTTTTTCCTCTCGTCTGTAACCATCATTGGGAATAATGCCGATCGTGTTTGGTTTAAGAAATAAAGTTCGAAATACTCTATTACATGCACTAGCGATAGTTAATGAATGTTCAAAAGGATCTACCGTGGTTTCGGCTATAAATAAGTCTCGAAATTTTAGGCAGCACTCACGTAGAACCGTAACATCGCTTTCACAATAACTTACGAGTTGCTCCTTGAAATTGAAGGTCTTAAAAATAAAAATTGTAAAAATGACGAAATTTAAAAAAAATTATAAATTATACTTTTCCTTTTTGTTTGTTGTACCACTCGTAAAATTTTTGATAATCATTAGGTTTCATATTAGTAGGATAATAATAAGATTGATCAGGCCAGTCGCCAATATAATTCCAATTTTTCTGCAAATTGAAACCGTGGGGAAAATAACCTTTGCATAGTTCATCAACCCCAAACGTCTTTGGTAGATCGGCCAATCTCATAGGTAAGAAATTGAACGAATCAATGACTTTCACACTTTTGTATGAAATTGATATTAGCTCAAGGCCTAGAAAATATGAATTAATTACAAAAAATGTAACAATTTTCAAAAATTTAAATACCTTTATTTATTATTTTCGGAACTTTGCCTTGCTTGTAGAAAAATTGAAGAATGAACTGGCTATCAAATCCTTTCGCATTATGTGCTATAGCAATCACGTGTTTCATACCAAATAAAAAAGTGCAAAAATCATCTAAACACGTTTCTCCCATAAAAATACGTCTTTTTTCGCCACAGCGATAGCAAGAAGATTTATGACGACAATCATCGCAAGTAATATGAGCAACACATAATGTAGGTACGTGCTCTAACTCGGGCCCGTAAGCCTCTTCTTTTATAACACGTTCTTGCGTTGTTTCAAAATCAAAAAACACAAAACGAGGAACGAACTCTACCTTCTCGCGTTTTGGCTTTTTATCCTCATAATCCGAAATGTCTTCGTCATTCGAAATTTTCGACATGTAACACAAATGGCCTAAAATTTACGCTAAATAAATTTTGTTTTTAAAATTAAAAATAAAATAAAATAACCTTTAGCCAAGACATTCTCCTTGCAAATACGACAGTAAATATAACCGCACTTCGTGCTTCTTTATCTGAGCTCTTCGAAGATGCTTGCCACACTTTTTGCAACGTTTAATTCTCATACAAATCGAGCTTTCTATTGCTCGCTTTTTGTACATTTTTGTAAAAATTTTACGATGATTTTCGAAACACTTCAAGTTGTAAAAATAACGATTACAACTAGAACATGTCAAAATTTCCAATTTTATACAAGGAGGAGAAGTATAACATGATGTGCATTTATGATTACAACGATGATCTTCTCGATGATCGTACGCAACGTTACATAATTCGCAAAAATAAACTTTAGAGAAAAATCCTTTAATACGACTAATGACTGTATAATGTCCGTCGTGCAAATATAGGTGCAGAACCGACTCGCTCTGCGTAGAACCTGTAAAAAATGCATTAAAAACGCAATAAATAAAAATTACTTTGTAAAAAACTCACCATCGAAAAATAATTCATTATCGTCGCCTTTGCGAAATACTTTAATTTTATAATTGGGCATAGCGTCTTGCAGCTTAATTAATTCGCCAATTCCACATGGACCAGAATGGTTCGCTAAACCAGCTAACTGCATCAATTCTTGCGCTTTATTTTTCTGAGTATTGTCACGTTTGTAATCACCTTTACGAATACTTTCCCACTTGCTGTTCAATTCGTTTCTATGCAAATGAGCTCTTGCTACTACAAGCGCTCTAGCTAAACATAAATTATCAGAATTTTTAATTTGAATAAAGGGTCCACCGTGGGCTCCTCGATTCATAAATTTTTCGTGAAGAATGTGATTAGCGTATCGTCCAGCACCGTTTGGCGGCGTGACAGCGACTATCTTTATCGTAGCATCGCTTGAATCAATTTTAATTTCCTGATTAGACTGTAAAATACGCTCGATTTGTTCTAAAATAAGTTCGCCGCTAAAATTTTGTCGATTTCTAAAATGCAGCAATATCGGCTTATCTAAATCGGGATGCAAGAATTGTAAGCCAACAAGCGCAGTTGGGTCGGATCGCGATAAAATATTAACAATAGCCGAATCAAAAATTAGGGGCAAACGTTCATTGAAATTCGTCAAATCTTGAATATTTACAAAATTTATGCGATATTCGTTGCCCTCTGTATTATAACGTTTAATTCTTTGCACAATCGGATCGCTGAGATTATAATAATTTTCCGCTGTAAAATCGCCACCAAATTGTTCCTCAGTATCACTAGCATCAGAAAATAGATCGTCGTCAGAAGCGTTCCACTCGTCAATAGTATATAAACTCGCAGTTTCGAACGAATCTGAACTTTCCTCGTCAGAAATGTCCTCTAAAATTATCGTAGAATCTCGAGGGAAAGCTGTATATCAGGTAAAGATTCGTCAGAACTGCTCGAATCGGAAAAATCGCTGTAGTCGAGAGAGAGCTCGTAATCGGAGTTGCTCATGTTGAGATATTTTGGTGAAATGACGAAAAATGATGAGATTAGATTTTATATAATGAATTCGTTTATTTATAAAAACGATAACATTTGCAAATGGGCGAACTTTTCGATTCTCGATGCATGATTTTTAAACACGACCATTTCAAACGAGTCAATGCCATCTGTTATTTGAAGTCTACAAGGGCATTGACCTTTTATTTTGAATATGGAAATCTTTTTCCATATGCTTGCACCACTCCGTGCCTTGCTTTTATTGTCAACACGTAATGCTGGTCATTTGACAGTGCCTACATTAAATTTCCGGTACTCGAAAATTTCTAGATTTTATTATATAAAATAAATATGATAAACTGCGGCGCTTCAAAAGGTGCGCATGTGCGCATTTTATTTTGTTTACTGTTAAAATCGAAGGTTATCAATAAGTCAGAGGTTGCTGCACTATTTCCTGTCTTTTTAATTGAATTATGCTGTTATTCACCAATGCTCTGAGGATTTGAATAGACGAATTGAATGTATATTTTGCAGCATACAGCTGCGTTTTATTACACAATGTGCGATAAATATACACAATCTGCGATTACGTGAATTACGTTCGTAATAACCTGTTTTATTTGCTTCGAACTCTGCAAATTGCGACCTTCGAATCAAAACATTGCACGTTAATTAAAAGTAAGTAAGTTGAAAAACGGGAAATTTCACTGCGCATCAGTCTTTTTTTGTACGAGGTCCGCTTTTACATGAACAAAGAACAGAAATTTTCGAACACTATAATATGGTAAGGTATCAATTTTATTTGGTAAAACCAGAGTTGTTCGAACTTTAGCAGTGTATTTTAGCTAATTTCCGGGTTTTTGAGGGCAAAAATCATTAAAAATCGCCTAGAAACTGCGCGAAGCGCCGAAGAATTTGACATTTCTCGTTTCGTAATTGCAATTTCTACTATTATAAACATATATACAGGGTGGGCCAAAAAAAGGCTACATTCCAATTCAACAGGTCATAACTTCAGCTGATGTGAACATGAGATGTTAGAACTGGCAACATTAGATAGATAAAAGTGTCTTCTTTCGAATCGTGTAAAAACTTTTGGACAGATATCAATGCTTCGAGCGCTACGGCGATTAGTTTACACCCTACTTTAATATTGTTTAAAGGCCAATAGCGTCGTTGGTCCTGCCATCAATTTGCATCCTATTTTCACGATATCCTGAAATTTTTGCACTCAGTAGGAAGCGTTTCTACTCTGGGGGTTTAAAAAATGTGCTACCTAATTTTTGTGAATGTATTTATCCTCAAACAGGTCAAAAAAGGATTCCTACATACGCAGTAATGTGATACAATGCGGAAACTCTGAGGTTAGAACAATATCAAAGTGAGGTGTAAACAAATAGCCGTACTGCACGCAACGCTGGCAGCTGGCCAAAATTTTTTTATACGATTCGAAAGAAGATACTTTTATCTATCTAATGTTGCCAGTTCTAACGTCTCATGTTCACATCAGCCGAAGTTATGCCCTGTTGAATCGGAATGTAGCCTTTTTTTGGCCCATCCTGTATAACACACAATTACTCGTTTAGGCGCAAAGCGCCGAAATTTTAGCGAATTTTAGACCTTTTTTGTAGTTTTTGTCTTTGCCAAAAATCTTTGTGCATGAACAAAGAGGTTCTCGGAAAGTCTTTGTACATCGGGAGAAATCTTTGCCGAATTTAAAAAACCGTGCTGCGCATATGAACACTTTTGCAAAGAAAGTCGCTGCTGTTTCTCTTGTTACTCCTGTAAGATATGAAAAATTAAAAATACATATATGCTGTATACCTATTCAATAATCAGTCGAGATATATTTTGCATAATATTCGATAACATCGAAAGTTGGTCAGAGTGGTACAAGAGACTTGAAGTGTAATAGGTCTGTTTCAGTGGAGATCTACAATTTTCCAATGGGGGGGCGGCACCAAGGCACGACCGGGCGTCTGGTCCCGGTTCCGGCCAAAAAAGAGCCGGGCCTCAGCCGGGCCTTATGAAGGCAAAATAAGGAAAGCATGTTGAGTTATCATGAACAAATATTTATCTGGTCAGTGATATTAGTGTGATTATTTCCGAAATGTTCTTGAATTTCTCTGAAGTTTTTAACTAGATTTATCGAAGTGCTATGAAATTGGTGCCAGGCAGACCTTATTTTCCACTTTGCTGTGTTACATTTGACATGCTACAAGAAATATATTAGCGAAAATCGAATACGATTAAATGTAGATCAGCATAAAGTCAAGAATTGCACCAATTACGATCTAGCATTTTATGTACATATAAATGGGCAATAAATGCAGCAGCGATAAATTAATCAAAATGTGAAAAAATTTTAATACCTTTCTCACTAAGGAGTACATTTGGACCGAAAGTATTCCGTTTTTAAATTGAAGCGACTCTTCCAGAATTTTCAGAGAATATCTCACAAGAAATCCACTTTTTCGAAAATACCATTTGTTGCATACTTCTGCACAAATTTATTCTCACAGAAAAATCCAAACAAACAGCACCTATTTGATAACTTTCCTTAAAAATCATAAATTTAAGAACAAATCGAAATTGATTAAGGACAAAAAATAGGAAAACAGAATAGTTGTTATTGAACGAGATCAAATTGTGAAGCTCAAAGTCTAGAAAGATTTTTGACATCACTTTTACAAAATTAAAAGCTTCGACATCTAAACTTATCCAGAAAAAATTCAAAAAATTAACATTTTGTGTTACATATTGTAGAGACTTTCAACTATAAAAATTCACATACTTCTACATCAGATTCTGATCAATAGATTTAGAATTGGGTCAATCTGCTTTTACGGAGAAAATGAGATGCAAACTGTAGATACCAACAGTGCCTAATATTTACAGTAATCCTTATACTAACTCAATGTAAATTATTAATGGCAATGTATAGAAAGGCCTACTTTATTGCTGTGAAAGACTTGATTAATCAAAATAATTGTAAAAAGATAGTTTTGGACAGCAACATGAAAAATCAGTTGTATTTCAAGCTGCTTGGAACGATATTGCTATTGAACTACGAATTAGAAAGTATAAAATCTACATTAAAGGTAATGTGACCTTACATATACTTTTTGCTATTAAAATCTGTAGTCAGTTAATGGGATGGCAGACCGATATGCGGATTGTAAAACCATTTACGCAATATAAACATAGATCAAACACATGATGACGTACACACCCATACATACCTATACGTACATACATAGTATAACATACATAGAGGCCCGGTCCCGGTACCGACCAAATTTAGGGTTGGTCGTCCGCTAGGCGACACCCCAACTTTTCCTAAAATAGTTAAAGATAGGTCAGAAAATTTGCCGTTCGTATTCGAAATAACGTTTTTCGGCGCTCCACGTTGTCTATTTTTAGTAAGAATCACTTCCAACGCAACATTTCCCCAAAAATTGTATCATTTCAATAATTTTGTGCAAAAAAACCGTGGAATTTTTTATATATGTGTAAATCTGACACGAAGCGCTGAAAAATCCGGGAAATTCAGGCGAAAAGGAATTCAAAAGCATAATGTACTACTGCTCGATTTGCTGTATCTGTAGCGTTTGACGCGAAACGTGGAAAATTTTAAAAGGTTATGCTTTAAAATAGAACAAATCTATGTTGAAATAGCTGTTTCTGCACTTGAAATTTTTTTAAAATACAGTCCATGAGCAAAAAATGGCTTTTAGGTCGAGAAAAAGTAGATGAATATCATTAATAGGTATTATACGGCGCGAAGCGCTTAAAAAATTTGAAAAAATTGTGATCACACGACAAAAATCACCGAAATCACATATCCATTCTTCATCTCGCTAACTTTTTTTGGACCGATAGGGAGGGAGTACGCCCCCAGCGCTCCTCTTATATACGCTCCTGGCCTGTTTATGCAATTTTTTATAAAAAAAACGTCATTTCCGAGTTTCAGAGATAGTGTTTGAATCTACTCCAGGAATTTTTCATTCTTTTCCTTTGGGGGACTCTTGTGTGTTTCGAAAGTTATTTTTTATTGCCGGTGGGCCGCCCCGCTACCCGAATTCAGGCTAAGATAGAATACTTCATGTACAGCATGGGATTTCCGGAGAGTCTTTCCCGAATAATTCTCTGAATTACGTTTTTCAGAACTCAAGAATGGTCGGAACACATTCAAAGCCCCATTTTTCGACGTTTCTCGAGAATGGTCGGTAAGCATTCTGCACGGAGGTGGGTCAAAACTCCTCCAAGAACACGTATGAAAAAGGACTGAGGATGTCTGGAAAATTGAAAATTCACGGAAATCAGCCTCCTTTTTCGTGAGGAATGCTCACTAGCCTTTCTGCATGAGGGAGCTGTCTCTAAGAACACATTTGAATAAGGGATGAGGATAGAAAATAAGTAACAATAAGGAATAAATAACCAGAAATAATAAGGATCTCTCCGGTCAAATGCAAAAATCGTTGAAATATTTGTGGCCACAATATCTTACATATTTCAGGACCTTATTATTTAGGTTCCTAAATTTATTTGTCCAGGAAGTTCAGTAATATATCAGCGGAATTTCACTCAAAATTTTAGTTCGAAAGGTACTTTAGTTCGCCAAGACAGGAATGAAAAAAATTGTAAAGTTTCCGATAGGCCAGCATAACTTGGCTGCAAATGTCAAGAATTTTAGGATAAAATATCGCAAGTCAAGCATCTGAAATCAGTACAGCGTATAAATTTATGATTTTCCGAAGAATTATTCTTAAAAAAGAAAAAAAGTTAAAATAATTAAATTAAAAAAATATACGAGCACACGTTCCAAATGCTAATCTTTTAAACATTTCAAACACCTCAACAATGCTGAATTTTCATAATATTAAACTCATTTCTAATTAACTTACGTGCAGCATTTTCTTCTTTCTCCTTCTTTTTCCTTTCTTCATTCTTTTTCTTTTTCCTTTCTTCTTTCTTTTCCCTTTCTACTTTCTCTTTCCTTTTATTCTCTTTCTTATCTTTCTTGTTATTTGATGCTTTCACAAAATAAAGTGCATGCTTTTACTAACTAGGTCGCCGCACACTTTACCAATAAATAAATAAATAATTAATTGATCAAATAATAATACCTTGCCAATTTTAGCTTTTTTGATCTTGATTGTTGCTCATGTATTACCTTTGAGCTTTTACGTATGCTAATAAAATAGCCAAGAAGAAGCGAAGTAAACCGTATATATCACCGAATGCAATATAAAATACATAAACATATTAATATTGGCAAATATATGTGAATATATTCACATGTAGAAACATTATCCCATAATATCATGTTTTTGGATGATAAAAGTACGATTAGTACATAAATAACGGAGTGGCATATTAAGAAAATATAATCTATCAGTCTCCCAGTAGTATAGGACAAATTGAATAAATGGAATCCAGAAATTTACAGATTTGGTGCATAAATACCCAGGAAAGTACGAGTATGTTATAAAGTTATGAATTATCAACTAATGGAATTGTCCCCAGCATCGTATTGTAAAAAGTGCAAAACAGAAATTCAAGATAAAGATAAAATAAAATAAAGTCCACAGATGATAAACTTCTCGTTGTATGCTTAAATCAATCATGAATATTCCGGAATTTGTCGAAAACCATATATCAGAAGTGTTCAAGCTCAATTTCAGCATTCCTTTGTGCTATCCTCCTGAATGCTAGGGTATTATTATTCGATTTCGCTTCCTCTGAAAGTCGGATTCAAAACTAATTAAAACGATCGATGCTGTCAAAATACGGATACTTCGCGTCCAAGTTTTGCAATTTATTAAAAAAATTAATTCATTTATTTTGACGAACATTTCGAATTTCATTCCTCAATCGGAAACATTCACTTTACTCGATTATAACGGCTTACCAAATAGCGTAAATAGGTATGTCATGCTTAATCACTAGCAGACATCCTCAGCATGGAAATTCAGGTACAGGGAGTAAAAAATTTTATAGTGCTTTTTGGGCCAAAAAATAGCCTGTACGCGTTAAAACATCATTTTTCGGCGTTTCTGACGATGCTAAATCTTCCTAGAGCCAGAGGCGTAGCCAGGATTTTGGTTCGGAGGGGGCAGGCACAAAAAATTTTTAAAGACCACTTTTGCATCGAATGCTCTGACGTGGTACAGTGGCACGATGTGTTGTAAAATTGAGTTTTTCGACCATTAGTTGTGTAGCCTGGCTGATTTATGGGTTTCTGACGATCAGCAATACAAAAAGTGTGAAGCGGCGCGAAGCGCCGAAATTTTTTAATTTTTTTACCGTTTTCGTGTAGAATTTGCGGGTTTTTTATAGACAGACAGATCGGAAATCATTAGTGACTCAAAATGCCCAAAAATTAAATCATTTTTATCGCCGTTAATATTTTGTAGCCCTGTGAATACTGACAGTCTGACAGAGCAGAAAATTATCGAATTTGTGCAAAACAATTTTGACATAATGCCGTAAGTTCAGGCTTTTCTAACAGGAAAACTGCGCATTAATAACTTAGTATGAAGCACTACAATATTTTGACTAATTCACGCTTTTAAACGCAATGCTGGAGCTTTAAAAAGAGACAACTGTACCCGGCGGAGCTATGCACCAGAAAATTTTGACGCTTTTGCTCTTTAAACTTAATTTATACCTTTACATCATCCAGAACAGACAAACTTTCCAGCGCCACCGGAAACTTTAGGAAATTTCTAACCCTTTTACCCCTTTTTGCCCTACCAAAAGTTTTTTTACACGTGAAGTGGGTTTTACGGCTGACCACAGCGGGGTCCGTTGCCGTGCCCCGGAAAATTTTGTAAACAATGCACTTCAATGTTGAATACTAGTGTTAAAATTTTTGCAGAATCTGCCAAATCGTAGTTCTGAATTAAGCCCGAAAACAGCTAAAATTGAACGACTCACACAAGACTACTGAGCTATAATGCGTTTTTCGACCTCTGCTAAGTATGCAGCAACGGGTTCCAGGAAAATGTATCCATGAAAATTTTGTTCTTACCGTTTTCAGACCCATTTGCAGCCTTCTGATTAACAGGATGTAGTTCAGAAAACAGAAAATGCCTAAGAACACAAGAAAATGCGGATATTCTTTTCGATTACAGTAGAATTATGTGTCCTTGTAAAGAAAGACAAACAAAGCAGAGAATAAGCAAACTAGTACGCAACCATGTTCACACTTTTACTATTATGCTCAATAAGCATGAGCAGTTTCATTCAACGAACAAACAGTGGATTAAATCACTAAAGTGATCTGAAGCGCTGGATTATTTTAGCTTATTCAAGCTTCTAAACTCACGGATCTATATAACAAAAATAATAATTACTCGGCGCTAAGCGCCGAAAGATTTTGACGTTTTTTGCCTCTTTGAACTCAATTTTCTGATCACAATTATTGCACCAGAAAAATCAACAAAATTTTAGAAAAATTTCGGAGGGGCATATGCCCCCTATGCCCCCTGGCTACGCCCTTGCCTAGAGCACACCAACAAAAAAATCAAGCAATAGATAGCCAAAAACGGTTAAAAGAAGCACATTGTGTGCAATAACGTAATTTTAACGCTCTTTTAGCGCTTATACCACTTTTTATGGTCATTTTGGTCCAAAAAACTAAATTTTTGATCATTCATAGACCGGCTGACCCCTAGAATTTGGCCATGCTATCCTATATAGTCATAAGTCGATAAAGATATTTCAGATATTTACTAGCTTCAAAGGACAGTAAGCGGTGTAAACGGTCAAATTACAACATTTTTTAATCTGTTCAGAATTAAATTCCCCCTTTTGTCCTAATTTACATAGTGTGTAAAATTTTCTTACATTTCTTTGAGCATTTGTTTACGCGGGAGAAAAGGTGAGACGGAAGCAGCGGATTTTTTCGGGTATGGGTGGTACAAAACGAGCAAAAGTTTCCAAAAAAGATGAAAATTCTATTCGGAGGTCTACCGCTTTTTTGGGGTCTAGACCATAAGCACACCCGATCTGGGGCCAAGAAATTAGTCGGTCTGGGGCGGGGTCGAAAATTGAGCTTCTTTGGGCAAGAATCACCACAAAAACTAGATTGAGCGATAGAATACCGTTGAAACTACGTTATTATACCCTTTCCGGTCAAGTTGAAGCATTATTGGAGAAAATTTTTATTTTTCATCCGTTTTTGGCTTTTATTTTGTATAACCATCCTCACGAAATTTTTCATGTTTAAATTCTGGGGAAGAAAGCGGTCAGGCAGAACCCCTGAGCCCCATGTTCATGTCTAGTCTACACCCCCCACCTCTATGAGGCCCACGCGTACTTGTGAATATAGGTTTTTACATGTTCATCGGTTTATTTCGTTTATTCCTTTTGAAATTCATAAAGTCTTCGGTGATACAGAGGTGCTCCTATTTGGAATAGCAGCTCTTAGGGGACTCATTAGGTCGAACACCGAATATGATTTGGTCCAGTCGTCTCACCTGCATTTTTTCTTTCTAAATCGTCGAAATACTTCATATATCTCAGACTACAAGATAGAAATAAGAAAATATTTCACGGTCATATATACGCAAGGTGGAATCGGCTCAGGGAGGTGTAGGGGGTGGTAAAATCTCAGAAATGCACACTAGTAAATTTAGTGTTCAGGATTTTTTTGCTGTTAAAACGACGAAAATTAGCAAAATAGCAGATAAAATGATTTTTGCGATAATGTTGCAATTTTTAAGCATTTTCAGTCAAACATGTAACACCTCGTAAGTTTAGGTGGAAATTCCTCGGCCATTTTCAGAAGCTGGGGCTAGTGAGATCCAATTTTCGGCTGAAATGGCCAAAAACGTCTAACAGAGCAAAGAACGATTTCCAAAATTTTCCGGCTTCTAGGTTGTGGGGGATGACAGTAGTATACCCTGCGACCCAAGGGTTAGAACTGTTAATTAACGTAGTTTTTGCGTTATGTTAGTATTTATACCTGTTTTTTGATGCCATTGTGACTCAATATAATCTCTCTGACCCCCAAAGCGACTATGTGCATCTATGGTGGCCGCACCCTGTCGGTCCAACATACTTGACCAGATAAAATGCGTTTTCTGAAGATTTTTAATCAAAAATGGTCAGGTTTTCCTAATGTTATTTATTCATTATGACATTTATTGACTTCTTAACAGTCTGTGAGGCTTATTTTTGCACCAAGAATATAGTTTTTGCGCAATTCAAAGATTTTTCTGTTCTTACACTAATTGATTGAAACCGTAGCTATTTAAACAGTTTTCTCCTTGATTAGTATTGCACTAGCAAAGAAAAATGCTACGATAGAACAAAAAGTATGAATATACTACGCATCATTAAGAGCATAAAAGGTGGGGACTAGGGAAAAGTGGATTGCGGTTAATTGGCCCCCACACAACTCACCCCCCCCCCCCCAAACAACTCGCCTTCACCCCACAACTCGCCCCTCCCATTTCGCTCCCCACAACTCGCCCCCCACACAATTCGCCCCCCCCCAACAACTAGACCCCAAAAATATCGTAATTACAATCCAATCATAAAGGAATTCGGTCGGACCCCAGAAGCTAAAAACCTCGCAGAGTTCAATTTTTTGAATTTTTTTTTAAAATTTTTTGATGCTAATGGATAAAGCTAACAAAGTATTATTGCCTATAACACAATTTTTTCTCTCGTGGCCTTTTTTGTATTGCCTGCGTATTGTCAGCCTCAATCCAATCCCAAATGTTTGACAATTGACAAATCAATTCAACCCCTACCAGCATATGCGTACAGGCATGTAGCTGGCCGTCCTATTTTGGGGGGATCACAACACCAATTTTTGGGAGACTAAGCCCAAAAAGGCGAAAAATAACACAAAATAACGTTTAAAAAGTACTATTCTTCCGATTTTTCTGAATTTGGGGGGTCCGAACCACACCTGGGCGTGGGGGTTCGGGGTATGCACCCCCCGAGAAACCAAAATACCCCCCCCAGAAATCAAAATGACCCAGAATTCAATTTTTGAAAATTTTTCTTGTTTTTTTCGCAATTTTTGATGCAAATGGATAGTGCTCGATGAGAAACATTGAAAAATGGTGTTTTTTCGCCATACCACCATTTTTAAGGCCATTTTTTGACCCTTAAAAAATCTCGCACCCCCCCCAGAATTTTGGTGCTGCCCATGTATGGTCCGAACCCCCTATCATCCCCAGAGATACGTGCCTGTATGCGTATACATATAATCAAATTGTTGCTTGCTCCTCACAACCAGACATCCAAGTGGGGATTGCAGGGCCAAATTCTGAGGGGTCAGATGGGGCAAAATTGTAAAAAATAGCACTAAGAATTCAATTCTGGGGATTTATCGATCTGGGGGTTTTGGAGACTGGAGGTGTACAAACCCCCCACACGCCAATATGGTTGCGGGGTCTCTAGACTCCCAGACAGAATGGATATATGGAAACTTTTTGAGAAAAATGAGGCAAAATAACCACGAGAAAAAGTAAAGTGCTCAAAATTGACCATTAACTGTAGATTAACGCAGTTTTAACGCTATTTTAGCATTTAGGCCAGTTTTTGACGTGAGTTTTGCCCAGAAAAACTCAATGTTTGACCCCCGCGGACCAGCTGTTTCCATTAGCCATATGCCCATGATTGACTCCCATAAATCAGCATAAGCAATATGCATGAGAAAATATATGAAAGTGTACCAATCTATTTATAAGAACAAAAAAAATGACAGACTCGTTATGCTGTAGCCAGGGTTGCCAAGTGCTCTTGTCAAAAAACCTAATTTTCACCTCAAAGTGGCTGAAAGAACCCTCACACAATGGTTAAGCACAGGCGCCAAAAAACCCAAGCGCTAAAAAATGTCTCCAACGGCCTAAAAACCCCAAAAATAGGGGGAAAACCCCAACTTGGCAACCCTGACAGTAGCTAGCAGCAGTGTAAAGACGCCGCAATAATGTGTCATCATGAGTACAATTTTCACCATAAATAAGATTTTTCGTGAAGCTCCTATATAGACTTTAAAATACTTAATTGTATTAGCAATCATGAATCCTCGGCTTTGAAGTTCCAAGATCCAGTTGTGAGGGGGTGAGTTGCGAGTGGGAGGGGGCGAGTTGTGGGGAAGGGGAGGACGAGTTGTGTGGGAGCGAGTTGTGGGGAGGGAGGCGAGTTGCGTGGGGCGAGTTGTGGGGGGTGGGGTGAGTTGTGTGGGGGGCGAATTGTAGACTGGGCGAGTTGTGTAGGGGCGAGTTGTGGTTGGGGCGAGTTGTAGGGGGGGGCGAATTGAATGGAGGCGAAATGTAGGGGGCGAGTTGTCCATATCACGGAAAAGTTACCTATGCGTGCCTGAACGCACCTTCGACGTAAAAGTGTGTAACAGGAATAGCTTATTCCTAGAAAAAGCGATCACTAATCAAAAAAGCGACATAATGTGCATTGTTACGCTAGTATGGCATACATTGTATAGGGTAGCAATTAACAAGGTGGTCAGCTTGTCATAACTCACTTATCCAGCCATTGACGATTAGTTATATAAATGCTAGACGAATATGATATTGATAAGAAACTAAATCGCTCGTTAAAAGACATCGAGGCTTCCTCATCATCTCTTTTTCTGGCCGGCCAGTAAAGAATGTTTTGTGAAGGCACGCGTTTTTCAGAAGCCGCAGAATATACTTCGATTTTTAGCGTTTTTTAGTGGAAGTCTAATTTTTAGTAGATTCTCACAACTTTCTCAGGCACACATAGGCATTTTTTCCATAGTCCCCTCCTTTTATGTCTTTAGTGACGCGTAATTCGAAGTACATTAGTCTTTTTTGTTCCATCGGAGCATTTTTCTTTGCTGGTAGGTAACCTACTTTTAATTAGCAAGATTTGAGTAAATCAGTCAGTGAAGACACATGGTAACATGTCACAATAATGATAGCAGTCCAAGAACGTGGAAAACAATATTGTTCTGAAGATCAGCATTACCTTTTTTAAACAAAACAACCTTACCTTACAGATCAAATGTTTTCAGCGTAAACTTCTCGCAACTACTGTTTGTAAAGTAAACTTACACTCAGATTCGTAATGCTGACATTACATGGAACATTTTGAAAAAAATTTAACTTTTTCAACGCTCTAAAACTAAAGTTAATTTTCAGTGTAAACTTTACACAACTACTGACTGGGTGTATAGAAAACAACAGTCAGATACGTAATTCTGGCCTTACGGAACATATTTGGAAAAATTCGTGTTTTGCAACAATCTGGTTGTAAAACAAATTTGCAGTATAAACTTTACTCATAAACTATAAATGAATAGTGTACACTTTACATAACTAATGAGTGTAGAGAAAACTAACAGTCAGATTCGTAATTCTGACGTTACATAGAACATTTTGAAAAAGAATTAAGCTTCCGCAACGCTCTAGAACTGAAGTTAATTTTCAAAGTAAGCTTTACACAACCACCGAGTGTAAAGAAGATTTTAGTCGGAATCGTAAGTCTGATATTACTCTGATGTTACGATCATTATTTATGAAAAAATTAAGTCTCCACGATGGTCTGAGGTCATTAGATATTGGATGTGATTTATTTCACAGCGCTGTTGAGTGTAAACAAACGCGCACAACTGACATATGACGTTTGACACCTGGTACATTTTTATACTTGTGATCATATCCAGACTCATAACCGGAGAAGTTGGCAGAAAAAACAAGATAAAAGCACGTTTAACACCTCCGATTTGTGTCTTTACACCACCCGAAAAAGCTCAATATTGATTTCAATAAACACAATTAGCTGTGACGTGTACCCCTTTGAAAGTACTTCATTTTTATTCTATTTTAACTTGTCCCGACTAATAACTGGAGAAGTTGGCAGAACATCTAAGAGAAAAAGAGTTTTCTTACAACATCCACTAGATTGTAAACTTCAAACCCCTGGATCCAACTCCGAATTAAGTGTGAAAAAGTTTGTCGGTGAACCAAAAGTAGCCCTCGGGTCGTAGTACATTTCTATCAAACAAAAAATGCTTTCGACTCATAACCGGAGTTATTGGCAGACAAAAAAAGGCCAAAATGTGTTTTTTCACCCTCAGATTCTTTACACTCTTTATACTGCCAATCTAGAAATGAGTCACTTTTCACAAAAATAAAAAATTCATTTTGAGCTTACTCAATTGTCTACAATTTAAAAAATTAGACTAAACAGAATGCAAAACTGAGTTAGTTTAGTCGGGCATCCGACCAAAATTAAAAAACTATGCTATAACGTTAAAGTAAAACATTACACGCTCTTTACACACCGGGTAGAAGTAAAAAAACAAAACAAAGACGGGTTGCGAATTTTCTTATTACCTATCTTTAAAAAAACCGCACCTCCCAGATGTGTCCCGTTATAGCTATAGGGGGTAGACATATGTTAGGGGTACCCAACTATATTATAGGTACGCGCTAACGCGCTACCTATGATTTTAGCCCGTGTGTAATATATAACATAATGGACAGCAGTTAGTTACCTTTGGCTATTCTTTATCACAAATTTTCATATCTTTCATAGCTTGCTAGGTTTTTACGATTAGGAGTACGCACGTTTTTCAATTACATATTCCGAAATTTCAAAATTTTCGACAAAATATTTGACACATTAATGATTCTGTTCCAATGGCTAAAATACGATATTTTCTCACAATGGACGCATTTTAGGGAATTTTTTGACAGTTTTGGGAAAATTTGGAGTGCCTCAGGAAATCCTACTTACTTATTTTATGGAATTCAGTACAAAGTCATCAAAATATTTACAAAATGGTTAAAAGAAATAAGTGAAAGAACAAATATTAGACTTCCTTCAGCACGCTATATAGATCAAAAAGTTAATTCATAGTTTCAATATGAAACGACGACGTAGCGAGAAAAACGCATGAGAGGAAAACAGGGGAGAAAATCGAGACAAAATTATTTTATTCACCGAAGTGACAGATCACACGACATGTACGTAAGAGGTTTTATAGTCTTGAAGTTTAGAAGAAAAAACAAAGGAAAAATATAGCAGAAGTGTCAAAATAGACTGAAATCTAATTTTCAACTAAATTTGGCTTGCCATTGC
The DNA here is from genome assembly GCA_036768485.1 of Mermis nigrescens. Classification (NCBI taxonomy): domain Eukaryota; kingdom Metazoa; phylum Nematoda; class Enoplea; order Mermithida; family Mermithidae; genus Mermis; species Mermis nigrescens. Next base: position 7,927,989 of record JAVLUZ010000145.1, on the reverse strand, counting down.
TGCCAAACAAGTTCAGGTAAGTACATTTGTTTAGGTCATAATACTTGACGAAGCTGAAATCTATATCATAGGTCTCCTTTACTTCACTCTATGTTATCTTCCCCGGACATCGATATTGCTTACATGTCGATCATTCATACAGGTCGAAAATTGTAAAAAGAAAATGTATCTCTCAGTCCGTAGAGCAAATCCCGAAAAATAAAAATAATGAAAGGCCAGAATAAAATGGAGTTTTGAAAATAAAAATAATCTAGAAAAACTTATAAGAAATAGAAACTAGGAACACCTAATCAAATAAACCATTTTGTCCGGACACGCATCAGATTCGTGTACCAAACAAGGGAAAATCGGTCAAAGATTAATCGACGTCGTGCTGCGCTGTGAGATTTTAGATGAAAAATAAATCACCTGGCACGTAAATGAATTATAAGCAGTGTTGTCTGTCTGAGCTAGAACGAGGTATAATTACCTTCGCGGTTTATAGCGACATGCTCCCGATCTAAATCACGGTAAATTGATAAAAAACATAGGTAAGGAAGCTATTCTGCTATTCGATCAATCCCAAAATATAGCCAATTTGCTGCGTGTTTAGAAAAGGTAAATAATTATAGGTTAAAGAATTTTCCTCAATGAATAATACGCACATGTATACAACTGGCACATTCAAAACCCCTATGATTAGCGCAAGTCATAAAAGCCTAGAGAATGCGTGTTTTTATGTTTTATGCGATACAATATCTGTTTAAATGCAAATTTCGTCGACACGAAACGTGCGAATCAGTTGAGCCTTACTGTGCGGAGTCCGAATACATATTAATAAACAAACAACCTCGGTCGGTTAAATATTTTACGTAGGTACCTATTCACTACTTTTCATCTTTGAACACACCGACAGCTTATTAGTTGGTTTTCCCGAAACCAATAATTTGCGATCATAAAACTTGTGGGTATGCCAAAGCAATTAAGAAAAATCAAAACTTCCGCTGCTCCGCTTTGCCGCAGCAGCGGCCAAATCAAAAAGATTTTTTCGAGTCAACATTTATAGGCGGCGTTATTTTTGAATATTTTTTTGAGTTTGTTGCCTCTATCACTTCGTAATTACGCCGAGTGCTCCTCTAATAATGATTCGTCTAATTTGAAGACATTCGATAATACTTGGTTATTTTACAAAAAATAAGTCGTCCTTTAACTTCTCGGTTATAAATTGATTGCGATTTTTCGTTTATTAAAATAACTGAAAAGGATAGTAATTAAAAGTAGAACATTGCTTGATCAAATTTTTTTGTAATAGAGAAACTGTTACGAGTATGTCCCTATAAGCTAAAAGAGAATCAGCAAGAAGTATGGGCGTCAAAAAACAACCATAATGAGCCCCTACCGAGTCATACCTTCATGTCCCAAGAACCCAACCGGTTAATTGCTCCTCACTTCAGTATAAACCAGTCTAAAAACACTGAAAAATTTTTTAGTGTCCCAATTTAAAAATTAAATGAAAAGATGACGAGAAAATTTGAAAATTCAGAATAGAAACAGACAAAGATAACTACGACTGCAGCTTCTTTTCCGTTTGTATTATGTGGAAAACACAATGCTTAACAAGGAGAAAAGTGCTCACATGCGTATATTACTACGTTTTTACTCAAAAAGTTCGAAAAGTAGACTGAAAAGCGCGTCAGGCTGTAAAATGCATTTTCGCAACCTCAAATTTCTTTTTCAATCAACTTATGGGATTTCTGATAGTTAATTTTAGATAATTTGTAAATACAGCGCAAAGCGCGAGGCTGTTTTAGCATTTAAGTGATTCTCTTTCAGAAATATTTAACCTCTTCCAAATACAACAGCTTTATCAACGGTGCATTATTACGATATTTTACTGAAATAAGTTTGCTTCTTGTGATCATTTATATTTAATTTTGACCATCTATCCGTATTTAAAGCTTATTAAAAGAAATTAAATCATAAAATTACAAAGCTCTAGTGCACACAAATCAGATTAGCAATATAATGGATAAGGATTAAAATAGAAGAATTAGAATCGAATTACAATTTGTTTTACATACGTACCATACAATAATTTTCAGCGGCAGCAAGCTGACAGCTTACGACAATAATTATGGATCAACGCAATGCTAGTACACTATTGCTTTTTGACAGCTTAGAATCCGTGAGTGAGAAGTACAAGCTTTCATGGAAAAGAATACACATTTATATTCAAATCAGAATAAAAATCAGTCGTCAGAATGAGTAGACTGAATCGGAATATTAATGTGCCTATGCCTTTTATTTTTCATTTAATTAAAGTGGTCATTAACATAAAACTTTGGCAGCGCGGGCCTCTACCAGCCCGAGGCCTGTGCCTCGGTCGCCTCGTCCAAAGGTGGGCCCTACCGATAGGGTGACCGCCATACGTGGGCAGCGAGAAAATTCTGGGGGAGGGGGAGGGTGCAAGATTTTTCAAAGGTCAAAAAATGGCCTTAAAAATGGTGGTATGGCGTAAAAAAACACCATTTTTCGACGTTTCTCATCAAGCACTATCCATTGGCATCAAAAAATTGCGAAAAAACGAAAACAAATTTCAAAAATTGAATTCTGGGGGGTATTTTGGTTTCTCGAGGAGGGGTGCATACCCCCAAACCCCCCACGCCCAGGTGTGGTGACCGCCCACTTCATCCCAGCCCCCTCTACATCCGCACTTAAGTCGAACTGAAACGTGAAAAAAATATTATTAAATATCCTAACTGGCCGATTTGCTTCAAATTAATCGTCGTTGCGGTGTAAAACGAAATGTCAGGTGACTGATGGGTTACGTATGACAATTAAGCAAACATTGCGGGTGGCATTATTTTAAAAATGAGGAACTATCATTTTTATGTAATGAAGAGTACTGTAGCGAATGGGCATTCAGAACGAGGGAGAACTATGTAGAATTAACGCCAAATTTCTCCTACGCACTGAGCCCACGTGCCTGCTAAATCTATTAATGCTGCGTGCTTTGCTCAGAGAAAGAGTATAATAAAAAAACATGAACAAAAAATAGCGGCAAAACCTTTGATCCCGTTCAAAATTACAGTATATGTCTCGCAAACAGGAAAACATACGAATGTATGAGTGCGCTACTGCATTTCATTTATATCACGAGACAGTTGAACAGTTTACGACGTAATTTTTACGGGTCGTTAGTGAGAGAGAAGTCTCCCTCTTCCCCTAGTTTTTATCATATTTTACGTACTGAACGAGAAAATGGATTTTGATGAGCGACAAAGGAAAAAATAATATAAACTAATATCAGCCGGCCGATTCATTTAATGGGCTAATAAACGCCAAGCAACATTTGGGCTGTGTGGTCGTTTGCCGATTATTTATGGACGTATTTTACAGTTGGGCAGTAGTAGAGTTCCAATTTTACGATTTTCACGTCCGTTTCTGTCCTACCGCGTTTGGCGGTTTTGTCGAAATGAACGTGTCATAAAAGTCCTTTAACGACTAAACGACAGGCTGCTTCAAGATGACATTATTTCGAAAAAGATGTCGGCGATATTAAAAGAAACTGCGCTCCTTCAGCGCTATAGTGCGTTTCGATGTACATAATTCTGGAAAATAAAATTTCAAAGTGAGGCTAATAGGCAATAGGCCGTTGAAGATCATGCATCTCTCCCGGATGCTTTGCTTAATAAGCCAGTAAAGCGGTCCGGTAATAATATTGCTCTATATATAATTATCAAGATGCTAGAACAAAAACAGACTTATTGAGGCGACTTTTTTTGGCATGCACAATCATCATCGGACCCATTTTTTTACAACAGACACACGCACACACACACGCATACATACACACAAACATACACACACACACACACACACACACACACACACACACACACACACACACACACACACACACACACAGTCATGGCCGTGCTTAGGGGGAGCTGTGCGGCCGCACAGGGCCGCTAAAAAAGTTGTAGTGCATACCGTATACAATTCATTTTTTGGTGGCCCTCATACAATAAAACGATACATACGTTCATAAGGACCGATTTTCCGCTGTCCTAATGCAAACAGCAGTTCAACATCTTCACTTGCATTTTTAAGAGAATGCTGACTAAGCTATACTTGATCTCAAGATTTACGTTCCTTTAGTGTAATAGGTATAAGTATGTACGTAAAAGACGTACCTATACAGCGTGTATGTCATGCAGGTAGCATTACATGGAGAAATAGCGTTTTGAGAACAAGGCAGCAGATTTTTGCCTTAAATGATATGCGTGCCTGAACAAAAGTTGAATTTAAATTAGCAATCGTGTCCAGAAACAGACGAAAATCCATCGGTGCATTTTATAAGTGACAGTCATACACGTATGCAGCTGTAGCTGTCTGAGTCGTGCGCGGTACTGCAATGTAGTTGCTCATATGAATGTGAGCTTATGGTTTTACTACATGAATGTCGTTTTAATCTGTTTCTATCGATAAAGCTCCTCTGATATTACAGTATTTCTCTCTATGCACCTGATTTTCTGTAAAGCTTTACATATTCCGAAAATCTTAGATTTAATGAATAATTTTCATTTTGTTTTATTGATTTTAACCTTGTTTAATAAGAATAAGTTAGATTCGTATAAATATTAAACGTTTTCAGTTACCCTGATGTAGAAGCTTTACGAAATGCAAACAAAAATCCTATCTTATGATTGCCTTTAATAAATTCAAATCATATTTTATTATTTTGAAATTCATTATTTCTAATTAAAAAGTTGCAATAGCAAGCCATGAAATGAAATTCCTTTTTGTTTGTGCTTAATCTGACTTTAATTCGCTTATTCTCTTTAATACTAATATTAATAATAACTGTGCCTTGCGAAATATCAATCATTTTCCATAAACTTTCTTATTCTCCCTGTTTGTCTTTATCTGCGTTTATCCTTGCAAAACTGATATAATAGTTCAGATTTGCGATATTTCAGACGTTTTTAATTTTCTCGTTACATCAATATACTTATAGATGTTTTTGTTTTGTAATAGATGCTGCTTATTTCTGTTGAACACCATGAAAAAGGATCTAAAATTATTTAACATATTTATTTAATTATAAAATTTGGAAACTTCATTTTCAGAATGTCAAACTGCTAAATTCAGAATTTTACTTACAATACCTATTACTGTGTGGCCTCAGCAGAACGCTCCTTCTCGAAACTGGAATTAATAAAGACATATTTGCGGTCAACTATGACTGATTCTCGTCTAAGTGCACTAGCGATTATTCCAATTGAAAATGATTTATCATCTTCGTTAGTTTTTTCGCAATTGATTGACCAGTTTGCCGCTCAGAAAGCTAGGAAAGTTATTTTGTAATAAAGCACGTCATCATTCACGAAATGGGTAAATTATTTGAGAAAAAACATACGATACCTACTTAAAATAATGCAGCAGAATATTTTGTTAATAAATGTACAGTAGGATGCTAACTGCGATCATATAGGTACCTATACATAAATGATAATTATGATGCATATAATACCACTTCTAAAAATTATGGGGGCCGCCAAAATAGGTTTCGCCCAGGGCCGCTAAACCTCTAAGCACGGCCCTGCACACAGTATGAGCTTATCACGGCACGGCGCGGCAGCCTAAAGTAGTATTCTCATTTGTATTTAGTCTGATGTTAACAAAATTAAATTTTTTAAATTTTTATAGAAAAAAATTTTATTTTACGAATTAAGCTGACAGACCGTAAACTATCGGCTTACTGCCTTTGAAAATTCTGAAAATCTAGACTTGAGCTTATGTGAAACAGACTATGATAAAAGTCAGCCAAAAATTTTTAGACCGGTCAGCAGGGCCATAAATGCACAGCATGGCCGATCTGGGGTGGTTCGCTGGTGTGAGGTCATTCAGAGAATTTAGTCAAAATGTCTTCAAAAGCAGGTATAAATGCTAAAATCGCATAAATATTGATCCACTGTTTTTGCTTAATTTCAAGCAATATAAAAAATTTTGATTTTCTCCGTTTGGCCTTCATTTTGCCTTATTTTCCCCAGAAAATTTCCCGTTCATCCATTCTGGGGAGTCTATTATCCACCCAAACCCTGACGTGCATCTGGTCGAGACAATAGATGCTCAGTATGTCGGACTGGAATAGACATAAAAATTGCAAGTAAACTTAAAAAGCATAAAAACTGCCTCCATTAATAGTTTTAAGCCAATTTCAAGCTCTAGAAGGATAAATTTTTTGGTTTATGACCTTAGTTTTGACTTATTTTTCCAACAAAAAAATCTGTTCTATTTTTCGGGGTCCAGCCAGTCCCTCCCCTCAAAGCTCAAATAGCAAGCACACATGGGAATAGAAGGGGTGATGGTTTAGACACCCCTACCCGCGTCATGTTTTTCTGGATTTTTGCCACTTTTACACCACCCAGACACGCATAATTCGGTCGCTGCCCATGCATGGTAGCAAGTCCGGAAGACGCCTTAACGTTTTGTACAGCAGAGCTATTGATACAGTAAGACTCGTTAAACAGTCAAAAAAATTAGATTTGCATAATACGTGATTTCGCTGAATGCCAACCATGGATGCGTTACTCAATCTTATAAATTTCATCCGGCTATTGCAGCACTTTTTGTGACATTATTTATAAACAGCTGAAAGTTTTACAACAGATTCGCAAACTGATCATATTTAACACAATACTTGATAAGGAATAGCATCAGAATAATGCAACTGCACGACCTTAGTTTTTCTTGAAAGAATTGAATGAATGCTGCCTAAATTCGAAAACGCATTAAGTTAAAATTACGGCCACGTTGAATTATTACTTCCTATTTGGAAGGTGCACTTGAGCACATTATATCGGATAGCTTTAAGAGAAAATAACGAATGCAAGAAATGGAAAGAACATTAAGATAATTCATGGAAAAACTAATCCATTAAGAATATTGGTTGGAAAATAGGCCCATAGCGACTGTTTCTGAAATAAATCAAAAATAATGGCAAACTATAGACACGACTCGCAAGTCGCAAGAATCAAATGGCGGATAAAACGTCTCGGTATTCATGGCAGCATACAACAAAATCGTTATAGACCAGTCAAAAATACTTTTGGTACAATTCTTTCACCCAGTTAAATATTTAATAATGATTTTGTTACCGTTAAGGTTCAAGTCAACTCCGATAATCGAAGTGATTGTCTTACAATTGAGTAAAATGCAATCAAAATACAAACAATGCGTGCATCGTTGTGCAAGCCAGTCGTTGCAAGAGATAAGCTGATCATTTTCACACATTAACGAGTAAGTATATTACAAATAATTTCTGCATTTAGGCAAAAAAGGATTAAAGTTCGAAAAATCTTAAATGATCGAACGATCAAAACCGGGTCAAGTTTTATTAAGATTAAAAGGTGACCGCATCGAGCATTGTTCAAGAATTTAAACGGGCCAATCACCGATTCTCTTTTCGAGCCCACTAAGCCTGAATAGGAGGAGGAATTAGAATATACCCTAATTTTTTCTCAGAGCCTTTAAAGTCAAAAAGTAGTCGTATCAAAATTCAGGCACGTAGCTGGCCGTCCTATTTTGGGGGAACAACACCAATTTTGGGGGGAATAAGCCCAAAAAAGGCCAAAAATAGCACAAAATAACGTTTAAAAAGTCCTTTTTTCCGATTTTTATGAATTTTGGGGGGTCCGGACACCCCATTTCCCCAGAGCTACATGCCTGCCAAAATTGTCGATAATGAATGTACTGTTTTTGAACATCTCAATTATCGTTTCGAGGCCTTTGTACCATCCTTGGAATGTTCACTACTGTCGGACGAGTGAAAAAACCGTTCACTTCAACATTGCCGATGTCAAAAACGACTTTTATTTCTCTGATCGAAATTTCCTCTCAAATAAAACTTAATTTAGTATTTGCCAATCGACAGAAATCACATGCACATTCATAGGTTCTTACTGCATTTGCTTCTATCCGTTGATCGGTGTTAAAAGACAATGAAAATGCTTTAGCGAACAAGTGAATCAAAATGATGCGGATCATTTGCATTCAAAACGAATGGGAATCCAGTGTTTGATGTAAGACGCCTATTTTTCAGTTAAGACAGGAGCTACCCTAGTAAAGTTCAATTCAGCTCGTGATACGCACAGATAATAATCGTTTCATGACAAGCAAGAGCTGCGAGTGATCCACGGTTGGCATCTGAGCTACTGAACATCGTGTCGCCGACACGTCAAATTTAAATTTAACCAATATCGCCAATGACGATCATAAAATTCCATGAATCGTTTTATGACGTTCAGCCAAACTACTAATAAACTATGTATGCGTCGTTTACGCGGGTAAATGTGGAGACGCACTAGCAATAAACATAAATAAAAAATATTGGATGCCTATTGTAGGTACCTACATCTATGTCGCTTAATGGGCAGGTACCGTGCTATAATACACAAACTACCGTATTTTTACGATTATGGTAGGCGGCCATGTGTAGTACCTGCATCTTTTAATCGCGCGCACGATGCGGCGTAATAAAATTTTTTTAATTTTTTCTTTCAAATTTCCTTTCTTCTTTTCCGCCGTTGTGTTTTATGGTAATGCATCTACGTATACAAACATCAAATTGTGGTTTACAGGAATAGGGTTCACAATATTTGCGAGCGTGTCAAAAAAGTAGGTAGTGAAACGTTGTCATCGACGAAAACTTATACAATCATATGCAGTGAGTAATATATGCAATGCACGCAGTTTTTTGAAAAACATGCCGACTAAATGCTGTAACCACGCCGAATAAATATTATTTTTACAAGAATAGAAACACACTTGTACACCGACAAGCTCCAATAACAAATTCTTAATGAAATGCATTGGGAAAATTAACAATGGGAAAAGGTACAGGAAAACGATGTTTTCTAACCTATTATTCTGATAATTATCGTGATATTGTTTAAATGGAAACATACAGTAAGACGCACGAGTGCAAGGCTGCTACAATGACTGGTCATTAAAAGAGGTCGTAAAGTCTGAATCGTTTCGCTATTTTATGTCAGCCTTGTAGTTTTTCTCTTGGATATTTCACGTGATAGAGCCTTTTTCGTTTTATTTTAATAAATTCTCGTAAACGTTATTCAGAGTGTACTTTATACCGCGAATAGCGCAGCATTGCGGAAGTGACTCCTCAAATTGAGAGTCAATTTCAAAGGGTGAATTACCTTTTCAAACTTCTTTTTGAAAGAAATTCATTTACTCATTTTTGTACCTAAAGCCATTCAAAATATTATTTAATCATTATTTAATGATGACCATAGGTGGGCAGCACCGAAATTCAGGGGGGTGGAAAAATTTTTTAAGGTCAAAAAATGGTCGTCGTATGGTGAAAAAACACCATTTTTCGAAGTTTCTATCGCTAAAAAAGCAAAAAAAAATTCCAGAAATTGAATTCTGAAGGTATTTTGATTTCTGGGGGTATTCCAACTTCTGGGGGTGCATACCACACCTGGGCGGGGGGGGGGTTTGGGAGGGGTATGCACTCCCCCAGAAACCAAAATACCCCCCAGAAATCAAAATACCCCCCCCAGAATTCAATGTTTGAAAATTTTTTTCGTTTTTTTCGCAATTTGTTGATGCCAATGGATAGTGCTTGATGAGAAACGTCGAAAAATGGTGTTTTTATCGCCATACCACCATTTTTAGGGCCATTTTTTGACCTTCAAAAAATCATGCCACCCCCAGAATTTTCTTGCTGCCCACGTATGCATACCACCATTTTTAAGGCCATTTTTTGACCTTCAAAAATATCTTGCACCTCCCAGAATTTTCTCGCTGCCCGCATGATGCTTACCCTCAAATCTTCCGACGCCCACGTGTGATGATGACTAGTTGGTCTAGAGCTCTTTATTGTGGAACTCAAAGTTCAGTTTACTTTTGCTATTAGGAGTCAGAAACATTTCGGGTTATAAGCCTAACCCTGAAAACAATTAATTTATCAACTTGAGATTTTCCGCAGTTTTGGGAAGAGACTACAACTGATCTTGCGTGCATTTACCGGGGTTATGTAAGTGACTAAGAGTTAGGGAACTAGGGCATGACATGCTTAGATCTCTGACCAGAAGCGGTCAGCAATTTAGGACCTAGGAGATTGAAGCCGTAGGTTTTGAGGGTCATCCAGGTTGGTTCGTGACTTAGAGTCTCTAGCAACCGGACCAGTGCTAAGGTTAGTCTAGGTACATAGGTAAGCCCTGTAGGTACGTTTGTCTATCATCTTCCTGTTTGCTACCTAGGTACAGAAGGCGGTGCACATAACTTACATATTTAAATTGTTCGGAAAATTAGTAAAAACTACTTAACTAAATTGATACAGCGTATTGAACAGATGAATGAGTGATCACAGCTGTTGACCAATGGTACCAAGACATAATGGAGAAGCAGTTATTGTTGATAAAAAATCTATGGATTCAGCCCAACTGTTTTTCCAGCATCGGTTTGTGCAAATACATTGCCTGTTTCCGAATGAGTATCTTCTGGACAAGCTGCAAAATATAGAATCTTTGAAAAACGGGCCATCATCAGACACGCATGCGCTGGGCGAGGGGGGAGGTTCGGGACCTTTATGCGACTACAGGTCTTTCACTAAATAATAGGTAAAGTAAGACAAAACCGTACTGTTATGACCAGTATTCTGTTTAACTAAAACGAAATTTTAGTCTTTAGGTGGGGAAAAGTAAAATCCGGAAACGGAAATGGAAACAATAGGTAAAATCCGGAGACAGAAAGATGAGTAAAACCGGGTTTCCCGAGTGAGCAGGGCCTGTCAGAAAGCAGGGCCTATCAGGGCAAAATTTCTCCCGCTTAAGGGTACCTAGTTTTAGGGGCCTGGAAACGGCGTACTTGCATCAATTTTGCATGTAATTCTGAACCCCGTTTCCGTCGAGGGTTCTCCGCCCTAAGGGGAAGGTGGTTCAGTGGTTCAAAGCGTATAAACACAAACAACCCCGTTTCTGGCAAAATTTCTCCCATAATGGTAGTTTTAGGCATGCATGCACAGCATGGGAATTCTGGGGGAGAGGGTGAAATTTTAAAATGTCATTTTGGGCCCAAAATTGAACAAAATATAGTCAAAACATTAATGTATAGCGCGAAGCGCCAAAATTTTGACAATTTTGAGCAACTGAGTAGCTTAATTGCTCGAAAAAGCACCTTTCCTACGAATTTTCGGAGAATTCAGGGAACTTTTGAAAAATCGCGAATTCTGTGGGGTATAAAAATTCCAGGGAAGGGGAGGGGTGAAAATTTTCTGGGGATAGGTAAATACCCCTAACCCACAAGATCATGTATGGTTTTAGGGCCTGGAAAAGGGTTCCACATTTTTACATGCAATATTCTGAACCCCGTTTCCGTCGGGGGACTTTTAACCTGTTGTGTGATTCAAAGTGGCGGAGCCAGGGTTCCGCAAGTAGGGCCCATTAAATGGCTCCTACTTAAGGGCAGTGGCGAATCTAGGTTTTTCGTAAGAGGGGAGAGCGGTACCTACCCCAACTTTTTCTAAAATAGTCAAAAATAGGTCTAAAAATTCGCCGTCCATGCGCAAACTATCGTTTTTTCGCCGTTTCACGTTGTCTATTTTTATGTTTGGTGCAAAATTTTAATGAAAAATTTTAAATTTTTTGACAATTTTGTGTGAAAAACTAATTAAATTTTTTTGACCTCAGCAAAAACCGGTGCGAAACGCCAGAAAAATGTGAAATTTAGGCAGAAGAACGTTTAGTCCAAAATTTTTAAAAATTTATGCTCAAAAATGGAAGAAACCATGCTGAAATAGCTGTTTATGCTCCAGAAATTGTTTTAGCAGTCATGAAAACATTAGTTATTATAGAAAAGCATTTTCCTGACGAAAAATATGACTTTCAAGCCGCTGAGAAAATAAATAAATGCCATTATAGGTAATATCGAGCGCGAAGCGCCGGAAAAATTAAAGAAATTATGGTCAGAAACGACCAGAAACCATCACAAATTATGTATCCATTTTTTGAATCACCAACTATGTATGTTAAGCCAATGGGGGCGGCCGCCCCCCGCCCCTTTTAGGTCTGCCCTTGCTTAAGGGTAGTTTTAGGGCCTCTGAACAGGGTGCCCCATTTTTACATGTAATATTCTGAACCCCGTTTCCGTTGGGGGCTTCCCCACACTGGGCAAGCGCGAATTTAGAAAAGGGCGGCCGCCCCTGTCGTAAAAAATAATTGGGCGCAATAGGAAATAATGTTAATTTTTGATGATTTCAGAGCTGTTTTTATGACAATTTTTCAAATTTTTTGGCGCTGCGCGCCGGGCAGTACTCATTAATAACATTCACTGACTTTCTTGGTGTTCTAGAAACGTGATTTTTTTACTTAAGAGTAGGTGGTTAGTACTTTAGCTCTTACAATGAAGCTTTTAACCACGGGCATGTTTAGGGGGCCGGTGGCAGCCCCTCGCCATCCTGTACATATACGGACCTGTATAGGTAGGTATATGGATGACTCACGGGAATATCGGATTAAAAGTACCGACTTTTCCTTCCACTAGAAGTGGATAGGAAAAACAGTAGCAAAGTCTACGGGTTCACTGGTGCAACTTTTGATGCTGAATCCAGCTATGGCATCGCGATCATCTGCTTAACAGTGGGTTTGGAGTACCTCCCCACTCACCCAAAGTTAAACGTCCTCCTCATCTTTCAAAGTCAGAAAATTTTTGTGCATCTATGGCATAGGCGCACAAGGTCAATGTCGGCAGGGGGTAAACGATTAAAATGGTCAAAATAGTCTATAAAACATTTTTCATGGTAATTTTGCATTTTTGAAGCATTATCAGTCCATTTGACCGCATTATATTGCTTTTAAAACTAAAAAATACAGAAATTAAGCAATTTTAGCCGCTTTTTGAGTAAAAAGTCATAAAAGTAGCCGGAAATATTCTGACATCTTTAGTGCTTTTGACCTCGAAAATGTCGCAAAAAAGTTCCCTCAGCTTAAAATTGCCGGTCATTACCTGTCTGTTTGAATTGAAGGAGCAGCTTACGTTACCTGACTGAGATTGATTTTATGGAAGTGTTATTTCCATATATGATGACATTCATCTGTCCAACTTGTCCAATCTGTCCAGCGATCTTTGGCGCATTCTCAATAACCTTTTGATTATTGTTATCTACGAGGCTGCTCATCTGCTCCTTCATCGGTTCATTTAGAGCTTCATTTCGGTAGCGGAAAATGAATTTGGCGATCCAATTCTTCGCACTTATTATCAAACTGCAAGAGCAGTAGGATTCCCATCCGAAAATAATATAAAGAGCAATGGCCATGGTGGCAACCTGAAGATGAAATCTTGTCCTGATATAACGTAGCTAACAATATGGAGAAGAGACAAAGAATTAATGATAAATAAATGAATAAATAAAAATTTTCGGATAAGAACCTATTTAAAAAATTGAAGAACAGATGTAGTGCAGTGGTTTTTGTACAAGGTCCCTTTGTACGAGTACATCTAGAAAGATGGTCTCGAAAGTTTGCAAATTTTGTATATGTAAATTTTAGTGTGGTCTATCATAAATAGGCAAGGTAAAGCTTACTTACATGGGCATGAGGAGGGGTGAGAAAGGGTTTCGCTTCACCTGAGGTTTAAAAAAGTGATAGCTATACAGCGATTTCGGCTAAAAAACATTGCTATATAGCCTTTTTTGGCGCAGAAAAGTACTTATATAGCCCTTTTTGAAAGAGAAACATACCTTTAGAGATCAGAAATCTTATATATTTATTTTTCTGAGTCTCGAAAGGATTTATAGCTATTTTAATGACTTCAAAAAGGGCTCAATAGCTATTTTCAGCTTAAAAAGGCTTTACAGCTATGTTTGTGAGTTCATAAAAGCTGCACATTTGCCACAAATGCTCGAAAACGATAGTTTGGAAGCGATATTATCGTTTTTCGCTATAGAATCGTTTTTTACAAAGCACCTACATAGCTATCTCCATGTTTTTGATCTCCACCCCCTTCGAAAGTTTGACTTTGCGCACCTAATGAGGTAGAGGGAACAGGGGGGTAAATCCATATAGTCATGTCATACACGCAGACATCAGGCTTGTATCCAGAATTGTGCTAAGGGAGGGGGCGGACCATAAGTAGGCGGCACCCAAATCCTGGGCGGGTAAAAGATTTTTTAAAGGTCAAAAAATGGTCTTTAAATGGTGGTATGGCGAAATAACACCATATTTCAACGTTTCACATCGAGCGCTACCCATTGGCATCGAAAAACTTAGAATAAAATCAATAAAAATTCTAAAAATTGAATTCTGGGGGTATAAGGCCTTCTGAGGGGGTGCAAACTCCCTCCTCTCAAACCCCTCCCACGCCCACGTGTACCCAAAGGTAGTTCGATCCCTGTATGCGCATGCATTGCACATACAAGGGCAGATTTTAAAGCGGAGGAGGGGAGACTTATTGTTTTTCACGAGTCGCCTAAAAGTAATTGGCGCAATAAAGGATATATCTTCTTATGGCCGGGGCATTTATTTAAGGGAACAACGATTTTATGTTTCTCACCGCTGTTTTATTGTGCGAGCCTCTGTGTAAATTTTCAAAGGTCTCCGGAAGTCTTTCTTGTAGGAGCGGAAAATATTTTGTACAAGTCACATAAAGATATTGGCGTTTGCAGGAGGAGACGGCCCTCCTTTGACCCAAAGCATTTTTTGAAAGATTAGATAATGCATGGAAAATGATGAACGTGGTATCTTTTTCAACGAAAATTTAAAAATTTTGGGATCCTTATTTTCCATAAGTTTGTGTCAAGCATGACCAGAAAAGGTCACTTTTTACAGCCCCAGAAAATGCATTTTAATTTTTTGCACCTTTGAACGTATTCTTAAATATAGGCTCACCAATTTTAGGACCGCCTTTCTCTCTAAAAAAATCCTGCATGTGCTCCTTCATTTATGTAGGTTAGCCATACTGTAATGCTAAAATATACATAGGCTCTTGTTAGAAAGCGGGGGCTGGCTGCCCTGTTGAAACATCTCAGAAAGCCTCTATTTTAGGGTACATTCAGGCTGAAACGACTTTTTTTGGAACCATCTTTCTACATGTACCAAGATTTTTCAGGAAGACAAAAAGTGAGAAAATGTGTAAAATTCTCAAAAATTTTCTGCGCTTTGCGCCCAAATGTGTTCTATTCTATATATTTATAATGTTATGCATATGTGACTGTTCTATATCTCTTTATAATGGCAGAATTGCATTTGGATAGGAAAAATGTCAAGTTATAAGTTTGACGCAATTTTTAGTATTTTTTGACGTCAGAAACCCAGAAATTGGCTAAAATACACCACTAAAGGTCGAAAAACCCTGTTTTAAAAGCACACTGAAAGCGCTGCTGTGCCATAAAGTACCCAAAAATTTGCGTTCAAAAAATTTACAGGACTTTAGGGGACCATCTTTGTACATGTACAAAGCATACATGCACAAGGTCAGGTTTGCCACGGAGGAGAAAAATCGAGATTTTGGGGTCAGGGAAGTGTAAAATCTAAAATTTTCACTACAGCAAATTGCGTTTTTTGGCCATTTTATGTCGAAATCAATTGAAAACGCACTATTGGTCCAAATCGAATGACTGCACCAATATTTAGACCCTCCAGTGGGGGAATACCTCCTCTCTCCTCCCTATGTTCATGTATGATATAAAGGGACCTCGTACAAAAACAATGCAACAATTGTCGAAAATGGTAGGGTGAAAAAATGCCGTTCTTCGGCTTTCCTCATCAATACTGTATCAATTGGTAAATCATCTTGCACTCCCCAGAATTTTGGTGCTGCCCACCTATGATCCCCTTCCCGTGTTCCATCTATGTGCGTATATGTTCTGTCGTTTGCTCAAACTATTGAAAACACGTAATGTGACATTAGGATACTTTTTATTTTTAGCTCCTCAGCTAGTCGTCGTTGGATTAGCGAGGAAGTACCTGAAAGATAGAGCCAGCCATAGGTAGGCAGCGCCAATATTCTGGGGAGGTGGAAGATTTTTCAAAGATCAAAAAATGGTCTCAAAATGGTGATATGGCGAAAACACCATTTTTCAACGTTTCTCATCGAACAAATTGAAAAAACCGAAAATTTCAAAAATTGAATTCTGTGGGTATTTTGGTTTTTGGAGGGGGTATTTGGCTTTCTGGGAGTGTAAACCCCAACCCAGACCCCCTAATCTGCGAGCGTTTTCCAACTTCTGGGGGTTACATACCCCACACGCCTGTGTATGGTGGGGATGAAGGATTTTCCTACCCAAAGTTGGTTGTCCTTGAATTTTCTGGCCGTTTTTGGGTGTTTTTTGGCCAAAAATCAGAGGTCATTCCATTCACTCCCGCCCCCCCTAAAAAACGGTCAGGGACCTCACCAAATTGTCGAGCTGTTACATGTTTGCTTATAGATATTACACTTTTCGATATTTGTAAGCAAAAACTAATGACACATGCGATGCAAACTGTTATTTTTCTGATTTTTTCGACAAATCATGTTAAAACTTGTTTGATGAAGAAGTTATCGAAAACCTGAATAATTTTTCTGAACCAACTTAGGTCGGCCGGCTTGGGTTAAAAATTCCAGAAATTCAAACCAGTAAAGTTAATGTTTACGCCTTTTTTTGCTAGTCAATCAAAATAGTCCATAAAGATTTCGTGGCGTACATAGCATGGTAATAATTTGGGGTCTAGGACAATTCGTAGGAAGACAATTCGTAGAACGACAACTGGTCGGAGGACAATTGGTAGGATGACAATTTGTAGGATAGGACAATTGGCTCGGAGGACAATTCGAAGGATGCAGTACCACGATAAATGAAATCAAATTATAATGAAACTTAATTAATCACACACGAACAGCACAAAAATCATGCTCAGATGAAGGAGAGGGTTAATGCGACCAGAGCAATGGTCTTTTGGGTACATTTTTATTAATGTGCGATTTCGGTCCAAAATGGCGAAAAATCGCTAACATTTTCATGTTTTTTCGCGAGTTCGGACAGTTGGGATTGTGGAAGACGGACCCATCTTGAGTGGGGAGATGCCCTCATCCCCTGTTACATGTGTGGCTAATTGATTTCAAAGTGGTTCAAGCTTTCGCTACTTAAAAACATTGTTGTGCTGTTTACTTTAAATGCGCTTGTTTTCAGAGCAACTTACTTTGTGAGATATCTTTTTAGAGAACTGATTTTTGTCAAGCATATCCGTCAAAAAATAGCTTTCTTTTTCCACGCTCAGTCAAGTAACATTCGGCCATTTAGTAACAAGTCAACGAAATCATGAAAAATAGCGACCACAACTCTCCTGACATTTAATCGTAAATGATTTTGACCACTGTGACATGTTGACCGAAATTAACCCATTTTTTACCTCTTGTTTACTTTACTGCACTCTCTTTGCGTAATTGCTACCTCCGATCCAATAATTTGATATGATACATAGAATTGATTAGTCGTTCAAATGATATCACTTTTCTGTTTTTCCTGATATTTACTATCACAGATAGGCATAAGCATAGGTGGGCAGCACCAAGATTTTGGGCGGGGGGGGGAAGATGGTAGGGTAGCAAGATTTTTCAAAGATCAAAAAATGGTCTTAAAAATGGTGGTATGGCGAAAAAACACCATTTTTAAATTTTTCTCATCGAGCACCATCCATTGGCATCAAAAAATTGCGAAAAAATAAAAAATTTCAAACATTGAATTCTGGGGGAGTACCCCCTCCAAACACCCCCCACGCCCACGTGTGAGCATAAGGTCTTGGGGTTAGCTCAATTTTGTCGTGAATTATTTAACTCAGTGCGCACCAAAGTTGGGGAGGGAGCCCATTTTTGTTGGGCCCAAAACAGTCTTGGCGCAACACCACTTTGTGGGTAAATTCAACTAATTTTTTACAGTGTATATACGTATATAGTTGCTTATTAAATAATTAATTACCATAAATATTGCGCAGAGAATCGAGATAATAACAGTTTCACCGGACATCGCGTCCTCAATGTTTTTAACGGTCGCACTCGTTGTGGATGCCTCGGACAAGATGAATAATTTGAAAAGTATCAGCACCGTCAATCCTGTTGCGCCAATGTATGTAGTTGTTAATAATACAAATAAATCAGAATGATACAATGAAACGTGCGAGGGATCTGGCTGGACCGTGTATGGAAGTCTGGACGACCTTCAGCGTTCAAAATTCACCCAAAATTTTTAAAAAACTGTTGCCCGCAGGGGCAGATTTAAGAAGGGAGGACGGCCGCCCTCCCCCGTTGGCCAGAAATATTTGTGAGATAAAGAATGGATATGCAATGCACAATGATTTTTGGCCGTCAGTGATCATAATTTTGCAAATTTTTCCAGCGCGATACATATTAATGACATTTATTTACTTTCTTGACATACTGGCAGTCACTTTTCACTGATGGAATAGGTTTTAAAAAATTTCATGAGCAGCAGCAACTATTTCGACATGAATTTCTTCCATGTTTAAGCATAACTTCTATTAATTTCTCGACCATGACCCATAATCAACAAATTTCGAGCTAAATTAGTTCACGAACTTACAGCATTTTAGGCGCATCTTTTAGTGCACATGCTTGATTCGATTTAAATCTAAGATTTCAGCTCAATTGGTCCATTATTTGCAATGGCAGGGGTAGTAATGGCGGACCAAGTGACGAAGGACCAGGAAGTGACGAAGGAGTAGGAAATGATGAAGGGCCAGGAAGTGACGAAGGACCAGTAAGTTACTACTCCGCTTAATGCTTGCGATCCGCATAATCTTCGATTTTTTCAAAGAAAGTTGTAGGAAATCTGTTTCTTAGCGATTTACGCAACCTTTAGGCTCAAAATTGTCAAATTTTCAACACTTTGCGGCATATGCTCCTTTTTGACTGTTGTTAAAAGAGGAGAACGAAGCATAAATAGAAATGTAGAAAAATTGAATCAGATGCGTGCATGTCCTTCTCTTTTAAGCCAAAAAGGTATTTTATAAAAATTTTTTTATAGAATTTTTGATGTATATTGTTTTCAGTACAATTAACTTAAGGAGATAAAAACAGACATGCATAGATTTTCAAAAATCTGTGATTCTGTGATCAAAAATTTACAAACTTTTAGATTTTTAGAGCATGCCTGAAAATATGGATGGTCGTGCAATTAGCCTTCCCTTAAATAATCATTTGCAGCTACGCGACATAATTTGTGCGAAATAACGTTTCAAATGAAAAAAGGAACGAGGTGCAAATAAATTTACCTTAATTATTCTTACGACGGTTTATGAAATAAACCATTAAGCAATGTAATGTAAGATTATGATTTTTTGCCAAATTTCCATCACATCCCGTATTTTGGGAACAAATACACCTGCGTATGATGCAATGCTAAGAATTATTTTCATGAAGTAGTAAATTTCTGTTTTCTGTCCAATTAGAATAAAGTTTCACGATGATAAAAGTTAAAACTCGCTTAGTACATCGAGCTTTAGTGAGCGAAACTTACCTTTTATGCGAAATGAAAAATCCACGGCAAGATAACGACGTTATCAAGGCGAAGAAAATGGTTATCGAAGCAGCCGTGTATTCGATTAACGAAACTGCCTTATGAGATCATACATCCACTCACTGACGAAAATAAAAACAAGGGTTAATGCAAGCAGGCAAAATTTGAGATTAATGAAAATTTTTATTCACAAAAAATGTAATCATTTAAACGATGAATAATTTTCTGTCAATCGCTTAGCAGAAAATTAGGTACTGGTGTACTTAGTGTAAAGAAATTTTAATGTCACATTCGTAATCTACAACTCAGGGGCAACGTTTTTAAAAATGAAATTGGCCCTCCGCAAATTGTTTGATACCCAATGCTCTGGGCGGAAAAGTGCTTCTCAGTGTAAACTTTACACTTGTGCTAATAACGCAATATTGGGTTATAGAAACAAAATAAACTGGGAAATGTAACGCTAAGGTCAGGGCACATTTTAAGCATAATTAGCATGTTCCGCCTACTTAGCGGAGTAGCTGAAGAAATTTCCGTTTTTCGTCTCGAACCCCTTACACTAAAACGATCACAGATCGAGAAATATTGCGTTAAAAGAGAAAAAACTCTCGTATTGAGATATTGTCACCTTCTACATTATAAAACCAATTGGACTGCGCAGAAACCAAAATTGAGATAGATAAGCTTTAGGACATGCCAAGAATAAAACAAATCCGTATACTTTACACTTTTGTGCAACAATCATTGAATGTAAAGAAATTTTAAGGTCAGATTCGTAATCTACAACTCAAGGGAAACATTTTTAGAAGAATTGGCCCTCCACAAATTGTTTGATACCTAATGCTCTGGGTGGAAAAGTGTTTTTCTGTGTAAACTTTACACTTGTGCTAATAACGCAATATTGGGTGTATAGAACCAAAACAAAGTAGGATCGGTAACACTTAGGTCAGGGAACATTTTAAGCATAATCAACATGTTCCGCCTACTTAGCGGAGTAGCTGAAGAAATTTCTTTTTTCGTCTCGAACCCTTTACACTAAAACAACCACAGATCGGAAAATATTCCGTTAAAAGAGAAAAAATTTAGGTTTTAAGATATTGTAACCCTCTACATTATAAAAAACAATTTGACTGCACACAAACCAAAATTGAGTTAGATAAGCTTTAGAACACGCTAAGAGTAAAATTCCCGTATACTTTACACTTTTTGTGCAACAACCATTGAGCGTAAAGAAATTTTAAGGTCAGATTCGTAATCTACAGTTCAGGAGCAACATTTAAAAAAATTGGCCCTCCGCAAATTATTTGGCTTTCAGGTTTACACTTTACACACTCATTGCTAACTCTGTATTGAGTGTAAACAAAAAAAACACCGGCATCGAATTGTTTTAGTTATCTATCGATTAAAAAAACCGCACCTCCCAGGTGTGTGCCGTTGTTGCTGTGAGGTGGGACACAAATTTCGCACTCGCTGTGATAAACATAAAAAAAGGATGGCCAAGTATATTATAGGTAGCGCTATCGCGCTACCTATGATTTTAGCGTTGTAATCCAGTCGACGCGTTAGCAAACGCAAACAATTCAAGAAAATTTATGAACCGCATCCATATGTACATTCCAAAAATGGACAGACATAAATTTGCATGGATTTTAACATTGGAAAATAGGTATCGCAATCGGTTTGATAAAGACAGCGCATGATGAATTTTCACTATTATGAAGTAATTTGTATGCAGTATTTTGAAAAATGTTTCTCGTTCCAGTTAAGTTTTAAAGCAGTGTATGATTGCGAATAAGAATGATTATTTATTACGACGAGTCAAAAACCCTTGAAATATAAGACTAATCAAAAATGCAATACAGAGTTAAATTTTGGCATTGGCAAACATGTGCTTAATTCAAACTTCACCTCTTCACAGCTCAACAACCAAAGTCTTGTAGGAAAAGTTTAAAAGTCAGATCCATTTTCTGACGTCACGGAGAACATTTAACAAAATTGTCACCTGCAATACTGTGGGCGAAAAAAATTCGGCAGAATAAAATGTTTTTTCACTCCAAACTCTTTACACTAAACAGCTTATTACTTTACAACTACCAATGTTTTGAAAATAATAAAAAATACGCCTCCAGATTTTTTGATTGTCAACATTTTAAAACCAATCAGACTGAACAGAATGCAAAACTGACTTGGGTAAGCTTGATAACAAGCCTACAGTGAAAATAAGGCATACTTTACACTTTTGTGTAACAACCATTGAGTGTGAAGGAATTTTAATATTAGATTCGGGACCTACCAATCATGGGCAACATTTGAAAAATTTGGTTCTTCACAAATCATTTGAATTTTCATTTTACACTCTAAACTCTCATTACTAACCCGGTATTGAGTGTGAAAAATAAAAAAATGGCAAGTTGTATTTTTTATTATCTATCTTTTCAATTTTTATTATTCTTCTCAGTTTGGTTTTCCAAAATCTAAGTCTTGTGAATTACAACTACTTAAATGTAAACACAGCTGGACGGCATCTAGCGTTGGCAAAAGTCCGCAAAAAGGACTTTCCGGACTATAGTCTAGGTTTTAGTCCGGACTGCTTCGGATCAGGACTATAGTCCGGCCGGACCATAGTCCTTAAAATAAAAGACTAAGTCTCGGACTAAGTCCTTTATAAAAAAACAGTATCATTTATGCAGGGAAAACATACCCAGACACTAGACTGGCTTTTCGTTAAAAAATTAAAGAACAATGCTGGTACCTACTACATGGTGGTATTCACTTTATAGTGCTTTTCTGTTCAGATCTGATTCAATAGTCAATAAAAAGAACTTTACAATCAATGAATACAAACATGCATACATATATATTATAGGTGCTACTATATATACATTTTGTAACAAACGTTACTCAGATTCAAGTAAAAAATAGCAAATATTACTGGCCAAACAGTTCAGAGTTAAACTTCAAAAAAATTTCCATCTCAATACGCTCATCGCTTAAATTGTGACAATTTTAATCTAAAATCACACTTGCACAACTAAACACGCATTCACATGGTGCCGACGTTGCGGGAATGGCCAAAATCGTGGATGCAAGTCTGGACTGAATGCTTCGTATGAATCCAACAAGATTTAGTCTTGAACCCAAAATATGAAATTTTCTTTTGAATTCAACAAAATTTAGTCTTGAAACCAGAATATGAAACTGTTTATGTTTATACAGCCAATTATCTTCTGAGGTTCTTACAAAAGAATGACAGTGGACATTAGGGACAATACTTTTATTAAAAAACATTGATAATGTAAACTTAATTATAGCTGTTGTTGAGTTGACAACTAATTAGCTGTTGTATGGTTGACAACCCCACCTGTTTTTTTCCGCCTCCACTAAACAAATAAAACATATCTCTTTGAGCACAGTTCGAAGATCA
The DNA here is from genome assembly GCA_036768485.1 of Mermis nigrescens. Classification (NCBI taxonomy): domain Eukaryota; kingdom Metazoa; phylum Nematoda; class Enoplea; order Mermithida; family Mermithidae; genus Mermis; species Mermis nigrescens. Next base: position 7,905,055 of record JAVLUZ010000145.1, on the reverse strand, counting down.
GACAATAAAAGAAAAACTAACGTGAACATAGGCGTTAAACGCAAACAACACTCCCCAAAGAGAGGGAAGACTTGCAAAACGCACGTCAAACGTCGGATAGCACAACGTGGAAGAAGTTCAGAACTTTTGTCCGGCAGGTCGGACTAACCGGACTTAGTCCGCCAAAAAAGGACTAGTCCTTTTCCGGACTAACGGGCTAAAAAAAGACTAAGACTATAGTTCAAAGACTAAAGGACTTAGTCCGGACTATAGTCCTTGCTAGTTCTCAGTCGGACTTTTGCCAACGCTAACGGCATCTTTGAGTAATGGAATTCCCGTCGACGTAGCTTACATTTATTTTTCAAAAAGCTTTTGATAAAATCGTGTTATCTATAGTCTGTTTCACATAACTTCGTGCATAAATTATAAGAATTTTTTAATGACAGTAAGCCGAGGGTTACGATAATTATATATCAGATCAATGACTATAATCGCAATCTGTCAGCTTATTGTCGGAGATAGTTTTAAAATTTATGACCGAACTTATGTGAAACAGACTATAAGCTTTTATATAAGCTCTCTAAATATGGAATAAAAGGTCTATTTTTTAATTGGCTCGATTCCTTTTCATTTGATCGGTCTCATCGTGTTTGTATTAACGGAGTATGTTTTCTGATTTCATGCCTGTTAACAGTGGTGTGGTGTCCCCCAAGTTAGTTGTATTAGTCCTACTTTATTCTTAATTTATGTTAATGACCAATGCAATTTGATTAAATATAGTAAAATTTACCCCTTTGCCGATGAGGTCAAAATCTTCGGTCCGCCTTCTGATTATCATTTAATACAAAAGGACCTGGGGCCGGTATAGCGACTGAAGTCTGAAAGCAGACTTAAGTTCAAAATTAGAACTTAAATCTGAACTTTAGCGGTTTCAATAAGAATAATAAGTTCAGACTTAAAAGTTCGAACATAAATCCCAACTTAAGAATAAGCCGGTTTCAATAGAGTTAAGTCCGAACTTAAAAATTTAAGTTCCGACTAAAGTTACAGATATTCAAGACAGCACGGATCTGTCTTAAGTCAGTTAATTGGTGCGAGTATTATTTTATAGCTATCAGTAATGAAGGGATTATCATTGCAACATATATTGAATGAGAGTTCTCGAAAATATATGATTATGTTTAAGAATAAAGCCAGTTAATAAAATATTTTTGGCATAAAAGCTAAATTTAGCATATGCTTCATATTAATATCCGGAATAAATATTCATTCTACACGGTTTAGAAACTTATTTAAACAAAAAGGAAAAAATTAACGACCAAGTTCGGATTAACTGAGCAGAATTATCAGGGAACGTGAAACTTCAGCCTAGGGTGATCATGTGAATTAAAAAAACCATCGGTGATCTAAATTAGAGTGAGAAATACTACTCCAAAACTCGGCAACTCTCATAAAGTTCGGTTTTCTCTAGTGTAATGAAATATTTTTATGACAGGCGCGGACAGCGTTTCATCATAGATTGTGAATTCAAAAATTCTGATGGAATATCGTTCGAAGAAAATTCAATCATTTTGAGGCAAACGTGAAGTCAATACTTAAATTCAACTAGCAGTCTGTTGTTAATGCAGTGCGTGGGGTAGATCATCAGGAATCTGGTAGACACCCCAAAAATCGATTGACCTCAGAATTGAATTTTTGGCATGTTTTTTGTGATTTTTGCAAGTTTAACACCATTAAGACCCCAGAATGTGGCTGCAGTCCATGTACGACTACAACTAAATTTTAATATTTCCAAGTTGTAATAATTCTTTAATCGTTGTAAGATCGCTTTTCTTCATAATTTGTTTTGGCATAAGACAGCATGAAAATGTCGTGATGACTAACATGATCTACGAGGGGGTTCGAACCACCTTAGTTTTTTAACCTCATCCCCAGAATTTGTGATTATGAAGAAAATTCCTAAAAAAGGCGCTGTTTTAAGCGTTTTTAGCTATCGTTTTGCTCAAAAGTGCCAAATTTTCGGCGCTTCGCGCAGTATATATTCATTATTCGATTAAATGAGTATTTTGCGTAATTTATTCAAATTTTTCAATATTTTTTGAAATTGTTTTTATATTTCTGTACGTTTTAGAAAGATAGAGCATCATCATAAAAGCCAAAAAACGTTTTTAACCCGTAACCACCGTTTTTGAGATAAAAAAATTCTATAAAATCTTTTTGGCTCCAATCCCTGCTCCTCCGAAATTCCTATGCTGTGCATATCTGGTAATGACCAATTTTTTGTAACCGAAAATCCTGTGATATTTTCAGCTAAATTATCAACTCAACGGTTTATAATCTGTGTTTCGATATGTTTGACTGACTGCTCACATAGTGTACGTGCACGCATGATCTTAAGTTTAAATTCTATTTAGAACTTATAGTCTGTTTCACATAACTTCGTGCATAAATTCTAAGAATTTCCAAGGACAGTAAGCCGAGGGTTACGATAATTATATATTAGATCAATGCTATAATCGCAATCTGTCGGCTTATTGTCGGAGATAGATTTAAAATTTATGACCTAAGTTGTGTGAAACAGACTATAATTTTGGACTTAAGATCCCACTTAATGAGTTTTGGACTTAAATTTTTATTGAAACCGACTTAAGTTCAGACCTAACCTAGTTCGAACTTAACGACTTAAGTTCAGACTTAAGTTTAAGATGGAAATTGTCTTATTGAAACCAGCCCCTGGATAATATTTATACCTTTCCAAAAAAGCTTTATTCTTTGATTACTCCGTCCGTAATTAAGGTGTTTATGTTTACCATAATCTTAACTGTATGGAACCTTCAAATCACATAATTAAAAAAGCTGTTCCTCGTTAGATTTCTAATACACAAAGCTTTTCTTTCTCGTGATAAAGATATTTTAATTAGGGCCTATACTACTTATGTAAGACCCATGCTTGAGTTTTGTCTTTCTGTATGGAATCCATATTATGCTAATGATATAAATCGTCTTGAAAATCTTAATAATCGTCTTTTTGGTTTTAATAGCAGTTTATCTTATATTGAACGTCTAAAAGCTTCTCAACCTATGTACCTCGTCGTCTTCACATATTCATGTATGTTTATATCTCATGTATCCAATTACTAGCAAAAAAATGCTCCGATGGAACAAAAACGATGAATATACTTGGAATTGTGGATTATTAAGGATGTAAAAGGAGGGGACTAGGAAAAATCTACTCAAAGTCGCAAAATCTGCTAAAAATCATACTTTCTCTAAGCAACGCAAAAAAATCGAAGTATATTCTGCGGCCAACAGATTAAAATAAATATTTAACCATAAAATGATTTAAAAAGCAGCACATAACTACGCAGTAGCTATGGGAAATGATGTTGAGTAAACTAACAGTCTTTCTAAGCCAATTGAATGAATGGTTTATGACAGTAGGAAACGCGTAAGTTGACTTGAAACAGACTAAATGTAGGTACACTAGCATGCCCTTAACGATTGTGTGCACTAATCAATCGGCCCCTGTTTTGCTAGCTTTAATGCTCAAAACAAAATAAAACAACTTTAAATCCAATACCACTTAGTTTTCTATCAATCAGGATACGAAGCTAGTCAGCGTTGCTACTTGCCAGCAATTTAAAAAAATAAACATTACAGATTTCGTTTATACACTCTTATCTGAAATTTTGAACATTATTGAAAAAAAGACACTTTTTTAGAGGCCGCAGAATATACTTCGATTTTTGCGTTGCTTAGAGAAAGTGTGATTTTTAGCAGATTTTGCGACTTTGAGTAGATTTTTCCTAGTCCCCTCCTTTTACATCCTTAATAATCCACAATTCCAAGTATATTCATCTTTTTTGTTCCATCGGAGCATTTTTCTTTGCTAGTACACTACTTTTAATTAGCGTGATTTCAGTACATCAGTCAGTAAACACATACAGTAACACGCCACAATAATGACTACACCGCAGAAGCAATTTGCGGTTAAACTTAAGAATATGGTACTTTTAGAAAAGGAGCAAAACGAATACGGAATGCCGAAATTTTTTGCTAAACTGCAAAAAAAACTTGAAAAAAACTAAACTTGATGCGCGGAAAAAAATTTGGTGAAAATCTGAGCCATACTTGCAAAGTAGCAGGCAACTCTCAATTTGAGTGTTGGGAGGGACGATTAAACGGCTCGATTCAAGGACTTACACATTTGTCAGAAATAAATAATATGGGCTGAAATTAGGAAGGAAGCATAGCAATGAACGAAAAAAAAGGCCAGAAAAGCTGTTTGAAATTATAAAATACTAAAAAATTTTCATATTTTTTTGTATGTTTTTTCGGTTTTACTTGATAAGATATAGGAAAATCTGAGTTTTTGCTTCTATTATACTTAGGCTTAGGCTTAGTATATCTGAAAAGGTGTTTTAAACTGCTTAGGTCAAGGTCGCTCCTGCTCAGGTCGATGCATAGATGCTTAGGTCGATGTATAGATGCTTAGATCGATGTATAGATGCTTAGGTCGATATATAGATGCTAAGGTCGTTGTATAGATGCTTAGGTCGACGTAAATTTGGTATATACATGTGATTCTGCATTCAGCTGTTTGAATGTTCAAATACCTAGGTCGATAAGATGCTTGCATAGGTCGAGAAGAGGCTAATTAACGAAACCCATAGCTTTTGTAGTGTTTTGATGAATATTCTTTTCCGCGCTTTCTTTCAACATGTTCTAAAACTGAGCAAAAAAATCCGCTCTTCTGAAGTTTATTTTTAGTATTCTGGAAGTACCATATTCTTAAGTTAATCCGCAATGTGCAATTCGAAAATAAACAAAAAATATTACATACTTTAGAGTATTGCTGTCTACTATTGTCTACAAGAGAGGTTTGATTCAAAATATGGTTTCACAAAGGAATCAGTAACTTGATAGTCGGAAGTATAAAGTTTACTATTTTTTATTAGCTATAGCAAATATATGTTCCATTCTAAGCAGTACTGTAAGTTATAGAGGTCGTTCCACATTTAAATAAACTTTGGAAACGACATATAACGTACCTACCGGGACTTACTTAAGTACCTGGCTACACTAAGCGCTGGTCAGGTTGCTAGGGCGAAACGCCGGACTCAACCACACGACCCTCAATAACTACGGTCTCAATTAAGTAGCCCCGGAATTTTGCCCTAGGTCAGTTGACCTATTTTGGACCAAAATAATGATTAACACGAAAAGATTTGTTGACTTTTTTCGCCAGAGAATACTCATGGCGAAAAACTATTTCTTTTCTGGTTCCTACGAGCACAATGAACAATGAAAACAACAACAAAGAGCTCTCAACCAATAGATCATCTTGCATAAAAATTACTTGATTTTTAAATTGAAATTTGGGTGTTTAAATTTGCGATAAAGAAAATAATCAAAAGATAGTCACTTGGATTATTTAAGCTGAGTAATAAAATAAGGGCCGACCACCAATTCCAAACTAAACGCGACTGATCACTATGAAAAAGTTTTGAAAAATGAGCTTGCTAAGCGAGAGTTGCAAATCAAGAGAAACTTAAAGTTTAAACCTACCATTAAATTATGAAGAGAATTATTAAAGATTTTAAACTTTGAGAAAATGGAAAAGGTGGGATGTTAGTAAATTAAAAAAACAAAGTTTTTCAGCAACAACTCAAAAACCTTACGCAAATATCAAGTGTAAGGAACACTAAAGCTTAGATTTGGAAGTAAAATAAATTTGTAGTATAAATCAAATATTAACAACAAATGAATAGTGCAAACTTTACACAACTACTAGGTGTAGAGAAAACTAACAGTCTGATTCCCAATTCTGATTTTACGTAGAACATTTTGCAAAAAAATTTAAGCTTCCGCAAAGGCTCTAGAACTAAAGTTAATATGCAGTGTAAACCTTACACAACCACAGAGTGTAAAGAAGACTTTAGTCGGATTCGTAATTCTAATATTAATCAGATATTATGATAAAAGATTTATGAAAGAATTGAGACTTCACAATAACCCGAGAACAAATAAACATCAGTTGCAAACCACTTTACACCACTGTTGTGTGCAAACAAACTGGCGTATCACATTTGGTTTCTGCTTCATTTTTAGACTTGAGATTATGTCCAGACTCATAACCCAGAACTTGACAGACAAAAAGGAAGACATAAACACATTTGACTCCCCCATTTTTTTGACTTTACATCTCCCGAAAAAGCTAAATACTGATGTAAACAAAGGCGATTCGCTGTGACGCGTACCCCTTAGAAAGTACTTTGTTTCTATCCTATTTGACCTCGCTTGACTTCTGAACAGAGAAGGTGGCGAACAAAAAATGTACAAACACGTATTTTCCACTGTCCACCACATTGTAAACTTTAAAAATCTGAACCTAACGCCTCATTGAGTGTAAATAAATTCGCTTAGGGCCAGTTTGTTGCCCTTTGATTGTAGTACGTTTGTATGTGCCAAACTTATGTTCCGCAAAATATTTGAAATGATTTACCAATCAAAATACGAAAAAAACCTGTTTTTTCCGCCCACTTTACACCTCAGATTTCGAACTTTACACCCCATAAACAACTCAATATTACGTTTTTTTGAACGCGGCTTGCTTCGACGTGTAGCCGTTAGAAGTTACTTTATTTCTATTTTATTCAATCCATCCCAACTCATAATCCGAAAAAGTTAGCAGAGAAATCTTGGACAAAATCTGTTTTTTACTCATCCACTAGAGTGTAAACTTTAAAACCCTGGTACTAAGTGCGTATTGACTGTAGATAAGTTTGCTGGTAAGCACAAGATAGCCCTTGATCCGTAGTGCATATCTGCCAGGAAAAATTTCCTAAACTCATAACCGGAGTTGTTGGCAGACATAAACAAGTCGAAAACTCGGCCAAAATGTGTCTTTTCACCCCCAGATTTTCGCACTCTTTTACACTCCCATTCGAGAACTGAGGCAAAATTCAAAAGACAAAAAAAGTTTTCTGTAGAACATAAATAGATGAATAAGTCAAATGAAGTGCATAGTTTTGCCGAAAGAATCAAAAAAATAAAAAAGCTAGCATTCAGAAGATTCGAACCAATCATTCTTTTTTGTAAGACCGCATCCGAGAACGGAGTTGTCAACCACTGCGCCAACTCGACATATCGGCAGATTTCATCTTGATTATACTATTCTGAAAAATATTCATCATTCTACTGAAGTTTAGGAATAGTGCATCTATGATGATAAAAATAATTACTTATTAAAGGCGAGTCAAAAACCTCTGAAATAAGAAAAATCTGATCAAACAATATGCAATACGGAGTTATCTATCGGCATTAGAAAATAGATGTAGGTATAAATCAAAGTTCACCTCTTCATACCTCAACAAACACTGGCTGCAGAAAAGTTTAAAGGTCAGATTCGTTATTCTGACCTTACGGAGAACATTTAGAAAAAATTCATCATCTACGACGCTCTGAGCGCAAAAATGCTTCTTGGTGTAAACTTTACACTATGTGCTAATACCGCAATATTGGGTGTATAGAAACAAAATAAGCTGGGATCTGTAACGCTAAGGTCAGGGTACCTTTTAAGCATAATTAGCATGTTCCGCCTACTTAGCGGAGTAGTTGAAGAAATATCGTTTTTCGTCTCGAACCCTTTACACTAAAACGATCACAGATAAAGAAACATTGCATTATAAGAGAAAAAAAACCGATTTGAGATTTTGCAACCCTCTACATTATAAAACTGATTGGACTGCACAGAAACCAAAATTGAGTTAGATAAGCTGAAGGACACGGAAAGAGTAAGAAACACGTATACTTTACATTTTCGTGCAACAACCATTGAGTGTAAAGAAATTTTAAGGTCAGATTCGTAATCTACAGCCCAAGGGCAACATTTTTTAGAAAAATTGGCTTTCCGCAAAATATTTAATTTTTCGGTTTACACTTTACACGCTTATTGCTAACTCAGTATTGAGTGTAAACAAAAAAAGAAGACGGGCATCGAATTTTTTAATTATCCATCGATTAAAAAGCACCGCACCTCCCAGGTTTGTGCCGTTGTTGCTGTGAGGGGGAACAAATTTCGCACTCGCTGTGATAAACATATAAGAAAAAGGATGGCCAAGTATATTATAGGTAGCGCTATCGCGCTACCTATGATCAATAATTTACATCAATTTGTAGCTTCTCCAAACGTTGGTTTGTTCAAATGAGAGCTGCGAAACATTGACTTTACATGTCAGGGCATATGTATATACCTATAGTCTATTTCACGAAACTTGTGCATTGAAATCAATTTTCTACGCTCAACCAACGGCTACAAAAGTGGTTCGTAGGCAGTCTACTGTAATACAAATTGGCATAGTAAAACTTCATAAGCCTATCGGTTGCTATGTACAGTATTCCGATTGTTGTTAAGTTAAAAATGCTTTAGTAATCGATTTACATTGCCTCAAAAATTGTAATCCAGGCACAAGATTTCGTGAAACAGACTATAGTTGTATCAAACTCCGTGATCTGTATGTCCTTTTGTTCGGTTGCTGTTTTATCATATATTTGTGTTTTACCAAATTTCGTGTAATTACTTCTGAACAATAAATATGTTCTTGTCTTGTCTTATCTTTAAAAAGAATCACACCTTACACATATGTGTCGATGTTCCTGGTGTGGAAGGGTGGACATAAAATTAACACTCGCTCTGTTAATTATACATACTAAGAAAAAAGTGTATCCGAGTATATTAGGCACTAGCGCAATCGAGGTACCTATAGTATTCTGTTTCTTAAACGGTTGGTTTTCTTTTGAATTTAACATGCAAGAATCGGGCTACAAAAATGATTTGAAGGTTTGATGCAATAATGCGGCTTAACAATTAAATAACCAATAGTCTGTTTTTCAACCCATGTGCTATAGACTGTTTCGCACAAGTTCAGGTATAAATTTTAAAAACAATGTCTGACAATTAGCCGACAGATTGCGATTGTAGCATTGATTTAATATCGTTATCCGTCGACTAACATTCGAAAAAATTCTCAAAATTTATGCCCGAATTTATGTGAAACAGACTATAATGCATGTATCCGCTCGGAAAACTAATATCCGCATTACTACAGCGCTCGATTTTTCCCTTGCTCGACGGAGTCAGGAGCAAATTTTTTCATAGATATGGCGTGCGAAGCGATGAAGGATTCGAGCGTTACAGTGATAAGGGACTTGGTTTGCCGAGCGTATTCATGCGCATGGTTAAAAAACTATACATATGTTTCCGAAGGTATCACCCGATATAACTGTAGAAAAGATTATCGCATTTTATAGTCGCGTTAAATTTAAAAAAATATCAGTTTAATGAGACGGACTATAATCACACTATATTACGCATCATAAAGCATAAATTGCGCATATTAGGTAAAACCATCGAACAAGAAATAATCATGTAGGTAACGTATTCGGTTGAAAATTGATTGAGGAAAATAAATTCCGCTTGAAGTATGCAAAATTGCGTTTTTGTTGTAAGGATGCTTCATCTTTGCGGTTTTCTTTTGAAATTTATCCACATAAGGTAGGCTAGAAGAGTGGTTTCCAATCCTGACACATTGGTGTGGTTTCAGGATGGCAAATGTCTTACCATATTTAATCTACTGTAGAATACTACAACTACTGCATTAGTTTAAACCTCGGACTTTAAGATACTCATTGTTTGGCCATATCTCTACCAGTAAGTCGGCAGAACACAAAAATATTTTGTAACACTAGATGGTTGTAAGGATAAACCAATATGTAAAGCGTGGTCGAAATCTGAGACATTTTATTAAAACGTTCTGTCCTGCAGTTTATTATAAGTTATATACAAGTCATTTACTTAAAAACCAAGTTATGTAACAAACAAATTTACCAAGAACGATTTTGTTTTACTGTCTTTCCCGGTCCGGTCGGTCGGCAAATTCGGTTCGGTCGGACTTTTTTTCCACTTTTTGGTATCGATTTGTCAACCAGAATTTTGCGGGATGGAAAAAATTTTTGGGCCTGTTTGGTATTTGTGGAAAGTCTTTGTAATGCAAAAATGTGGTTTAGAGTGATGAAATTTCAAAATTTTCCGGTCATTGGCGTAGCCAGGGGTAAGGGCTAACGGTAAATAATTGTTATAAGAAATGTTTCTATTTCAAAAGCGTTGGTGGGGGATCGCCCAAACCCCCTGTTACACGTATGTTTCTCGGCCATTTTTAGGGGGGGTCAACGGCTTTGATTTTTTTGGCTTAAAGTGGCAGAAAGACCTAAAAATAGCCAAGAAGCGCAAGTTTTCACTAAAAATGGGGGAGGTGGGTCAAAATTTCCTGACTCGTGGGAGGGGGGCAGGGGGTATGAGGAGGATGTCCAATCTTGGGTGGGGAATTCCCTACAGCCCATTACACACATGGTTTTTGGCCATTTTAGAGGGGGGGGGGGTAAATGACCACCAATTTTTGGCCGAAAATCGCAAAAAATGGTACCTAAAAATTGCCAAAAATGCAGGTTTTCGCTAAAAATCGATCTTGGCTCGTGCATTCATTTTTGGCGCTATCTATTTCCACTGTTTTCAAAGATTTTATGCAAAAATAAGTTATATTTAATATAACTTTGCACTTTTTGCTGCTCAAAGATAAAATTGACTAATTTGTCTTAATATTGCATTGAATTTATAAGCGGAGTGCTGCTTATTATAAGATTAATTCGGCATATTACAATTTATGTAATATTTTTGATTTTGTAGTACAAGTTATTTAGTTTTCTCAGTTGAGTTATATGTGTAAATTCCGTCAAAAGCTAATAACAATTCCGGCGCTTCGCGCCGAACTAATATATTATCAACTAAATTTAGGTCGATCACATTTAGGACTGCATGTGGGTCGCAGGTCACGCACTAATAGTATGTACAAACGTGTATATTGAATAATATATTAAAATATTATATCTACAAAAATTTGTCCACTCTTTTAAAGACATTTCCGGAGATCTTCGTACATGCACAAAGAAGCGCGTACGAAAAACAGTATTGGCTAATAATAATACACCACTTAATTTACTGGTCCCACATTTTGGGATTTCACCCCTCCCTCATCTCTGGACCTTGGGAAACTATGCTAAAATGTTTATAAACATTCAAGGAAGGCCCGTATCCAGAGAGGATAGAGGGGCACGTATCCCCATTAAATGAAAATTTGAAAATGATTTTTCCTTCACCCTCCCCCTTTGCTGTTTTAGCAAAAAATCGCCAAAATTTTTGGTTCTTCGTGCCAAATTTCAGAAATTATTAATTGTTTCATAAATAGTCCCAAACGCACGGTTACCTTCCATATTGAATCTTTATATAACTCAATGCATATTTTGCATCTATGTCTGCTGCTTTTTACAGGTTTTACGCAACAAATGAGATCCGTGCAAGAAGCGAGAATGATAGACATTTTTTGGCGATGATAAAGTATTTAAGTGATGAGGCTAGATTATTTTTAGGTCGATTTCAAAACCAAAATTACGTTGGTTTTATGAAAATTTTAGCGCTACGATTCAACTTTAGGGTGCTCTTTTTACAAAATCTTTTTGGGTTCTGCCCGGACCCTGCTGGAGGGCGCTTGAGCGCGCCACCCCAGACTCCTCCAGCCCCAGAAGAGAGGTAATCCCTTGAATTCTCACCATATTTAAAGTGAAAATTTTCGGCGCTTCGCGCCGAACTTCAAAATTAGTAATGACTAGCCCCAAGCGTTTGTTTAAAACTCAACATTCAGTCATCACACAGCCTAAAACATACATATTTTGTATCTATGTCTTGTTTTTTACAGTTTTTATGCAGAAAATGAGATCTGAGCAAGAAGCGAGAATGACGTCATTTTTCTGGTGATGATGTTGAATTTTGGTGATGAACTTTGACAATTTTGAAGGCTGGTTTCAGAATCAGAATTCGGCGAATAATTACACAGCCCTTAATTTTGCGTTGCTCTTTGAGCGAAATATATGTTATAAATAAATAAGTAGTGAGCTGATGATTGGGGTTTTTATTGCCTTTTCAACATTTGGTCAGAATTTTCAGGAATTAAATGTTAATTGAAATAGGACAATATAGAGATCTGAATTAAAAGATAAGTGAATAGATGTCAATAAGTTTTGTCAGATAGTGTTGCTTCATCCTTTAGATTTTTCCGAATGCTTGTCGCATATTTATTAATATTCGCGTCTCTTTAGTTATTCTGTTTCATTGTCTGCAAATTAGAACGTGCTATTTTTCGACAAAAAACATTTGCCAATAAAAAGGTGTAGTAGGTATGTATAATTATTTGTCATAAATGCAAGAGGATGGTGATGTTAACTCCACTAAAAGTCGGCCGTCCCATAATCTGTCCAAATGTTGGTTTTTCTTATTCCCCCGACTTCTGGGCGAAAAATTGATTGTAAGTAAAGGCCTTTCTCGCTGGTATTTTCCAAATTAGAAGGCCATTTATCCCCTACACTCAAAAAATGACCGTGCGTATATTCCGTTCAAAATTTCGATCCATTACAGTAGTTTTTTTGTACTCGGCTAAGATTTTTCCCGATGTACAAAGACTTTTCGGGAACGTCTTTGTACATGTACAAAGATTTTTGGGAAGACAAAAATTGCAAAAAAAGGTCTGAAATTCGCGAAAATTTTCGGCGCTTCGCGCCGAAATGAGTAGTTGATTGTTCTGTATATCTTTATAATGGCAGAAATTGCATTTCAAAAAGAAAAATGTCAATTTTATCGGCGCTTCGCGCCGTTTCAAGACGATTCTTAGTGATTTTTACCCTTAGAGACTCAGAAATTAGCTTAAATGCACTACCAAAAAGTCGAACAACTCTGTTTTTACCACACTAAAATCGCTACTGTATATACCATATTATAGTACCCAAAACTTTGCTTGTACAAAATGTACAAAGATTTTTGGGAAGATAAAAACTGTAAAAAGGTGTAGAATTCCTAAAAATTTTGGCGCTTCGCGCCGAAATGAGTAATTGTTTGTCCTATATACTTTAAAATGGCAGAATTGCATTTAGAATGGAAAAATGTCAAATTTTTCGGCGTTTCGCGCCGTTTTGAGACAATTTTAGTAATTTTTGGCGTCAGAAACCCTGAAATTGGCTAAAATACACTACCAAAGATCGAAAACCCTGTTTTACCACACTAAAATCGCTACTGTACTGTATTTAGTACACAAAAATTTGCATGTACAAAATGTACACAGACATTTGGGGACCATCTTTGTACATATACAAACGGACTTTGTACAAAAAAAACACTGATCCGTTATATACATTAAATATGCGCGTTGTCCTTTGAGGAGACGCTCTTTTTATGCTGCGTTTACTACCGTGCTTGCCCCTGTGCCATTTCGATTTTGTCAGTGGGTACAGATTTTAAGATGGCTAAAAGTTCGATTATCTACTCTTAAAGACCGACGGTTCGCCGGGCATGCTATTGAGTCCCGGTAAAAGATAATGAGAAGTTAAATGCTTAATATTTTACTTATTGGCATCATGGACTTGACTAGTTGGCCTTATGAACTTGCCTGACTAATGTAGCAGGTGTCTGTCTACTTGAATTTACATTAATTTATGGCTGTATCTGCCGCCAGTCGATTCAGTCCGCGTGACCTCGAGATACAAACAAAATCGATGGAAAAGACATTAGTACCATTAGTCTCCCAGGTCTGTAATTTTCTGTTTCGTCTTTTTATTAAGCCTAAGCATTGTCGAATCAGCCGTTCGTTAATCTTTCTGAGCTTAACAATTGATTACTCGCACTCAGTCCAAAGAAGTTTTGCTGGGAGCTTACGATTGTAATTGCATAGGTGCCATATATACATGCACACGGTCAAAAGCTCTAGAGGGGGTAAACCGAGTTGGGGCTAATGATTAACTTTTATGGCTAATTATGGCGCTAAAATGATGAGTTTATGTTGATTTTTTAGATATTTAGTTATTTTTGTCGTTCCCTACCCCCCCCCCGTCACAAACCGTACAAATGCTTTCATTCGTTGTATTCTACTCTTCTTGAATGTTCGTGATAAAGTTTGCATGAAAACAAATGATACTAAGAACTATGGAATGACGTAAACTATCGAATATGGACACAAGAATGGACAGAGAGTGTCTGAATGAATGTTTGGACAGAGTAACACTCGAAAAATACTTCAGATTATACTGCTGGGCATCGTTTGGCGCTCTTTCATAATTCCAACAATAGGTTTTGGTCCGCAAATGGCCTGGGGTATGGCTATTAAAAGTTGTGGTAGGGGGATACCCCCCGTACTCCCCCAGTGTGCACAGGTGCCCAGGAGGACAGTTATTGTGCTTAGAGAACTGAGGTATTAAAAAAATACATGAAATCACCGTTTGTAGAAGATTCATGCATTATTTTGATCTTTTTCTGTTTTTAACCTGATTTTGACTTATTTATTCCGTAGAATTGTTAGCACACCTGGTCAATAGTCCGTTTTAGCCATACATGATTTGGGGGAAGGGCGGGGGTTTGGGGAGTTTTACCCCCGTCCCTGAAACATTTTTGCCCCCCAGAAATTTTTTCATACTCCCCGGAATTCGTGATTATTCAAAAGTTTCCAAAAGTTTTCTGAAAATTTGGAGAAAAGGTGCTTTTAAAGTGCTTTTAGCTTTTTGCTCAGAAGTGTCAAATTTTTGGCGCTTCGTGCCATATACTCATGTTTCAAGTATATTTTGTTCAATTTATTTAACGTGATTTTTTCAATTTTTTTGTGTTTTTATGCTATACAGAGATAGAGCATCGTCAGAAACGCCGAAAAACGATGTTTCTGACGCGTATTTAACACCCCCAGAATTTCCATGCTGTGCATGTCTGGTCTCAGCTCGTCCATGTAACTGGCTGGTACAAAAGCTAGACGGGCCGAAGGGTCCATTTGGATGGGGTGATTTTGAAAAAATGAGAGAAAACAGTTGAAAATCAAATGAAATAAATAGCATTTTTTAACTCATTTGTAGCCCAATTATGGAATCAACCAACCTTCGAGAGCGCATAGTTGGCATATTTAAATTTATTTTTTTTTCAATAAATTGATTCCCTAGCTTATTGTTCATCTCCGAAATTCGCCACTTCTTTTGTTTTTCTTTCAAACATTTTTTATGTTTCTTTTCCTACATTGTTGCTTTCTTTCTTTTTATCTTAATCAACTCCTCCATTCAGATCACAGTACTTGTGAACCAGAGGGAAAAGTATGCTGCCAAAGCGAAGAACGAAAAGACTGCAAGAGCAGTAATGAAGGTAAATTTAATCTCACAAAATGTCATGCCTATGTACATACATGATCGGGGGGGGGGGTTTCAACCCCAGAAAAATCCCCTCCCTGCAAAAAATTTCTTCACCCCTCCAGAATTGGCAATATTTTGAAAGTTCCCAAAAAAATTTCTAAAAATTTGTTGAAACATTATTTTTTAAGCGTTTTTAGCTATCTATTTGCTCAAAAGTGCCAAATTTTCGGCGCTTAGCCCCTTAAACTCATGTTTTGACTATATTTTTTTCAATTTGTTCCGACTTTTTTGATTTTTTTCTCGAAATGTTTCATATATTTTTATGATCTAGAAAGATAGAGCATCGTCAGAAACGCTTAATAACTATGTTGTTGACGCGTACCTACCGTTTTTGAACCCAAAAAAGGCACTTTATAATTTCGACCCCCCAGAATTCCCATGCTGTGCATGTATGCCTATGTACCTATAGAACGTTTCTTAATTGGCAAAGATAACCCAGTCATTAATTTTCAGATATTTTGATTTTGTTATTTTATGTTGATATTTAGTTGAAACCGGCGTGCGTGCTCATTGAAAAATTACTGTTGACTATTTTAGATTTGAACTACATATAAATTGTTCAGCAAGTATAAATCGAATAGTAATTTATATACGCTTGTTGCTCTGTTTGCTTTATAACGTATATTTTGGGTAGGTATGGCATGTATATATTGCTGTGACCAGAGATGCATAGCACGGGAATTTGAGGCGAGAGGAAAATTTAACCTGCCTTTTTTTGAGCTTAAAAGCGCTGAATACGAGTCAAAAAACATCATTTTTTCATCTTTTTAGAGCGTTTTCTAGAGCGTAAAAACAAAAAAGTTTCAGAAAAATTTAATAATTTTACAAAATATAGTTAAAAAATGAGTATGTGGCACGAAGCGCCGAAAATTTGACACTTTGAGCAAAAATATTCGTAATAAGTTTAAAACAGCATCGTTTCTACGAATTTTTATGGAAATTTTTGGAATATCGCGAATCATACCGGGAGGGGTGAAAACCTTTCTGGGGAAACCCCTCGAATCCTCTTAAGATCACGAATGGCCATGGCTCTTCATTCGGATAACTTCTTTTACCTACTTCGCCAGCAGTACTAATTACATCACGCGATTCTTTTCTTCGATTAAACCTGCAAAATCATTATTATTATTATTATTCATTATTCAATTCAAATCAAAAAAATCGCTTTTTTTGCCTCTTGCGCTAAATTTAATGTATTTTATGCCGCCGTAGGTTGGATCTGCTGTGCAGGCTGCAGTTGAGAGATTTGTAACCGTTGGAGAAAGTATAGCTGACGAAAATCCGGAAATTCAGCCTGAAATGTACGAAGCATGTCAAGAAGCTAGATCAGCAGGTTTGTAGTCATAATATTCCTTTACTTTTGCCAAATGCTTGTAAAAGGCGTCAAGGATTGGTTAAGTTTTCAATAGCCACGGATTTTTGTATTTGGCTTATTGGTGCAGTGTCTAGCTTTTGAATAAATGCATTAGCGAGGCTAGACTGCCAATTTTTAGCCTTAAATCGGCTAAACCACCCTGACCTTATTTTTCCATTATTTCCCCCTTCTTTTGCGATGAAATTCTTTTAATGGTCTTATAATTCGATGTTTATTGTGTAATTACAAGACAATCTCGCACGTTTTCGTCTATTGAATTTGAAATATTTTAAATTATTTATTTCTGCAATAGCTTATTTGCTACGCGATGTCATATGTACATACAGACGTAGGTATTATACTGAAAAGATCGTCATACCGCCATAGGTGGGCGGCACCGAAATTCTGGGGGGGGGGCAATAGTTTTCAAAGGTCAAAAAATAGCCATAAAAATGGTGGTATGGCCAAAAAAACCATTTTTCAACGTTTTTCATCGAGCACTATCCATTGGCATAAAAAACATGTGAAAAAACAGAAAAAATTTAAAAAAAAACTGAATTCTGGGGGTATAATTTGGTTTCTTGGGTCTATTTTGGTTTCTGGGAGGTATTTTGGTTTCTCGGGGGAAGGAGGGGGGTGCATACTCCCCCGAACCCCCACGCCCAGACGTGAATACTGCTCTTTTACTTTGCTTATATTTTTTTCATAGTTTCTTCAACATATTATTGCGTTCACTTCTGTCTCGTCTTTTCCACTTGCATGATTTCTACAGTTGCGATTTCCTTCGTAAACCGCCTAAAATCGGTCTAAAAGTAGTCAGGGAAAGCCATAAATTCTCCGGCAGTGCTGGATTATGAATTTCTGCTCATTGTTGTCAAAAACGCCAAAGAGGATTCACAAAGTTTGTTAGAAGCCTACAAGAATTCGATTTTAACTTATTAACGCATGAAACCTTATGTTGTGTGGGGTTTTGGTCATTAGGCTCACTAATTAGTATCATAGTTTCCCAAGGTCGATAGTAGAGGAGGGAGGTAAAATTCCGAAATTCTGGATCAGTAAATTTAGATTTCGAGTCGTTTTACAGGGCAAATATGAAAAATGATTCAAACATCCTACATGAAATGTTTTTAATATAGGAAACTGCGCTATTAGTCACTTTTATCAGTGAAAATATAAAAATTTGTTGAAAATTTTGACTTTTCAGATCATTTTATTTTCATTCTAGGCATTTTATAAGTAAACAAAACAGAAATCTACTGGTCGGCGGCCGAAATTTTTCTTATTACTTTCGTACCGAAATATCATGCAGAACATGTTTTCGTCTGACAGTGAATCGAGTCTTGGACTCAGGGGTAGGGTAATAATCGCCTCCTCCTCACCCCCTATGGAAATATGGTAGGTAAGTATGAACTTTAATACACAGTCGAACCCCGTCGATAAACAGCAATAAACACCATGAGGGGACCAAGGGTCTCTGTGTCTACAAACGAGTGTGCTCACTAACCGAGCTGATAATTATTTGCTATGCATGTCACATAGCGCTTTTACGAGTATAGCCAAAAGTGCTGTAATTTGGCTCAATATTACTGTCTCTAAATCTTAGCGATTTTGACCATCACTGTGCACAAAGCGTGTTTAATATCCAAAAAGATGTGTTTACTAACTTAGTTAACTTGACAAAAAATGACTTGCTACAGTGACATTCAGTCATGTGTTCTTGGCAAGTGTTTACTAACCAAAGTCGACTTTATTTCAAATCGAGCCGTGTTTATTATCCGTTAACTAATTGCGTACTTAGCGGGTTTCTAAGTGTGATAAAGCCTAGCAGTTTGACAGAGGCCGAAGAAAGGGTATTCATTAAGCGGGAGTGTCTACTATCCGAGTGTTTACTAACGAGGTTCAACTGTAGTATCCACGAGTTTCAGGATTCAGCCCAGCGGACACTGGCTTTTTGCACCTATGTGGCCAGCTAGCTTTTTGTGCCAGGACCTCTAATTAGCTTTTTTAATCAGGCGGAGCGATTCCGAATCTGTCAAATGTGCAGTCGAAAAATGCCGCCGAAACGTCGAACGGCTTGACGTTCGACAAAAGCGTTTTAGTGAGAGCAGCTCGTCAGCTATTGTCCAGCGTAACGAGGGTTTTACTGCTTGCGGATAGAGTTGTTGTCAAACAGATATTAAAAGCAGAAGACAAGGTAGCTACAAGGGGCTGTGCAAGACACACTTATTCGCGTATAATAAGTAAACACTGTGCAAGATGCATGTGACGTATGTACATATGTGCAATACAATCAGAAAAACTAGCATATGTTGTGCTCTGGTTCCCAAGTGTCGTTGGGTTTCCCGATATAAGGGTCTGTATAACTAATACAATCAAATTTCTAAAGTTGGAGGAGGAATGTGGACGAGGAAACAAGCTTTAAAAAATAATTCTATGAAAATTTATATAATTAATAAAAAGTTTTATTATTACATACTAGACTATTTATCATAAAAATACTATTAAACTTACATATGTACATGTGTATAAGACATACTGTCATCTGGGGTAACTTGGGACGAAATGAGACCTTTCTTCCGCTATTTTGTATTGCATTTTCTCCCCAATTTGACCTAGCAAGTCAAGTCTTTCTTTAACTAATGCTACGATACATCTAGGTTATGCACTCAAAAACTGGTGGTCCCAGGTTTCACCAACTCGATTTTTTAAAATAACTCTGTGGGTGTCCCAAGTTACCCCTGGGTCCCTCCGTGGTAACTGAGGACACGCATAATATCTGCACTTTTCTGGTAGACGTGAACCTTGTTTGCATTCATTTTTAAAACTTAGGAGGCATGCTAGGCTTTAAAAAAAGATTGGTGAAGAAAAAGAGCAAAAAGGGGGAAAACTCGAACGAATATGTGAATTTAGTGCATTAAAGTTTGAAAATGGTGCCTGATTAACATGCAGCTTAAGAGACATGTAAACAATAAATTTAGGCTAGGTATGTGTGATTAGCTAGAAAATACCCCATGCAAAGTCAGAAAAATTGGAAAAGGCTCCTGGATTTCATTATATTATACTTTAGAAATAAAGAAAAATCATCGAAGAAAGCCGAGACGTCCTACTTGTTTTAAGGCTTGACTGCTATTCTGCGTAGTATTTCTAGATGGATGCTTAGATGGGTTATCTTTTCGGCACCAATTTAAAGTATTAGTAGGATACATGATAAATATTTCAAACTTTCTGGCTTCTTGTGTCAAGCATCAATGAAGATAAGACAACATTTTAGGAGAAATTGACATCTAAATAGCATGGATGCTAGTATCATGTAATTATGCAACATATAACAAAAAGCACGTATTTTAGAAAACAATTTAAATGCAATGTCATATGTTTGACCAGAGAACTTAAGAGATGCTTGAAAGTGAGAAATCGCCGCGTTGAGAGTTACCTTATTTCGTCTGTACACACGCAAGTAACTTGGGACGTCTACTATAAGTATACTGCAAGTGATTGAATTGAAATAAAACATTACAAGTATGAAAGTCCGAGTTTTTATTTTTTAATTAGGCTGCTTATTTTTGAGATATTTCTTCTGGTCATACAATGGCAATAAGAAGTTTGCAAGTAGCAAAATATGTAACAAATGAGATATCAGCAAACTCCGGGGCATACTGTAGCTGCACCTCGCTGATAATTAAAAATAACATTATAGATGAAATAAGCGTTATTGAATTGCTAGAAAGCTAAAAAATAAGCAACCGGTGATCATCCACAAAAATATAATGCATAAAATAATAATATTATCGGGAACTGTCTTAAGTTACCCCCGTTTCCCAAGGTACCCCGGATGACGGTATGTAAGTTATACATATACTCGTATATCTATATATAAATACTACGGACAGGGGCGTACGCAGCATTTTTTAAGAGGGAGGGGGCGGTCTGAAAATGAAATCGAGCAGTAAATCAAGCTTCTAAGCTTTCGTCTGCCTAAATTTCCCATATTTTTTCGCGCTTCACTCCGGATTTTTGCCAGAGTCAAAGAAATTTTTTCGTATAAAATTATCGAAAACCTCATACTTAAAAAATGTGTTAAGAGTGATTTTAAATAAAAATAGACGATGTAAAACGCCGAAAAAACGCTATTTCGCACGTGAAGAGCGAATTTTCGTACCTATTTTGGACTGTTTCTAAAAAGTTTGGGTACGCCATACCCGTTAGGAAATTCCTAGATCCGCTACTTCTCTTGAAGAGTGAATCTCAAATTAAACTTAGTGATTTTTTATTTTAACATAAAGAAAATTGGTTTTTATCTTTGTTATTCATTTTTTAATATTCAAAAAAACCTCTGTCGATTGTTTATCCCTAATGGCCATAAAAGTATCAAAAACATACCTTGCATATTATTTATGTTTACGTATGTAACAACTAGGCCGAAACTTTTTTGGGACTTCACTTAGCCAAATGTCTTCATAATGATTTATGAATAAATTAGCTGGAACAATAGGAGCCAGCGAGTTAGCCATGCTACGCTATTTTAATTATACAACTGGCCACTGAATGTGCAAATATTCATTTTTTGCTAGATCATTGATTCAAGGTTTTCACGTGAAAAATCATTAAATTTATAGCCGTGTGGTTTCTCACCTTAAATTAAATTAGTGCGGTCATCTATAATATTTCGTTTAACGAAATATTTGTGAATAGGCTAATTATGTATATCAAAACTTGTTACGAATTTATTTGAAATATTTCCTTATTTATTCGGTTTAGCAATTAAAAAGCACCCTTCGGACAATATCTGCCTACTGCATAAAATCGAATTAGAGAAACGTTAAATTTGGAAACTTATACACATGTTCGCTATTCATTCAATATGCAAAAAAAATTGGTCTGAAGAAATGTCGCTCTTATCGGTTTGATTCTTCAAAATTTTCTCACTATTATTTCTTATTTTAATCTAATAAACTTGGACGTAGCGTGTTTTCTTGTGCCACCACAAATTTTATGTAGTATTTTTCGGAATTTCGAGTCATCTGATTAAATATAATGAAAATTTGTTAATTATTTTTGTCTAAAATCGCAACTTGATATCAGATTTCAAGATTTTACTTAAATATTACGGGAAGATTTCTAATTTTATGAAAGTTTTCATTTTAGAAATTCAATGTACATTATGTATACATGCACATTATGTATGTACAACAGACATGTAACAGGGGGATGGGCGGATCTTTCCACCAAAAGTTATGCGTCCCCCATCCCCCATAGTCAGATAATTTTTGACCCCCTTGCCGATTTTCGGGAAAACCTGTGATTTTTGACCGTTTTTGGGGGTTTTTGGCCGTTTTTGGCCAAAAATTGGAGGTCATATACCTCCTTCTCTTAAGAATGGCCGAGGACACCCCTCTCAACATTTTTAGTTATTACATATATGACGCACAGCGTAAGATTAAGAGGATTGTGAGGATAAAAAAATTTTAAAGCGATTCTTTAGATTGCATTGAAAATTTTTGAGTGGAATTTTTTTTGAAGTGATTCAAATTTCTTTTACAAAAGTAAGAGCTTTTCGAATGCGCCAGTTTAAGCCGAAATAGTATTTATTTCCATACATACCTATTAATTTTCGTCTGCTTAAAATTACGTACAACGACACTTCATGGTTCAGGTTTCTTTATTTTCGTTGAATTGTTTAATTTGATTCTTTGCTAATCTTCGGTTTCCTTTGATGACAATTTTTGACATAATATTTCAGAAAAATATAATGTACCTACTACATACGTAGCGTCGATACGTTTTGTGCCGATTTATTTTGCAAGTCTTGAAAATAAGTTAGCCCTTCATTCTGATTTCTTTGATTTTGATTTTTGTACTCAACGATTCATTTTTATATCTACCGTGAAATTAGACAATTTAAATATAAAAAATGTTGGATTTAAATTTAGACTTTGACAATAGAATAGCTCGATGTATCTTTAATACGCTTATCATGGCCACGTGCAAACTGATACAATTTTCCTTTGCGCAGATGCAAATGAGGTACATATTGAATGGAAAAAGACCCTATTCCTTTGCCGGAGGCATCAGACACATTACTTTGAACCGTGTTTATTCGACTCTTATGCACATGAACCATTCTCCGATTATGTATGCATATGATTTAAAACAGTTTTTCATTTCTCAGGTTGCTTATTCCCTTATGCGTCTGGAGAGCACGAGTAATTTTACACAATTTGTCAAAATTTTTACACATTTTGGCGGAGAAATGGTCGATCTTGCTCATAAAACGGGCGACAGGCAACAGGTAAGGGCTTTCGTAGTACTACTTAGAGACGCAGGTACACATGCGCACTGAGGGGATGGGGGATTTCCCCTACCAGGACTTTTGAAAGGCATACCCTCTCAAGCCGTTTTGGGACCAAACCTATTGCTCGAACCACGAAAAAGCGTCAAACGACGTCTAGTAGTATGATTTTTAGTACCTACTTAAAAATGCTTATTTTTTGTGCTGTAGGATGTTCAATTCGTTCATCCAACTATTTTTCTACCATTAGTTTGCATATATTTGATGTCACAGGTCATTCCATCGTTGTAATTATTTTTTGTTTATATGCTAATTTCACCACAAAAATTTATGAAGAATAAAATACCATAAATTAGATCTGTACAAAGATGTACAAAGATCGCTCCGAAAATTTTTCTACGAGCCTCAAAATCTTTGTTCCGTACAAAAAACAATTCTTTGCGCCAGTGTTTTTTTGTATTTGGCAAAGATTTTTCTCAATGTACAAAGACTTTTCTGGACCGTCTTTGTACATGTACAAAGATTTTTGGGAAGGCAAAAATTGCAAAAAAAAGTCTATAATTCGCAAAAATTTTCGGCGCTTCGCGCCGAAAATGAGTAATTGTGTGTTGTATATATGTTTATATTGACAGGAATTGAATTTCAAAAGAAAAAATGTCAATTTTCTCGGCGCTTCGCGCCGTTTTAAGACGACTCTTAGTGATTTTTGCCCTTAGAGACCCAGAAATCAGCTAAAATGCACTACGAAAAGCCGAATAACTGTTTTTACCACACCAAAATCGCTACTGTACCATATTATAGTACCCGAAAATTTGTGTGTATACAAAATGTACAAAGACTTTTAGGGACCATCTTTGTACATGTACAAACGGACCTTGTACAAGAACACTGCTATTCATCGAACACGTCTCTAGAAGAAAGCGTCTTTCTGTTTTAATTATAAGTCATATGTATCTATCTTATATATGTACATACATGTAACGGCGTGGGGGCCCTCCCATAGCTGGTCGTTCTCTCATCGTCCAAAGACCATCATTTTTCGCCCACTGACCGATTTTTGGTAAAATCTTAATTTTTAGGCCATTTATAGTTGCTTTTTTACCATTTTTGGCCAAAAATTACAGATGAATAACTCGCCCCTACTTATATTGGCCGGCCACTATACTCTGCAATCTTAGGCGCTTCGCGCCATATGCATATTTTTTGACTATGTTTTGTTCAATTTACTCAATTTTTTCTAATTTTTTTGATAGCATTGTCTGAAACGTCAAAAAACAACGTTTTTGACGTGTACCCATCGTTTTTAGCTAAAAAAGGCACTTTTTAAAAAATTTTTGGGCCCGACCCCCCAGAATTCCCATGCTGTACATGTATGCCGGCCACCTCTCCCAAAATTTCAAGCTGTTACTGATACTATATCTCTGATTCAACGGTAATGCTCCACGGTCTAATGTGCATTGCTGCCTTGGCCTTAGCTTCAGTACATTTGCCGGGGCCCTGGGCTTTTGGTCTTAGGTTCTGCGTCATTCATTAGGCACATTTTTTTACTATTTTGTTAATACCACGTATATTTTAACTCATTTTCATTTGTCGGAAGTTTTGTACAACGTATTCTAGGAGAATGTGGACCTGCACGTAAAGTTCGCTTTCGTTTAATCTCAAAAATTATAAATTATTCTCACATTTAGATAAAAATTGTTTCTTACTATTATTTTGTTTTTTAAGTTGTGTGTTGAGAAAGAGTTTTTATTTTGAGATCTGGACTTCCATATCTTCAACCGAGTATAAACAATCTTTCATTTTTTTAGTTGAATTGTTCATTATTTAATGTCTGTCTAATGTAGATGAATAGCTCGGAAATTTTGTATGTCATTCATCATCGTCATACATGTAAAAGGGAGGATGGGGGATCCCCCACCTAAAGTTCCCCCATCTCCCTCAAAGCCAGAAAAATTTTGACCCCTTACCGATTTTTGGAAAAAATCGAATTTTTTGGCTGTTTTAGGTGTTTTTAGCCGTTTTTGGCCAGAACTTGGAGGTTATTTACCCCTTCTCTCCCCTCAAAATGATGAATATTTGTAGCAATGAACTATTTTTTTATACTGTAAGGTTGCGAAATTTGCTTAAATGTATTAAAGCCTAGAATTTTGCCATTTTATTATTCACTGTATTTGTCATTTTCTTTCACAGCTTAGCGTTTTCAGGATCTCAAAAGCGACAAAAGACGGGTGCAGATGCACGTATCAAGAAATGTGCTCGAGAAATTTACACTGCTTCTTTTGACCTCATCCAAAGCAAGTTTTTCTTGTTTTAATTATTTATAGCTTAATTTATATTTACGCGGTTCTGTTTCGTTGGACTCAAAATTAGAAATTGCCTTTTGCAAGTTTAACAGCGCATGAGCACACTTAAGATACATGCAGGGAGATTAGGGGCACGTGCCCCCTCCTGAAATTGAATTTGAGAATGCTTTTTTCTCTTATACCCCTTTGCTTTTTTAGCAAAAAAAATCGTAAAAATTTGCGCCGAATTTCACAATTATCAGTTGTTGTATAGCTAGCCCCAAACACGCGGTTAAAACACTCCATATTCAATCTTTATACAACCTAAAGCATATTTTGCATCTATGTCTTCTATTTTTTAAAGGGTTTACGCAGAAAATGAGATCCGTGCAAGAAACGTGAATGATAGACATTGTTTTGGCGATGATAAAGAATTTTAGTGATGGAGATTGACTATTTTTAGACTGATTTTAGAACCGGAATAAGGCTGATTATATGAAATTTTAACGTTACGATTCAACTTCAAGTCGCTTATTTTCACAGATTTTTCCGGAGCTCAGCCCCGGACCCTGATGCGGGGCGCTTGAGCGAGCCACCTCGGACCATGCGTGGGCAGTACCAAAATTCTGGGGGGGTGCAAGATTTTTTAAAGGTAAAAAATGGCCTTAAAAATGGTGGTATGGTGAAAAAACACTATTTTCCAACGTTTCTCATCGAGCACTATCCATTGACATTAAAACATTGCGAAAAAAACGAAAAAATTCAAAAATTGAATTCTGGGGGGAGGTATTTTGGTTTCTGGGGAGAGGTATTTTGGTTTCTCGGGTGTGCATACCCCACGAACCCCCCTATGCCCAGGTGTGCCCGCACTTCAGATCCAGAAGAGAGGTTATCCCTTCGATTCTCACCATATTTAAGGTGAAAAGATTTTCTGCGCGAAATTCAAAATTAGCAATCGCAATCTGTTTAGCCCTAAGCGCGTGGTTAAAACGCTCAACATTCAGTCATTATATAGCCTGAAGCTTATTTTGCATTTATGTCATATTTTAAGCTTTTACGGAGAAAATAAGATTTGGGAAAAAAGCGAGAAGGATACAAATTTTCTGGTGACGATATTGAATTTTGGTGATGAATTTGAGACGACTCAAGAACCAAAATTCGGTTTGTTTTATGAAAATTTCAGCGTTACGATTAAGCTTTAAGGTGTTATTTTTTGCAATATATTTCCCGCTGGGGGAAGGGTCGCTTGATCGTGTCATCCTAGACCCCCAGCCCCAGAAGAGAGGTTATCCCTTTGATTCTCAACATATTCTAGGTACCTGGGTAGCAAAGTTTGTAAAGTGTTGCAGCTCTGTGGTCGTAAAAAATTATTCTTTGATTCATCCTTTGGTCCCCATTAAAGGATGACGTTATAAGATTGGTTTAAAACAAAATGGGATAATTATTATAATTATTATAAAATAATTATTTAATCAAAATTAAATAATATCAATAATGAAAGATTGTCATTCTTTTATGATTCTCTATTCGCTTTAATAATGTACTGTAGCATGACATCTTATACATGTAGTTTCGTAGCTTTCTATTGCAACGATAAGATACATGTTGCTGAACGAAAATACAAAAATGAAGGTGATCACCATTGCCATTCATGTAACGACTTTGAAAAATTAAACCGAAGGGATTTTCCGGTCGTTTTTACGGAGGGGCGGGGGGGGGTAACGACCCCTAATTATTGGCCAAAATGGTAAAAAACACCTTCAAACGGCCAAAAAGCGCAAGTTTTTTTCCAGAAATTGGGGTATGTCTATCTTAATCTGGTGCTTAATGAATGATTTTCAAATTGTCGTTTGGTATTTAACAAAGCATCAGGTTATACTGCGAGTGCCATTGAACTTAACAAGTGTGCTGGTGCAATCGTCATTCCAGCAATTACTCATACGATAAGGTGTTCCATTCCTAATGGCCCATTTTCATTAGAAGCTCAGAAATTTTTGCAGGATACATACAAAGTTGCATTAAAATAGAGCCGCAGTAACGCTATTAAGTATAGAGGCAGACTGACCTATTGCCTTTTGATACGTAAAATACCGTAAAGGTTGTGTAAATTTAAACCTCTTTTGCAATCTATTTACATTTCCAAGCAGATCGCGGGAAAAGGGCCGTCTGGAATAAAATAGACTATTAAAGTCTCTGATGCACGGTTTTTTGTATTTGACAAAGATTTTTCCCGATGTACAAAGACTTTTCAGGACCGTTGCTGTACATGTACAAAAATTTTTGGGGAGTCAAAAACTGTCAAAAGGTGTAAAATTCCCAAAAATTTTCGGCGTGTCCCATATATCTTTAAAATAGCTGAATTTGCATTTAAAATGTAAAAATGCCAAATTTTTCGGCGCTTCGCGCCGTTTTGAGACAACTTGTAGTAGGGATGGACCGGGTCTAAGTATCCGGACCCGGATCCGGCACTATCCGACGATTTTTCTGGATCCGGATCCAGATCCGGACCCGAAATTTTCAAAAGTAAAGATCCGGACCCGAAAATTATTAATTTTTAGGAATCGAGTCAAATTGTTTTCTGAGTATACTGAGAAATAAGTATTTAATACCAAAAATGCTGGTTGGAAAAATTGAAATATGCTTTCGCGAGGGTTAATATAGCAGTGAGTGAGTGAGTGAGGTTTAACAAATCGGACCGATGAATATTTTTTCCCGAATTTTATTCATCTTAGACGTAGCGATGTGGTTTAGGGCATACAACTGTAGTGCTTAAACATTATAACATTACGTGGATGGCGTCGAGCCGGCGGACCTAGGCTGTCGCAATTACCATTTAAATCTAATATCTTTTTGTATTTTCTTTTATTCATGCGGTATTATGCGTCACGTATTTTCTATTGAGGTTAAGTGTTTTCGAGAATAAACATAGAAGCGCGGATTTTGGAGCGAAAATACTTTGTATATTTCTATCTATTCAAATAGAGTATTAATCATGATGGCAGAGTGACGCTCGAAGGCTGAGTTTTGACATGATGAGACTCGAAATAGCTTATACTAGAAGCAGGGGCGTACGCAGGATTCTTTGAAGGGGGGCGGTCCAAAATTGGATTTAAAAAATATGCGTCATGTATTTAAAAACGTTTTAATGAGCTATGTAGTAAGGATCAAAGCTAGCTTAACCTTCTTTTGAACAGTATTATTCATTTTTTATTTATGATTTGTTTGTTTTGTACTCGGCAAAGATTTTTACCGATGTATAAAGACTTTCCGGGATCGTCTTTGTACATGTACAAAGATTTTTGGGAAGACAAAAATTGCAAAAAAGCTTTAAAATTCGCAAACATTTTCGGCGCTTTGCGCCGAAATGAGTAATTTTGTGTTCTATATATCTTTATAATGGACCACACTAAAATCGCTACTGTACCATATTATAGTGCAAGAAATTTGCATGTACAGAACGTACAAAGACTTTTGGGGGCCATTTTTGTACCTGTACAAATGGACCTTGTACAAAAAAATACTGCTCCGATGTGTAACTGTAGGCAATGAATTTGCTCGCCGTGTATTACATAGGTAAAAAATGGATTATAGATAAAATTGCAATATTTCCTATCAGTTCATACGAACTGAATACCAAATGGATCCAATGGCCAAATGCTTTGTGAATCGCTGGCTGTGAAATCACTCGTAAACATACGAAATATTTCGTAGATGGTAGAAATTGCATTTTTTCGATAATGTCGTAACGCGCTTGCTTTTTGTTGCAACCTGCAGACACTGCTCAGGCATCCCGACTGCGAGTCGGCACGTCAAACGCGCGACGGCGTTTTTAGGCAGATGCGTTTGTCGTTGCAGTTGATCGGTTTGTGCGTTTGCGACGGAGTCGCGCCCTTTGATCCTCAGCGATTTTTCGGCGGCGTAAGCGCCGCTCAAGCTGCCGCCGTTGCGCCGCCTTTTCAACGCGACGACGAGCCGCTCGACATCGGGCTTCAGCTGACGGCCAGCGTTGCCGTCAGGCAGTTGCTTGTGAGCATTTATGCACCAATTGGATAAGCCGAATCATAGATGTAAAAGGGGATGGGGTGTACCCCCACCCTAAGTTGTTCGTCAATATGATCAGTAATTTTTTACGGTCTTTCATTTTTAGCAAAAACTTGCATCTGTAGGCCATTTGTAGGTGCTTTTTTGTCATTGTTGGCCAAAAATTGAAGATCATTTACCCACACCCCTAAAAATTTTTGGCAGGTAAGATAATGTGCGGAAAGATGGAAAAATTGTATCTGTTTACCGAGAATTCATAAAATGTTCGGCGCTTTATGCCGTATGTGAAGTATTTTCTATAATCTTACCATAAACTCGACAAAAAATGACACTTTTCACATCATGCTGTCGAAGATGATTCAGATTTCTAGCTGATCTGATAACATGCTTTTATGTATGTTCATTAGATAGTACCTATTATTATAAAGGGCTCGACAGACTTGCAAAGAGACACGTGGAGTAACCTAATGAAAAAGTATATTATATTATTACGATTATTACATATTGACTACTACCAGGCGTGACACTTATCTCGTCAACTATTTTGGGCTAATGAGGGTGGCCGCCCCCGCCCTCCTCAAATCCGCCCCCGCTGAAACATGACGACATTCCGTGTTATGAAGTCAATGCTTAAGAGGCCTTTGAGGAATGTTAATTCTTTAAATTTCGTGGCGAGAACTGTACCTATGTACAAATGTACAGGGTGTTTAAAAAAACGAAACCCATATCCGACCTTATAACCTGATAACGAGTCGCTCAATCTGAATGCGATTTTGCTTTAATCAATAGACAAAAACCTTCTTTATAATTGTGCAAGGTTCAGCACCCGAAGCTTGATCTTTCTTGTTCAATGTGCATTTGGGTAAAAGTCGTTTTTCATTGAATACAATGCGTGGTAAGGAATGAATAACGTGTTTGCGACGTAGTAGCTTTTGATCGCGTACACATTTTAGCATACGGTCTGCTCTATTCATAAGAATATTTATTCAGATGTTTGCCTATAAATTTTCGTACTATTTCGCTTGTTAGTATGAGAGCTTTTGAGCTTTTGCCAAAGGTCGCTTCCTAGATCATTCAATCAGCGATGGCAAAATAACCAAACCTGTTGGCAAGTTTAGTCGTTGATCAAGGAGGCGGCCATATTGAGTCTCTACCACACGTGGGCGTGGAGTGGAGGGTTTGGGAGGTATGCACTCCTCCCAGGAGGCCGAATACCCCGAAAAAACCGGAATATCCCCCAGAATTCAATTTTTGAATTTTTTAATGTCTTTTGCGATTTTCAGATGCCAATGGATAGTGCTTGATGAGATACGTTGAAAAAATGACGTTTTTTTCGCCATACCACTACCACTATTTTTAAGGCCATTTTTCGACCTTTAAAAAATCTTGCACCCCAGAATTTCGGTACTGCCCATCTATGGTCTCTAATGTAAAATGCAGCACATTCAGTCATAGATTCATTTTTTGGTTTTTCTTTTTTGTTTTCATTTTATTGTTGATATGTAGCCTTGAATAAACAGGTACGATTTTTCTTGCACTTGTGAATAACCGAAGGAATAACTGAATGAATGATCTTTGACGAAAGCTCACTAGCTCTCGAACCAACAAGCGGAATAGTACGAAAATTTAGAGGCAAACAGATAGATAAATGATCTTCTGAGTAGAGACCGTTTCTAAAATGTTTACTTGATCAAAAGCTTTAAAGTCGCATACGCGTGAATTATTTCTTACCACGCATTGTATTTAGTAAAAAACGACTTTTGCACAATTGCGCATTGTACAAGAACAGAGCAAGCTTCGAATATGAAACTTTGCAAGATCCTTACAAAGATTTTTGTCTACTAGCAAAGAAAAATGCTCCGATGGAACAAAAAAGATGAATATACTTGGAATTGTGGATTATTATGGATGTAAAAGGAGGGGACTAGGAAAAATCTACCTGAAGTCGGAAAATCTGCTAAAAATCACACTTTCTCTAAGCAACGCAAAAAATCGATGTATATTCTGCGGCCTCTAAAAAAGTGTCTTTTTTAAATAATGTTCGAAGTTTCAGATAAGAGTGTATAAACGTAATCTATCAAGGTTACTTTTTTAAATTGCTGGCACCTCATTGATAGAAAACTAAGAGGTATTGTATTTAAAGTTCTTTTATTTTGTTATGAGTATTATAGCAAGCAAAGCAGGAGCCGATTGATTAGTGCACACAATCGTTTCGGGCATGCTAGTGTATCTACATTTAGTCTGTTTCAAGTCAACTTACGCGTTTCCTACTGTTTTAAACCAACCATGTCTTCAATTGTCTTCGATGTTTGCTATTTCATTCAATTGGCTTGGAAGACTGTTAGTTTACTTAATATCATTTCCCATAGCTACTGCATAGCTAACGTGCTGCTGTTTCAATCATTGTTATGGTTGAATATTTATTTTAATCTGTTGGCCGCAGAATATACATCGATTTTTTGCGTTGCTTAGAGAAAGTGTGATTTTTAGCAGATTTTCCGACTTTAGGTAGATTTTTCCTAGTCCCCTCCTTTTACATCCATAATAATCCACAATTCCAAGTATATTCATCTTTTTTGTTCCATCGGAGCATTTTTCTTTGCTAGTACACTACTTTTAATTAGCGTGATTTCAGTACATCAGTCAGTAAACACAATCAGTAATATGCCACAATAATGACAACAGTCCAGGAACGCGGAAAACAATATTGTTCTTAACATCAGCATTATCCTTTTTAAACAAGACAACCTTATTGACACCATCCATTTTCAAATTAAAACTCCATTAAGTTATTTCTTCTTAATGTGCAGTTCACTTATAATCAAGCACAAATATTTAACCAACCGAATTCACATTGCAAATCCTCACTCAATCAATACACAAGCACAATGTGTTGTGACTTTTGAAATTGAAAACACCCAATTTTCAATTTTCAAATTGAAAATTGGATCAATTTTCAAATTGAAAATTGGGTCAATTTTCAAATTGAAAATAGGGTGTTTGAATTTGCGATAAAGAAAATAATCAAAAGATAGTCACTTGGTTTATTTAAGCCGAGTAATAAAATAACGACCGTCCACCAATTCCAAACTAAACGCGACTAATCTGATCACTATGAAAAAGTTTTGAAAAATGAGCTTGCTAAGCGAGAGTTGTAAACCAAGAGAAACTTAAAGTTAAAACCTACTATTAAATTATTAAGAGACTTATAAAAGATTTTAAACTTTAAGAAAATGGAAAAGGCGGGATGTTGGTAAATTAGAAGGCAAAGTTTTTCGGCAAAAATTCAAAAACTTCACGCAAATATCAAATGTAAGGAACACTAACGCTTCGATTTGGTAGTAAAATAAATTTGTAGTATAGACTACATATTAACAACAAATGAATAGTGCAAACTTTACACAACTACTAGGTGTAGAGAATACTAACAGTTTACGGCTTATTAATGTACATGATTACAATAAAGCTGCATATCTTTGTCGACTTCTGTGCACAGTAGTGTGATTGCTGGTTCATTTTAAACCACTTTTGCAGGCAATTTACATCAATTAAACGATAGCTCTCCATGTGCAAGATTTTGTGAAACATATTATAAACACGGCTAAGAAGGATTTAACTTTAATGCAACCCATTTAAGACAAAATTACATCTCTTCAATGATCTAAGGACACTTGAACATAATTTTTAAATCACTTTAGATTACTTTTGAGGGTAAACAAACTCACTTAATTGATGTCTCACATATGAATCCTTGAAAATTTCTTGACTTCAGTTACAAAGTCTCTGCAAGTCTATCGAATTAAGGTTAACACGTAATGTAAACTTTACACAAACACATAGCGTAAAGAATATTTTAGTCGGATTCGTAATTTTGATATTGCTCCCATATTACTTTCAACATTTATTTAAAAATGAGTCCATAATGTTTTAAAGACAATAAACATTAGGTTTAAACCACTTTGCAATACTGCTGAGTGTAAGCAAGCGCGCCCAACTGACGTATATATTTCATTCCCTGTAAATTTTTATATCTCAGGAAAAAAATTTCGGATTTTGCAATGCTCTAGAACAAAGGCTAACATGCAGTGTAAAAAATTACTCGGATATTATGATCAACATTCATGAAAAAATTATGTCTCTACAATGGTCTGAGGACATATAAACAATGAGTGTAAACTACTTTACATCACTGTTGGATGTAAACAAACGCACCTACGTGACGTCTCACATATGATCCTTTGAAAACTTCTAGACTCCAGGAAAAAATTAGGTTTCTGGAATGCTCAAAAACGAAGATAAATACATATGTAGTGTAAACTTCATGTAAACACCTAGTGTAAAGAAGATTTTAGTCAGATTCGTAATTTTGATATTGTTCCGATATTACGATTAATATTTATGAAAAAATTAAGTCTACATAATGTTCTATGGGCAAACTAACAATTGGTGTAAACTACTTTACAACACCGTAGAGTGTAAACATATGTGCCAGACTGGCATATCAAATTTGGTTCCTGGTCCATTTCTAGACTTGATAAACGTGTCCCTGACTCGTATCCGGAGAAGCAGGCAGAAAAAACAAGACAGAAACGCATTTTAGACTCCAAATTTTTGACTTTACACTCGCTAAATATTAATGTATAGACAATTTGCTTTGACATGCATCCGATATAAAGCACTTTATTTTTATTCTATTAGACTTATCCCGACTTCTGGACGGAGAAAGTGGCGAACAAAAAACGCAACAAAAACGTATTTTCCATCATTTAGAACACTGTAAACTTTAAAATTCCGTAC
Source organism: Mermis nigrescens (assembly GCA_036768485.1). Taxonomy (NCBI): domain Eukaryota; kingdom Metazoa; phylum Nematoda; class Enoplea; order Mermithida; family Mermithidae; genus Mermis; species Mermis nigrescens. Next base: position 7,870,989 of record JAVLUZ010000145.1, on the reverse strand, counting down.
CGAACTCCCCATTGAGTTTAAAGAAATTCGGTTTGGTACAATTTGTAGCTTTTAAATCGTAGTACATTCCTGTGTGCCAAAATTCTGTTGCAAAAATTATTTGGCATGATTTATCAATCAAACTTCGGAAAAAACGTGTTTTTTAGCCCATTTTTTACCTCTGATTTCGAACTTTACACCCCATAAATAACTCAATATTGCGTTTTTTTAAATGCGGTTTGCTGCGATGTTTAGCCCCTGTAAGGCACTTTATTAATGCTGTCTTCGATTTGCACTGACTCATAAGCGGAAAAATTTGGCAGAGAAATCTTAGTTAAAATCCGTTTTTTTACACCATCCACTAGAGTGTAAACTTTAAACCCCAGGATCTAACTCACCATAGAGCATAGAAGACTTTGCTTATATGCAGAATGTAGCCCTTGATCCGCTCTACATTTCTGTCAGAAAACATTTTAAAAACCTCATAACCGGAGTTAGTATCGGACATAGGAAGGTTGAAAACTCGACCAAAAAGTGCTTTTTCACCCCCAGATTTTCGCACTCTTTACACTGCCGTTCGATAAATAATGCGAATTTCAAAAAACAAAAAAAGTGTCATCTGTAGAATTCATCCCTCTATTATCCTATTCTGTTCAATCCTTCGAGTCATCAATACTCAGTTGTCCACATGCCGCAGTAAAAAGGTCCCAAAATTTGTCCTATGTTATAACGTTACACAAAAACTTTACACCTTCTTTACACAGTCAATTTTGAGTTTCAAGAAAAACAAAAAAACACGGGCAGCGAATTTTTTTATTATCTTTCTTTTAAAAAAAACCGCACCTTCCAGAAGTGTCCCGTTATAGCTGTAGGGGTGCCCAGGTGTTGGGGGTACCCAAGTATATTATAGGTACGCGCTAACGCGCTACCTATGATTGATTAAAGCAACTTGCATTCAAATTGAGCGAGTCGTTAGAAAGTTGCAAGTTTGGATGCGAATTCATTTTTTTGAAACAGCTGTATACAATATATAATTAAATTTTTAAAAATCCAAGATTTTTGGTGAAGCTAAAAAACATCTTTAAAGCCAGCATGACAAAGTCTTTAATTCGTTTGAAAACCGAGTCGACTTTTTGAGGACACGCTAGAAATGGTGCGCATAACGGGAAACACAGGCGTCGGGATCCGCGAACGACTCGTGGCCAGTTTAGAAGCGGTGGCCGAAATGGCTCAAGATTTCACTGATTCCGCCTACACGTCTCATCAGCATCGCGAGCAGTTGATCGATTTGATGGAGGAAGCCCGATATGAAATGGCCAATTTGCTCAAACCTGAGACAGAAGCCAGTGTTTTTTTGTACAAGGTCCGTTTGTATGTGCATGTACAAAGATGGTCCGTAAAAGTCTTTGTACATTTTGTACACAAATTTTTGGATAATGTAAAAATTTTTTGGGTACTATGTATAATATGGTACAGTAGCGATTCCAGTGTGGCAAAAACAGACTTGTCCGACCTTTGGTAGTGTATTTTAGCTAATTTCTGGGTTTTTGAGGGCAAAATCACTAATAATCGTCTTCAAAACTGCGCGAAGCGCCGAAAAATTGTACATGTGCAAGGACGATTCTCGAAAGTATTTGTATATCGGAAAAAAATCTTTGCCGATTACAAAAAAACCGTGCAGTAAGCAATGATATCTTCTCTTAAATGAGAAAAATTCTTATTTCTTACAATGGTTTCAAATTAAAAAAAATAAAAATTCTCAAAAGTTTTCTAAAACAGCTCTTAGCATACTTTTAAGTCAGTAATTAAAACATCGTAAACTTTCCAAAATTCTCGGCGCTAGTTTTGATTGTTCGCGATGTTCTGCTTTGCATTATCCTAAAATGGAGGAGAAAGGCGGAAATTCTAATATTTTTTCAGTAGGGCTTGGGCCGGATACTGATATGTGAATCGGTTACGGAGACAGTTTTGAACAATAGATTTTCACATCGAGTTTGAAATGAACAAAAACTTTATTTTTTTGAAACTCTTTCTTCCCATTTTAATAGCTTATCGAGAAAGGCTGACAAATGCAATCTTTTTTGTCTAGCTCCTTCCGCTTGACTTCGTATACCCTATTTCTATTGATTTGCTAATTTAGCCAACTTAGAAAGTCTGTGTGCATGCGTCTCTTTTCTGCAAGCAATGTCCTTGAGAAAAATTTTAGACTCGTATTTCATTGAATTGGCTTCACACACTGTTTTTTTCGTACGAGCCTCTTGTACATGTACAAAGATCTCCGGAAAAGTCTTTGTACGAGCGAAATTTTTTTGTACATATAACGTATAGATATGCAATTGAATGTACACATTTTTACATACTACTAGATTGTTATCCGTGACCCGCACGCTTCGCAAAAGGTGTCACTTTGTCCTAAATTCAGCTGGTTATATTACATAGTTTCGGCCCGAATTGCCAAAATTTTCATGAGTCTTAGGTTGAAATTAAACATGAAATTCGATTCAGCAAGTTAAAATGACTTGTGTTACACAATTATAAATAATAAGCTGGTTGCAATGTGCTGACTGAATCTCATAATAGACACCAATTTGCTTATGAATTTAATGCAACGTAAAGATAAAAGAGTCAATTTTATCTTCAAACGGCAGAAAACAGTGCAAAGTTGTTTAGTAGTTCTTTTTTCTGCATAAAATCTTTATAAAACAGTGGAAATAGATGTAAAAGATGCTTCAATCTGTACAAAGATGCTTACATATAGATTGTGGAGTGTTAAATGCCCGCGCTTGGAGCTAAATAGAATGTAATTATAATACTCGGCGCGAAGCGCCGAAAATTTTTAGAAATTTTGCTAAAAAATACTCCAAAAAACGTTGAAATTACTATTACTTTGCCCCAAAAAGTCTTTGTACATTGTTCAAAGATGGCTCAAAAATCTTTGTACGAGCCTCAAAATCTTTGTCTCGTACAAAAAAAAACAGAGGTTTCACATGATAGTACACATGCATGTAGATAACATTATCAGAAAGGAGAACAGAACAACCTGAAATTAATTACAGCTTATGAAGATATTCATTGTTTAAATTTACCTCATGTCGTGCTTAATTTGACACTGACTGCTGTGATGAGATTTGGAAAGATTTTCGTCGGTAATAAGCACTTTTTTGTCTGAAGCCCATTTTTACATTTATGTTGAAAGAGGATAACTAAAAGTCTTCAACAAGGAGAAACCTAAAATTCCTTGTGCATACATATATACATGGCCAAGTATATTGTAGGTACGCTATCGCGCTACCTATGATTTGAATAGTGATTTTTTATACTTTAATATGTACATACATTTGACGCATTCATGCGTTCTGTGTTCTAAAACTGGGCTTTTCGACCTTTAGTAGTGAACTCTACCTAAGTCTGAGTCACGGTTTTTTTGTATTCGGCAAAGAGTTTTCCCGATGTACATACAAAGACTTTTCAGGACCGTCTTTGTACATGTACAAAGATTTTTGGGGAGACAACAACTGTAAAAAGGTGTGAAATTCCCAAAAATTTTCGTTTGTCCTATATATATTCTTAAAATGGCTAAATTTGCATTTAGAATAGAAAAATGTCAGCTTTTCGGCGCTTGCGCCGTTCTAAGACAAGTTTTAGTAATTTTTGGCGACGGACAGAGATTAGCTAAGAGACACTACCAAAGGTCGAAAAACCCTGTTTTACCGCACTAAAATCGCTACTGTACCATATTATAGTACACAAAAATTTGCATGTACAAAATGTACAAAGACTTTTGGGGACCTCTTTGTACATGTACAAACGGACCTTGTACAAAAAAACTAGTCTGAATATCTGACAATAAAACTTTCTACAATTTATAAATATGGCGCACCACGCAGTGTTTTTCCTACAAGGTCCCTTTTGTACATGTATATACAAAGATTTTCCCCGAAAGTCGTTGTACATTTGCGTACATGCAAATTGTTGTGTACTAAACTATGGATCAGTAGCGCTTTTACTGCAGTAAAACAACGTTTTCGACATTAGGTAGTGTATTTTAGCTAATTTCTTAGTTTCTAGACGAGAAAAATACTAAAAATTGTCTAAAAACGGCGCGAAGCGCCGAAAAATTTTGGCATTGACTTGCCTAAATGCACAAAAATCTTTCTACATGCACAAAGACGGTCTCGAAAAGCTTTTAAACGTCGGGAAAAATCTTGGCCGAATACAAAAAAAACCGTGGCACCACGTTAAAAAATTCGACGTTCAAACCGTTTTCAATTAAGATTTGTGGTCTTTCTGCAACAACAATTTTAAATTCGCTATAACGAACATTACAGAAAATGAAGAAAATGCGGCAAAACTCAATTAAGTAACACGAGAAGGTTTCGGAAGGATTTGTCTTGAAAGCTTAAACTTGAAAATCGACGATGAATTAACAACAGTCTGCTCAATATATTCATTTGCACCTGTTCGTAGTTTGTAATATTACTCTCCGATACACAAAATGACCATATTATTTTGCATTAATAATTAAAATTACCTACCAGGCGTCACGTAACCTTTTGCTAGGGGTCTCAAATATACCCCAATGTTTTCATGTAAAATGCAATATACGGTTAGAAAGCCCATCTACACTACTCGCCATGAATGTTTACGCTTAAATAAAGCTTCTAGAGCTTGTTAGGGTTATATCTTTAACACGTCGGTCCTATTTACGCCCACGCACGACCGACGTGTTGAACATATAAGCCATAACAAGCTCTATCATACTATGGAGCATATTAAAACGTTAACATGCGTGGCGAGCACTGTATAAATGGAACTTATTCACTTTAAATCAAATTGATTATGACCCTCATTTGCCTAAACAAATGGTTTTTCAAATGATGAGGATCCGTACAGAACAAATCAATAAAAAAGATACATTTCTCTTCGATATTTTCGAGAATTTTCTTGAAAGATTCTTACTGGGACTATCAGAAATTGCTAGCATGATAATAAAAATTCGAGTAGAGGCCAATATGGGCCTGAGGTCTTTAAACGGGGACAGGAACTCCATAATTCAAAATGCCCGCCTCAAACCCAATCGCAATATTGAAATTTCTGACCCTTTTTCGTGAATTTCACAATTTTCGACCCATCAGGATTTTCCAGGAATTATGATGCTATCCGTTTACGGTATGTATGTAGATAGAGGCTATGGTTTTGACTGGAGTAGAATTAGCGATTTATCTTGAAAGTCCGGAAAGGAATCTTGACCTTTTGTTCATTATGTCCTTTCTAAACCTTGTCTTTTGTAAGCATTTTAAAGACAGGTGGTGGTCACATAAAACTTTTATTACCTGTAAATTAGTTCTGTTTTCAGCAGGCTTTCTGACGGTATATCGCATTTAACCTTTCAAAGTTGGAGTGTTCCTATGACCCCCTTGCAAAAGGTTACGTGACACCCTGTATATTAAGTTTGTAATTTATAATACAGGGTGAGTCACCTAACTATCCATAGTGTTATTTGGTCATAACTTCTTCAATATTAGTCCAATCCTGATGAAACCTTAACAAAGCATAGTAAAGTTTCAAGTTTCTTTAAAATTGGATTATTACAGCTTTTGCAATAACAGTTTTTGTGACTGGTGTTTTCTAATCAGATTTTGCTTTCTTGATTTTTTTAAGTCTTTAAACTTTTCAAATTTTGTTTTATCCGGTTTTTATCAAGCTAAATTAAATGGCAGTTTTAACCTAATGACTAATAAAGACAATGTAATTAATACCTAGAGAAGTAAAAAATTGGATGAAACAAAATTTGAAAAATTTATTGACTTAAAAAATCAGGAAAACAAAAATTGATTAAAAAGTATCAATCACAAAAATTCTTTTTGTAAAGTCTGTAATGGTCCAATTTTACTGAAATTTGAAACTCTACAGTGGTCGCCATGAAAGATGACGCGCCATCACCCTCAGATTATAATGGATGGTGCGAGAATTATATGGATGGTGCGTCGCGAGCGTCGCATTACGTCCATCATGCGCCATCATCTCTTTTTTCTATTCAGCACCATTAACCTCTATCATCCCGTTAATCTGGCGATGCGGACGGCGCAATTTAGCTATTAATAGCACCAACAAGAAGGAAGCGCGCCAGCATTCACGTGCGCGCTTCCTTGTTGGCGCTATTAATAGCTAAATTGCGCCGTCCGCATCGCCAGATTAACGGGATGATGGATGTTAATGGCGCTGAATAGGAAAAAAGAGATGATGGCGCATGATGGACATAACGCGGCGCTCGCGACGCACCATCCATTATAATTGTGAGGGTGATGGCGCATCATCTTTCATGGCGACCACTGTATAATGCTATTGGACGTTTTATAAAATGTTAAAGTTTTATCAAGATCGGACAAATATTAAAGAAGTTATGGCCAAATAATACTATGGATAGTCATGTGACTCACCCTGTATATCAACTTGTACTAATTTAATTTTCCGCTGCAAACAAATTTAAGCAGGAAGCCGAAAAATTGCGCAACGCTAATGACAACGCCTTAGATCCTATGATACAAAAAATATGCCGCATACTGAAAGATCTACGCAAACGACTTCAGCTCGTTGCAATGGACCAAGTATCGGACGTTTTTCGTACAAACGAGGATCAACTTATTTTGAACAGTATCAAAGCTTGCTCAGTGTCAGGTGACATCGATGGCGTTGAACAATACGTCGAGCGCTTTCGAGAACATTCTGAACACGTTCAAGAGGTCTGCCTATTTTGTAAATTTTGATTTTCCTCCATAGAACAAGATGCATTTTAAAATAATTTTTGGTGCATTAAGGCAAACAGTCAGGGTGAGAGGGATATTGCCATAAATGGGCAGCAGCCGGATTCTGGGGGGTCTGGGTGGTGTCAAACGGAAAAAAATCCTAAAAATTCCATTCTGAGGGTCTATCGATTTTTGGGGGTCTACCGGATTTTTCGGGGATCTAGACCCCCAAATACCCACTTTTACACGTCCACGTGTGAGTATTGCCCTCTCTGAAAGGTTTAGAGATCCGACATTATTGACCGGTTTCGGCAAGACAAAGGTAGTGTCAAACAATCTTTACACTGTAATATGACATTGTTGCCTAGTATTATGCCAAATCGTCGACAGAATCTCCCTACTCTAACAGTAAATATCTCCTGAAGTCGCTATGAAACGATCGAAGCTTACATATCTTGTGCAAAAAAGTATCTTTTACATTAAGCCTTCCCGTAACTGGATTTACTTTGGAATATAACACAAGCAGTATTAGTTTAAAACATTTTTCTAAGCGAATTTGAATATGTTAAATGTTAAATTGTATTTAATAAACAATGCTCGTACAACTTGTATATTTATATAAACTATACAGCATAGGTGGCACGGTCAAGCTTTCAGGGGGGTGAGAACCAAAAATTGGTAGATAGCTGAGTGCTTGGTAAAAACGGTACTGTAGCCTTTTTGGGCTCAGAAAATCTAGATGTATAGTTTTGGCTCACAACCTATAGCTACATATTTAACCTTTTTTGAACTAAAAATATGTGGATATTTAGCCCTTTTTGGAGTCGAAAAGTAGCTATATATCCTTTTGAGACTCGGAGAAGTCAACTATATACCATACCTGAGCTTGGGGGGTTTGGGGGTATGCACCCCCAGAAACCAAAGTACCCCCAGAAACCAAAATACCCTCCTCGGAATTGAATTTTTGAAATTTTTTTGTTTTTGTTCGCAATTTTTTGATGCCAATGGATAGTGTCCGATGAGAAACGTCGAAAAAAGGTGTTTTTTCGCCATACCACAATTTTTAAGGCCATTTTTTGACCTTCGAAAAATCTTGCAACCCTCAGAACTTTGGTGCCGCCCACCTATGCTATATGCATGTACCATTAAAAAGCTGTATAGCTAGATAGTTTTTCTGAGCCCAAAAAGGCTATAAAGCTCATTTTCTGAGCCCAGTAAAGGCTATGTAGCAATGCTTTTTCGGCCGAAATGGCTGTATAGCTATCGTTTTCAGAGCTCAGTGGGAAGTAATACCTCCTCAGCCCCACGCTCTTGTATGCTATACAGTATACATTATGCACTCGTACATACACATATATACAGATGCATGCACATACAGTATGTTGTATTGATAATTCTGGTGTTTGCTCTATCTAATAACTCAGAAATTAACCCCTCGTCGATCACTCTGACCATCCGTTTTGGCACGTTTTATATTCTTTAAGCGAACTACAAGCCAGTCAGCAATAAGCCTGAAAAATGCAGATTGGGAAACTTGTTGGACATTTTCAATGGAGTAGAATAGGTATAATAGGGCAGTCATTATTAGCGATTAAAAATGATTGCTAGCTTTAAAAATGTTAAATTTTCTTTTGCCCGCATGTTGTATATGTTCTTTTATTAAAATTAATTCCTAAAATTTTTCAGAAAGTCATGTTTTGCAATTTAAGAGCTCACTTCTAAAGTTTGTCATTTTGAAATAATTCAGTGAATGAACACCCCTACCCCTTTCTTATGAAGTTTGTACTGTTCAGTGTTCACTCATGTGAAATATTACGCAAACGGATAGTTGCGTCATTTTTGCGCCGCGTACTTGTTTTGTGATTAAGTACATTGAATATTGAGCTGTTTTTTTGCAGGTCTGCCGCTTATTATATCACATATCGCTTACTGATGCCCTGCACGTTTATACTGGCCACGCGGAAAGAAACTTGAGAACCCTATCACCTCTCGTAAGCTGTTTTTTATAATGGCGGAGTTGCAGGCTTATATATCTTGTGAAACGTTAATTTTATATTTAATTTTTTAATTTCACGTTACTGATTCAATGCAATTTTTTAAATTTAAAACTTACGTATCTACTATATATTTTTGAAAGTTTGTTTGTTTGTATGTTCGTATGTTTGTGCCGGGTTGGCTCCGGCCCAATGAAATTTGGTGGGCTGATATTTTGGGCCGAGGTCGGTCCAATGGGGGAAGGAGCCGTAGCGATCTTGAAATTTCGACAAACGCACCCATTGGCCCTGGGCAGGGAGGGAGCAGGGTTTGGCCCCTGTGCTATAAGCCTCCACGATTTCGGGAGATGGCCGATTTTTTGCTATTTTTTTCAAAAATTAGTTTATACTGTTTGTATAGGGATACCCCGGCCAAGAGGAGCATGCCTGGCGACACTATGTACATTGTTATATGTTATAGCATTGGTCGGCACTGTGAAACATCAAAATACGGGTTTAACCAAATGATGCTATAACATAGGCAATTTTATAAGATAGGCATGGTATGAGATACTATGTGCAACAAGATAAGCAATGCTATAAGATAGGACGTGATATAAGATACTCTGTGCTACAGGATAGGCAATACTATAAGATAGGACGTGATATAAGACACCCCGTGCTACAAGATAGGCAATGCTATAAGATAGAACGTTATAAAAGATACCCCGTGCTACAAGATAGGCAATGCTATAAGATAGGAAGTGATATAAGATACCCCGAGCTGCAAGATAGGCAATGTTATAAGATAGTATGGGATATAAGATACCCTGTGCTACGAGATAGGCAATGCTGTAAGATAGGTTTGGTATAGATACCCTGTCTGTGCCATAACATGCAGTGATATAAGATAGGAGATACCATCAGCTATAACATATCACGTGATATATGACACCCTTTGCTACAACAAACAAAAAAATTTTAAAACATCAAAAATATGGTTTGACCGAAAAAATTTTTCAAAACATCCTAAAACATCAAAAATATGGTTTGACGAAAAAAATTTTCCAAAACATCCCAAAACATCAAAAATATGGGTTTGATTAAAAAAATTTTCCAAAACATCCTAAAACATCAAAAATATGGTTTGACGAAAAAAATTTTCCAAAACATCAACAATATGGGTTTTATTAAAAAAATTTCCAGAACACCCCAGAACATCAAAAATATGATTATGGCTAAACAATTTTCAAAACCATTCTGTAACGTCAAAAATATGGATTTGATCAAAAAATGGTTGACAAAAGACATTTTAAAAAAATCCAAAAAATAAAATATGGTTTGTACCAACAATTTTTTTAGAAATATCCCAAAAGCATCAAAAGTCTTGAAAAATAAAAAATACAAGAGACATATTAATTCCATATAGCTATCAGGCCTAAGTTCAGCCCGGGCAACGCCGGGCAGCTCAACTAGTATGTACACATAATCAACTTAATCGCAAATCCAGTTTCAAGTGAATGAGACATTGCGCAGTGACTTGCATTTCGTATACGAATCCAAATCGCGCTTCAGACATACGCAAGCAAGGCTAAATTAGGGCTGAAGCGAATAGAAGTACATATTTTTGCAATAATGATTTTTAAACCATTTTTAAGGGTGCATTAGTGCAGTTTTTGTGCAGTTTTAGTATTGAGGTTACTTTTTCAGTCTATTTGGTTCTCATAAGCTTTAAATCGAGGGTTTTTATCTACGGATTCGATTACCAATTTGGATTATATCAGACCCTTTCAGGGGCGTAATCAGAATTTTATTTCGGGAGGGGGCCGAAATTTTTGAAATCCTTTATTTCGAGAACCATCAGGAAATACGCGAGAATCATGGTATTTTTGAGCGTTTCTCGACGAGATCTATATACATATGCCATGGTGGAGAAAAAATTTAAAAAATTGCGTGATTTCAAACTTGGATATCAAAAACATCCTTTAACCCTATGATTAATTCCTCAATATCAAGTTAAAGTATGACTCCAAAACTTTCAAAATTCTTGTCTTTGCATTTAATGTTGCGGTTTTGCAAAGAAAAATAATGCAGAGAATAATAAATCGGCGCGAAGCGCTGAAAAGTTTTGGCATATTCGCTATTTTTAAGTCAAATCGGGGCTTCTAAGGTAAGAAATGAAACAGAAAATAAGAAATCCGGCGCGAAGTAATGGCAAATTTTGAGTTAAGTAGCTCGAGAGTGTTGTAAAGACGCATTTTGGCTGTCCTGTTAGTAGACTTCGAGAATTTATGATTTTTTATTTTCGGGTGGACCCTTATGAAACGGAAAAATATTAAAATATTTTTCCACTTTAGGAGGAGCCCCTTCCCCGCCCCCAGGCTGCTTACGCTCGTGGACCCTTTCATATAAAGAAATAAATCAGATAAAACACTCAAAATAAGTCTTATCATTTCTTCCGATGATATGTATGTATAGGTACATGAAAGCTTCTGTAATAGATGATATTTAGCTTGCTTTTCGCTGGTACATTTTTCCTCTCTTTAATCCTTCAGTGGTGTTCCTTATTTGCGATGCGATAGTGTTATCAAAAAGTGGAATGTAGCTCAGTCCCATCTAGGATGTACAGTAACGATTGAAAATCTTGGTTAGCAGAGCATATGTTCGGGGGGGTTGGTAGGGTGGTTTGACCCCTCTGATATTTTTAGTTTTAATTAATTACATGTTTTATCAAAAAATTTCGATTGCAGTTGGTTCTAGCTGGTAGAACTTTGTGCCTACATCCGTCTAGTCGAATAGCCCGTGAAAATTTGGAAGTTTTTTGCGATACTTGGGCCGAAGCTGTTACGGAAGTATCGCGACTGGCCAAAGAATCTGACGCCGTTTGCTCTGGCCGAGTTGCAGCCGAAAAACAAGCCTACATGTCACTGCCAAAACCAGGGGTATTTCGTATTGTGTAATAAAACAAATACTACATATATGTATGCAGGGGCGGATTCAAGAGGGGGCGGGGGGCGGCCGCCCTTCCCCCATTGGCCAAAAATATTTGGCGAGATAATGAATGGATATGCAATTTGCAATGATTTTCGGCCGTCAGTGACCATAATTTCTCAAATTCTTCCGGCGCTACGCGCCGGATGATACCTATTAATGACATTTATTTACTTTCTTGGCGACCTGAAAGCCATTTTCTGTTCATGTAGGTTTCAAAAGAATTTTAGCAGCAAAAACAGCCATTTCTGTATAGTTTTCTTCTATTTTCAATAAAAAATTTCGATGTTTCGCATGAAATGTGTACATAAATACAGAAAATCAAGCAGTAAATCATGCTTCTAGACGCCGATCCTCCTTAATTTCACAAATTTTCCGGCGCTTCGCGCCAGATTTTTGTTAAAGTCAAAGAAATTTAATGATTTTTTCGTACAAAATTGTCGAAAATTTTAAAATTTTTAAGAAAAAATATTGCGTCAAAAGTGATTTATGTAAAAGTACGCAATTTTCGCGCGTTAAGGGCAAATTCTTTAAGCTATTTTTGACTGTTTTCGGAAAAGTTAGGATACCCCCCCTCAGGAAATTCCTAGATCCGCCAGTGCATATATGTATTTCCAATCAAGTAATGCATAAGCAGCTTTAAACTTATCGTCATTGAATTGATTATCAACAAAGTTAACTTAGAAAAATAAGATCATCAAAAAGCAAAAATTTACTACTCAACTTCGTTTAAAGTCGTTTTGGGCAAAATTTCAAGATATTTGATACCAAATTCAAAGTCTTCGTTTGACGTATTCCATTCAAAGCTCCACCTTTCCTTCTTATTGCTTTGAAACTTGAAGTTCTACAACGAGGTAGCAGAATTTCTGTGAAAAAAGACTACGAGCTTCACACAATTCATATATTTGTACATACTACCTTGAAAGGATAAGGATAAAAGGAATAAAAAATTATAATAATTACATAAGAGAGACAGTCGTGTGAAATATGCTAAATTAATCGACAGTACGACGAATTTTCGTTTTTCTGTAATTCTTACTTAAAACTTTCTTGGAGTCATTTTGTTGCGATTTAAAGCTTCTTGGAGCGGAAATAATCCGTGCAAATGCTCATATTTTAAAGTTTTCCAATCAACTATTGAATAAATGAGTTGTCCAGTCGAATAAAAACTTTGCGTAATAATAACAACAATAATAATAATAATAATAATAATAATAATAATAATAATAATAATAATAATAATAATCAGGCCCGTATCCAGGGGGGCGATGGGAGGCCTGCCCCCCCCCCCGAAATGGGAAAAAATTTTGTTTTACCCAAGGGTCTCCCAGAGGGAAAAATTAAAAATTGGCGAAGTGCGTCTAAAACACCGCCAAAACAGGTTTTTAGCGTACTTTTGAGCAAGTAAACTCAAAATTTCCGGCGCTTCGCGCCGGATTTATTGTTTATGTATAGTTTTGTCTTCTAAACCGCTAAAAATCGTTGAAATTTGAGTTGAACATAGAGAGTATGTCAATTTTTTTCCAATGCTGTGCGCCGGATTCATTGTTCAGCTATAGTTTTTGCCTTCTAGCTCACTCAAAACGGCTCAAATTTGAGGTTTGACATGGGAAACATGAAATTTTTTCGGCGCTTCGCGCCGTATTTATTGTTTATATATGTTTTTTGTCTTCTGGCCCGCTCAAAACCGCTTAAATTTGAACTTGACATGCAGAATATGTCAATTTTTTCGGCCCTTGGCGCCGAATTATTCATTATCTGCATTGTTTTTCTCTGTAAAGCACAATGATTTAGTGCAAAGGCAAGAGATAATAAATAATCCGTCGATTAAGTGATGAGAAATCAGCTTGAATCATAGTTTCCCAAGGTCGAAAGTTCAGAGGGGGTGAAATCCCAAAATTTGAGAACCACTAAATTTAGATTTCTAGCCTTTTTGCAGGTCAAATATGCAAACCGCTTAAAATATCCTATATAGCATGTTTTAATGTGAAAAACTGCATTTTAACTACTTTTTGTCCATCTTGACTAGTTTCGTCACTCTTGTAAGTAAAATATAAGAATTCATCGAAAATTTTGACTTTTCAGATCATTTTGACTTCATTCTAGGTATTTTATGGGTAAATAAAACAGAAATGTATATACTAGTCGGCGCGAAGCGCAAAAAATTTTTAACATCTGCGCTGCTTTTGCACCCAAAAATCAACGCGGAAAACGTTAGATAGCTCAAAATCGTCTGACAGTGATTCAAGTCTCGGACCCTGAGGTCGGGGTAATGCCCCCTCACCTTTTCCCTATGGGAATGTGTGGCTTGAATGATAAATTTGCTGTATATCATTATGAAATAGAGTGAAAAATTTTAGAATTTTTTTGAAATTTTTCTTCGCCATCGTATTGAGCTCGCCGAGATACGCTCAAAACTGCCTTTATTTTCGCCTATCTCCAAATGGTTTTCGAGATATCTGGCCTCAAAAATTTTCGGCTCCCCCGAAAATAAAATCCTGGATACGGGCCTAATAATAATAATAACAATATTTATTAGCCAATTACTATTATTATTATTATTATTATTATTATTATTATTATTAATCATTATTGTATTATTGTATATTATTTTTGTATCATATTGTCCTTCATTTCGCAGAAACACGGAAGTACCGCGAAGCCCATGAAACCTGTCACGTTGGACGTTGAAGTAAGCAATTAAGATTTTTTCTAATTTTACCAACGGGTAAGTTTACAGTGCTTTTATTTAGCATCGTCTTATTATTCTTCATTCTGCCATCATTTATAATTGTTTATCCTTACAAATATTTATCGACTAAATATGCACAAAGTGCTGTTTTTGAAATCTTCAGGCGGAAATACTGGAAGTTTTTTAGGTGCTTAGCATCGAATTCTGTGATATGTAATAATATTTTGCTCCGAGTAAAAAATGTGGAGCAATATCATAGTCATCTTAACATTTTTTACAATATTAATGCTTTTTCTCCTAAAAATGATGCAAAAAACGTTCCATCAGCTCAAAATCGCCGGACAGTACCTGTCTGGCTGACCCTTCAGGAGGAAGCTAATGCCCTCTCACCGCTTCGTGCATTTATATATTTATGTAAGTATGTATGTATGTATGTGTGTTGGTAAGTATGTGTGTATGTGGTGTGCAGACAGTTAATCGCCAACAATTAATCGCGCACAATTAATCGTGGACAATTAATCGCCGAACAATTAATCGCGGTAACAATTAATTGCCGGGACATGTAATCGCCTAATACACTTATATGTATGCATTTATAGTCAAAACAATACTTTACTTGAAACAAAAACTGTCGTTGCAAAATACTCAGAATTTGTCTAAAAATTGAAACTGTGTGACAAGCCACGCAAATAATCAGTAATATCCAGCTCTTTATAGCTATTCACGATTCTTTGAATACGAGCTGTGCAATCTCTGTATTTTTTCCTTCTAATGGCTGTTGGCCGGCCAAATACTGTTCAATCATCATTTTGTTTTTACTTTGTTCTAATCGTAGCGCCTTGAAAAATTTCCAAACTGTGGAGTGATGATTTTGAAGCGTTTTTAGCAATTAATTTTCTCGAAGGTGTAAAATTCTCGACACTTCGTGCCATATTCTTATGTTTTGACTATATTTTGTTCCATTTGTTTGGGGATTTCACGCTTCCCCTAGTAAAATTTTCAACTCCCCCAGAGTTCGCGATTTTTCTTAAAGTTTCCAGAAATTTCCTGAAAATTCGCAGAAAAGGTGATTTTTAAGCGTTACTATCTATCTATTTGCTCAAAAGTGTCAAATTTTTGGCGCTTCGCGCCATAAACTAATGTTTTAACTATATTTTGTTCAATTTATTCGACTTTTTTGATTTTTTTCCGAACTTTCTTGTGTTGCTATGCTCTAGAAAGATAGTGCATCGTAAGAAACGCCGAAAAACGATGTTTTTACGCGTACCCACTATTTTTAGGCCCGAAAAGGCATCTTAAAATTTCACCACCCCCGAATTCCTATGCTGTGTATGTATGATAATAAGCTAAGCTTTCACATCCACTACTTTCCATTTTACACACCTTTTTATATTTTTTATACAGGCATTTATTTCTGACATGCTTTTGATGACGCTTGGTTGTTTACGATTAAATAGACCCACGATTAATTGTGTGCACGATTAACTGTTCTGCGATTATCTGTTGGCGATTAATTGTCCGCGATTAATTGTTGGCGATTACGTGTCATGTAATCGTGTTTGTATGTATATGTATGTATGTATGTATGTATGTATGTATGTATGTATGTATGTATGTATGTATGTATGCATGTATGTACCTATATGTATGTATGTACATATGTATGTGTTTATGAATGTATGTATGTATGTATGTATGTACATATGTATGTATGTATGTATGTATGTATGTATGTATGTATGTATGTATGTATGTATGTATGTATGCATGTATGTACCTATATGTATGTATGTACATATGTATGTGTTTATGAATGTATGTATGTATGTATGTACATATGTATGTATGTATGTATGTATGTATGTGTGTATGTGTGTATGTATTATGCCCAGTGTGCATGTATGAAGTTGATTTATGTAACTTTACTTTTCCTGGTTCTTTATCACTATTTTGTATTGAACTTCTATTCTTGGTCGCACAAAGCCTACTAGTGTCAGTTATTTTTTTTGCTACTGCACTGTTTCATGATTTATTATGATTTGGAAAGCTATGTACATTTTGTCAAAATATACTCCTATATAGTAATATCCCACTCATTATTTTCGACGTATTTATATATGCACCATACATCGGTGGGTGCGCTCAGGTTTTTCAGGGTCAAATGACTTCCCTGGAACTGGTGGGGTTGGTCACAGCGGTTTTAGCACGACCCCCATTAGCACCAGTGCTAATAAAAATTTTTTCCATTAGCGCGGAATAGCTTACATTAACACGCCAGTTTTTACCTGTATAATACCTACTTATAGTGTCAGTAATGCATGTCCTTTTGTTTTTTAATTAAGCTCTTTAAGGACGCTATGAGATTCTGCAGATCAACGTTTTTTCTTGATCAATATTTTTTTAGATTTGAATTAATCAAAAAATTCGTGCTAAATCACAATTATTGGTTTCACAATACTCTATTAACTTAGAAACTAACACCTTTGTACCTATTACAACATCAGAAATGATAATGCGGTTGCCATATACTAATTTGATATAAAAACTTCACTGCGCCTATGAATTGAATGATAAGTGAACATAAAGGAGCTGATTTTGTCTTCAAACAAAAGGAAACAGTGCAAAGTTGTCACAAAGTAATTATTATGTGCTACAAATATGTGAACAAATAGGCGAGATGAATGCTAAATCTTAGATTGTATGTAGATTGATGGTGGAGTGTTTAAATCGCGCGTTTTAGACTAAATAAAGAGTAAGTATGTATCACAGTCGGCGCGGAGCTGCAAAATTTCTTGGAATTTCTGCTAAAAAATTGTTTAAAAGCATACAAATTACTACACTTTTGCAAAAAAACGTCTTCGTATCCGTTAGCACGTCGTGCTAAGGGCCAAAATTTTTGTTAGCACGAGGCAACTTTAATTAGCGTGGTGCTAAAAAAACCGTTGTTGGTCATGACCACAGATGCAGAGCATGTTCGATCTGGGGGGTGGGAAATTAGGCTTTTTTGGACTAAAATGACCTCAAAAAATGGTATAAATGCTAAAATAGCGTTAAAACTATGTTATTTCACAGTTTCTGGTCAGTTTTATGCACTTCTGAAGGAGAT
Organism: Mermis nigrescens; assembly: GCA_036768485.1. Taxonomy (NCBI): domain Eukaryota; kingdom Metazoa; phylum Nematoda; class Enoplea; order Mermithida; family Mermithidae; genus Mermis; species Mermis nigrescens. The sequence continues at coordinate 7,853,502 of JAVLUZ010000145.1, read as the reverse complement.
TTTCAATTTTGATCTATTTTCGGCCTTGATTTTGCCTCATTTTCTCCAAAAGAGGTTCCAAACTTCTGCCGGGTTGCGGGGTTGCTGAGCCGCCAGGGTCAAGAGTCACTTGACCATGTATTGACCCTATGACCAAATACGATATGCACGTATTGCGAAATGACTCATTAAAAAGCTTCTGAATACGTTTGTGATGGTTTTCGCAGGACCAGCAAAAAATAGCTAAAGTTGGTCTCGAAATGAAGCTTCTCACGTCGGAAGTGGACGCTGAAGCTGAAAAATGGGACGAGTATGCCGAAAATGACATTGTGAAGAGGGCGAAGAACATGTCTTCAATGGCCTACAATATGTATTTGTTCACGAGGGGCGATGGACCCCTCAAAACTACGCACGATTTATTCACGCAGGCAGAATTTTTCGCCGAGGAAGCGAACAAAATGTACAAAACTGTACGGGAGTTCAGTTATGAGGTACAAACAATATACGTGTACATAACGGGGGATGAGGGATTAGCTAATCCAAATTTGATCTTCCACTATTCCCCAAAGTTGGAAAATTTTTGACCCTCCTAATTTTTTGGCAAAGTTGCGTTTTTGGACAATTTTTAGATATTTTCTGCCAAAAAGTTCATTTACCCCCGCTAAAAATTTTAAGCTGTTAGTTACATACATGTCTGGTAAACAATGCTCGTATGCGCATTATGGCACAGTGGCGTATTGTGAGGCCTTGGCCATTCTTTCCGAAAACTTAATACTCGAAATTCCAGCATAAGAGTGAATTTTTCGAATTCAATGGAAGGTTGGGTAGTGATATTTTATAATAATCACGTTCACTTCGGTTCTTAATCAAACAATCTTTTTTCTAGCGAATCGAGAATCAGAATGACCGCTTTGAGCTGACCTTTAAACTTCTAATGTCTAATCTTCTAAATTAGGTAATTGACCTAGCCTAAGGTACAAACTAACTCGAACAACGAACAGCTACATAACTAATCTAAATAAATTTACCTAACTTAACTAACCATCTTTAATTATGGAACCAGAGTAAATAACTATGTAACTATTCTAACCTGAAACGTACTTCCGTTGAAAATATGTCTTGCTCTTTTGTGTACCTATTATGGCGTCTACATTAGCACTAGCGCTACAGTATTTGAAGGATTATTTCACAGCGTTTCGTTTACACTCTTGCATCTTGTAAACTTTTTAATTTCTGCCTATATTATTCTTTGTAGTTTCATCCGCACTGTTTGTCGGATCCTTTTGCATTTTTGCGTTCTTTCTGCTGACATCATGCTCCATTTTTATTTACCTATGTATGTACATATTTTTTCCATTTATTTTGTCGTTTCTCCTTTTTTCTGTCCATGTCTGTCGTGACTTTCTACATATGATTAACTGGTACTAACTAACTACATTAGGTGGCGTTTCCATCTAGCTTCCAGGCACGTAGCTGGCCGTCCTATTTTGGGGGACTAACTCCAATTTGGGGGGACTAGGCCCGAAAAAGACCAAAAATAGCACAAAATAACGTTTAAAAGTCCTATTTTTCCGATTTTTCTGAATTTTGGGGGGTCCGAACCATACGTGGGCAGCACCGAAATTGGGGGGGGGTGCAAGATTTTTCTAAGGTCAAACAATGGCCTAAAAAATGGTGGTATGCACACGTGGGCGTGGGGGCATGCACCCCCAGTAGTTGAAATACCCCCCTAGAAATCAAAATACCTCCCCAGAATTCAAATTTTGAATTTTTTTGTTACTTTTTTGGCGATTTTTTGATGCCATTGGATAGTGCTCGATGAGAAACGTCAAAAAATGATGTTTTTTGCCTTGCGACCACTTTTAAGATAATTTTTTGACTTTTGAAAATTTTTTCACCTCCCCCAGAATCTTGGTGCTGCCAACCTATGGTGGTATGGCGGCGAAGAAACACAATTTTTCAACGTTTCTCATCGAGCACATTGGCATCAAAAAATTGCGAAAAAACCCAAAAAAAATTTAAAAATCGAATTCTGGGGGGGTAACCTCAAACCACCCCCACGCCCAGGTGTGGTCCGAACCCACATTCCCCAGAGATACTGTGCCTGCCAGCTTCCTAGCATTTTTGCAATGTGAATAAATTGTGATGGTAAAAAATGTTTCTTTGTAACTTTTTAAGGTTCCGGGCAGTTCAGAGAAGAATGACCTTTTGCCTGTTCTTGAACGAATTCCTGTCCACTGCCAGCAGCTGCAAGTTTTAGTCAAAAGTCCTACTGTAGGCAAATCTGCTACGTTCAATAAGGTACGATTAACAATTCCTGATGCTTTTTTACGCCTAAGAAGTTGTACATACATACATGCGAGTATGATGTACATACATTGTATGTACATATATGCACAAGTATGTTTGTCATAAATGCACACGGTCAAGAAGTTCTGGGAGGGGTAAACCGATTTTCCTTAGGGGGATAAATGAGTACTTTTGTTAACTATTTAATGCATATATTTAAAGTATTTGATTCGTCGTATTTTATTCTTCATGATTCTTCGCGGATAAATTTGCGTGAAAACACTAACAATAAGGGCGATGTAATGACCTGTGCTGTGTAACATCAGATATATATGAAATAATTGAAGAAAAGTGTCAAAATGAATGAATTGAACAGTCTACTGCTCGAAAATGAGAAATTGTACTTGAAATTACATTTTTAGACGTCATTTGACGATTTTTCATGGTTCGAGCCAAGCCATACATGTAACTGCTCTAAATTTTGGGTGGGGTCCCCGGCTATTTTTAGGGGAAGTACAAGACCTTCAATTTTTGACCGAAAATGGCCAAAATCACCGCAAAAGGGCCACAAAATTCAATAGTTTTCAAAAATCGGAAAAGAGGGGTCAAAACTTTTTTGGCTTTGGGGGAAGATAGGGTGGGACAGCTATTTGTGAGTGGGTGGTATCTATCCCCATCCCCACTTAATGGTTCGAGCAATCGGTTTTGGTCCAAAATGGTCTGTGGGGAGTACGCTTGTTAAAAGTTCTGATATGGAGGATACCCCTTTTGTACACGAATTTCTGGGGAATTTTTCCTTTTTTTCACTTAAACCTTTTTATATGAAAATTCTGAGTGCTCTCTATAGCCTTCGTCTTTTGCGAAATAAAAAGTTGAATGGTTAAGTAGGCGCAGCATATGTTAGATCGACCGTTCCGTCATCTCACCGTTGTGAACTCAGACGCTTTTGATCGTGTTTTTCTTCAAATTATAATTGTTGAACTGATTTGCAGGTTGACAGCGTTATACAGGAAACGAAAAACTTGATGAACGAAATTGCCAAATTGGTCACTGCGTGCTTTCTGTGTGCAACGAAGGTGAATTTTATTCTTCTTTAACACAATTTTCAAAGCTAACAATTTATACCATGCATACATACATCACTCATCGCCATACTTGGGCGTGGGGGTTTGGGGTATGCTACCCCGAAAACCAAAATATCCCCCCCAGAATTCGATTTTTGAATTTTTTCCTTTTGTTTTCTTTCGCAATATTTTGATGCCAATGGATAGTGCTCGATGAGGAACGTTGAAAAATGGTGTTTTTTCGCCAATTTTAAGGGCCATTTTTTGACCTTTGAAAAAATCTTGCACCCTCCTCCAGAACTTTGGTGCCGCCCACCTATGCTCATCACTAAGGTTTAGCCTTCGTCATCCATCCTGATGGCGTGACATTTTGATTTATATCAAGCTATACGTTAAAAACAGAAATTTACTTGCGGTTTTGATCTGTTTTAAATGATTGCTAGACTCTATTATTGAAATTGAATTCCATTAGCTCTGCAGTATCTATAAGTCAGGATAATGCGTATTTAACAGTTGACTGCAGGGGAGCAAGAGGTTATTTAACATGTGGTATATTATTTTATAATTCGCAGACTTCGTTAGGCCAATGGAAAAGCGCCCCTGTCCTCTCAAATCCACAGGCGTTTTATGTAGTTGGCCTTCTGAAATGGGGGGGGCCAAAATTTCGAAGTCAGATATCTCAACAATTATTTGTAGATTGGCAAATCTAGTAGTGCTTCAGAGCATTTCTCAGCTAGGTCTACGCTTTAAAGAAAAAACTTAAAAGGTTTCACGCATTTAATTCAATATCAATCATATTCAGAAAATATAATCCTGTGTAAAATGGTCTCACAAGTGATTCTAAACACTGTGGTCCAAGCTTGACACTTGTTTTGTACTCAATTCTGATACATTACAAAGAAAGCGTTACGGAAAATAAATAATTCCGCGCAGTACCGGAAAATTTTGTCATATTCACCGCGTATTGCTCAGACTTGGATTGTTAATAAGACAAAACTTGTTACAAAAGCTCCGATAAATCTGAATTTATTAGCTTAATAGCATGCTGAAACCTATTCTGGCTGTCTTTTAAATGCGCTTCAAGGATTTTCTAATTCGATCCTTTAAGGATTTTTGTTAAAAAATACTCCTTAAGTACTTCCAAAATTTTGGGGGGACTAGACCATACATACATGGGTTAGCACCCAAAATACTGGAGGGAGTCCGACCGATGGGGCGAAATTGCCAAAAATAGTACCAAAAATTCAGTTCTGGGAATCCATAGATTTTTTGAGGACTTTCCGGTTTAGGGAACCAGCAGACTCCACATGCCCATGCGTGGACTAGACTTTCCCTATACCCACAGCTACGTGCGTGCAAACCCAAACTTGTCCTGAAATACTACATGCAGTGTTTTTTGTATACGGCAAAGATTTTTCCCAAAGAAAAAAGACTAAAAGACAAAGACTTTTGGGGACCGTCTTTGTACATGTACAAAGATTATTGGGAAGACAAAAACTGCAAAAAAGGTTTAAAATTCACAAAAATATCCGGCGCTTCGCGTCGAAATGAGTAATTGTGTGTTCTATATATCTTTATACTTTCAGAAATTGCATTTTAAAGGAAAAATGTCAAATTTTTCGGCGCTTCGCGCCGTGTTGAGACGTTTATTAGTGATTTGTGCCCTCAGAAACCCATAAATTAGCTAAAATACACTACCAAAGGTCGAACAACTGTTTTCGCCACACTAAAATCGCTACTGTACCATGGTACCTGAAAATGTGTGTACAAAATGTACAAAGACTTTTAGGGATCATCTTTGTACATGTACAAACGGACCTTGTACAAAAAACACTGTCTACATGCATGAATCAAAGATTGTATTATAGAAGTATTTTAAAGAAATTAGCACAGAAGGTAATTGAAAATGAAATTTTTTACAGTATGACATAGAATTCCGTGGCGCCAGTATGAGCGCCGCTCGGCTGCCTATGCTGAACAGCGGAGGCGGCGACTTGGAATCTTTGGGAGGCAGCAGTTTTCGTAGCACGGGCGAAACGAGTCCCTGGCGTCGTACGCCTTCCTTCAGACGATCTAAATCGCAACCACGCGTCTTAGCGGCCGATAATCCGGCCTAATTTTTCGGAACACATCTTTAAAGGGTGATAGACGACAGCGACACATGACCTGCGGGGGCTTTCGGTAATTCACGCTTTCAAGCAAGTTTTTCACCCCCTCAGAAGTTTTTCAAAATGTTGAAGAATTAGCCATTTTTTTGAAAATTGGTAGAAAAGGTGCTGTTTTAAGTGTTTTGAGCTACCCGTCTGCTCATAAACGACAAACTTCCCGGCGCTTCGCGCCCTATACTCGTTTTTTGCTATCTTTTGTTCAATTTTTTCGAATTTTTTAATTTTTCGCAATTTTTAACGTTTTAACGATTTAGCCTCACTAGAAACAATAAAAAACGATGTTTCTGGCGCGTATCCACCGTTTGTGAGCCCGACAAAGACAATTGAGAAAAATTGTTTGGTTCCACCCTCCCCACGCAATTCCCATGCTGTGCATGTCTGGTGACAGCGGGATCTGTTCATGTAGACTTTTTGTGTTGTTTTTAACGATGATACATATTTTTGCCATTTGTTTGAACCCTCGCGACATATTTATATAATGAGTCGATCTTAGTCATTATTCGTTATGGTGTAAAATCAGCACTTTTCCGGCGTCTTCCTCATTTTTTTCTATCCCCTGTCCATTTATCCCTTCTTTCTAGAACACGAAAGCATTAAAAATTCTGAAATTCGTACAAGGTGGACAAAATGTGGTAGAAAATTGAGTATTAGACGCCGTATAAATTGATAATTCAAGCCAAAAAATCACATATTTTCAGATATTTTTCTTATGGAAATTACAAATAAGTTCCGCTCAGCAACTATCTATTGAGTCTGCTTGGTCTCGGAGTTGACTTCCTATAAGTAAAACAAAAGTGTGGTCCGAGGCATAGATCAGAGTCAGCAGGGAAGAGGGGTTAAATCCATACCTGGGCATGGGGGGAGGGGTTGGGGGTTTGCACCCCCCCAGAAACCGAATTCTCCCCAGAATTCAATTTTTAAAATTTTTTCTGTTTTTTTCGCGATTTTTCGATGCCAATGGATAGTGCTCGATGAGAAACGTTGAAAAATCGTGTTTTTCGTCATACCACCACCATTTTTAAGGCCATTTTTTGACCTTTGAAAAATCTTGCACCCCTTCCCCCCAGAATTATGACGCCGGAAAACTTTTGACATTATTGCTTTCGTCCTCAATTATGGTACAAAAACGTTCCATCAGCTCAAGATCGCCGGAGAGTATCTGTCTGACTGACCCTTTAAGGGCAAAACCCCCTCACCACCTATGCGCATGTATGGTCCGAGGGAAAGTGAAATCCAGAAAAGGTTACATATTAAATGATGGTCAGTACATGCACTTTCACGACCTAAAATGCCAGTAAGATCTTTCTCTAGTTTGTTAGAATGTCATTTTCAATAGAAATGGAGCATTAAAGTGAAATTCAATATACATTTCATTGTATAAAATTTCCATTTTAGACTATTGTTTGTGAATAAGTCAATATGTGAAGCAGCTGATTGATAATATAAAACCCATAAACGTATTGGAAAATTAATGTCCTGGCAGTAAACTGATCAAATCATTTAAATAAGCAAATACCAGCAGAATATTCCGTATCAAGCTCGAAACTTTCTCACAACCACACGTGGGCGTGAGGGGTTTGAAGGGGGTATGTACCATACATGTAACAGGATGGATGGGGGATCCCCCACCCAAAGTCGGACGTCCCCCATCCCCCAAAGCCAATAAAGTTTTGACCCCCCCTCCCCCGATTTTTGGGAACAATTGAATTTTTTGCCGTCTTGAGACGTTTTTTGGCTAAAAATTGGAGGTCATTTACCCCCCCCCTCAAAACTGGCCAGGACACTCATATTTTGAGCCGTTACATGTATGGCATGCACCCCCAGCAGGCAATTTTTTGATGCCAATGGATAGTGCTAGATGAAAAACGTTAAAAATGGTGTTTTTCCGCCATACGATTATTTTTGAGACCATTTTTTGACCTTTAAAAATCTTGCACTTCCTCCTCCCAGAATTTTGGTGCTGCCCACCTATGCTCACGACAAATTGTTTAAAAAAACCCCACAGTTCCCAAATTCTCAAAGCTTTATGCACGGATTATACTCACACCTGGGCGTGGGGGGGTTTGGGGGGTATGCACCCCCCCAGAAACCAAAATACCCCCCCCCAGAAATCAAAATACCCCCCAGAATTCAATTTTTGAAAATTTTTCTCGTTTTTTCGCAATTTTTTGATGCCAATGGATAGTGCTAGATGAAAAACGTCGAGAAATGGTGTTTTTATCGCCATACCACCATTTTTAAGGCCATTTTTCGACCTTCAAAAAAATCTTGCACCCCCCCAGAATTTTCTTGCTGCCCACGTATGATTATACTGCCTCTCGCTCAACTACATATGACTATAAAAATGTTTGACTTTCTGTATGTGACCGTATCTTCGTACTTGTAGGTACTTATCTTCCTCCTATGTTTTATCTGTAGAAACTTTGTTTCGTACGTACTTATGTCTTTTATGTTTACTATTATTAGCTAAAAACTTCTTTTGTGCTACCCAACCATCAATGCGTAAGTATGTACCTACCACACGTGCGCGCGGGGGTATGCACCCCCAGAAGGCCGAATAACCCCCCCCCAAAAAAAAAACGAAGTACCTCCAGAATTCAATCTTGAATTTTTTTGTTTTTTCCGTGATTTTTTGATGCCAATGGATAGTTCTCGCTGAGAAACGTTGAGAAACGGCGTTTTTCGCCATGGTACCATCATTTTAAGACAACTTTTTGACCTTTAAAAAATCTTGCACCCCCTTTCCTGAAATTTGGTGCTGCCCACCTTATGATATGTACCTACTTCATTTGTTCTTCAACTTTCTTTTCACTCTTCCTACGCAAATTTCGCATTAAAAAGTTTTTTAGCGTATTCGCAGTTTTTACTATTTATGTGTCTGTTGTATGAATTTGTTTTGTTACTCAAGTGTTCTATTCCGCACTGCACAGTTTCGCTTTCTCAGTCATTCATGACCGTCGTTACCTTCTTCTTCCGTTGTTATTCGTCTTTTTACATTAAATTTCTAGTGTCCACGTTCTGTACTAAATTGTCCTTCAAATTACATCACTTGTTTTCATATCATTGATGTTAAGAAAGCCCACTGTGTAAAGCGTGTATGAATGAATAGTCATGTAGATAGAAATCAGCAAGTACGAATATTTTCATTGGTAAAATTTAAACAACAACTTTCAGAATATCAAAAAGCTCTCGCTTCACACCAGCTACGAGGTACGATGCAAATTTTCCAGTAAAACAAGGGTTATCCAGTCAGATTCTTTTTGGGATTCAGAAATAGGTCAACCTCGGTGACGATGAACTATAGAATATTAATCGGAACGCATTACTCTAAATCACGCGTGTGAATGTGCAGTGTACACTTATAGATCTATAAATAGGTAATCAAATCTGGAACACATTACTTTTCAAAAATAATGCAATCGCATTCAGCCCAGCCTTACTTCTTATATGTACTTAGATGCTCATATGGTGACCTGTTCCCCAGCCACAGCGACCTTTTGACAATAACCATGCATAAATGCTGCTCACTCAACCGATACCCACCTGGATCCTATTTAACGAAACCCTACGCATGAGCAATTCTTGAGTCGGTGTAAATAGATCAACAAAAGCGGTTTTGACCTGCAATGATCATAATACTGTGTGTAGCATTTTATATGCATGCGAAATTGTATTACTGCAGGCTGACTAGAAACACCTATAATCTGTCGCATTTAACTGAGGTTTTCGAAAAAGTTTGAAGCGACCACAAAAGCGTTTCAAACTAATACAATAAATATGATATTCTACAGTATGTCGAGTCATATAGAGACGTATGCTTGTGTTAAGTCGCATACTGCATTAAAAGTTTAAACCGCTTTTGTAGCCTGATTATTGTGGAAAAATTCAGAAGAAAACCGCTAAGTTAAATGAAGCAAATTATACACGCTTCAGCGCTGAAAATGGTTTTTCTTGCACAAGGCTTCGTGAAATAAACAGGGTGTCACGAAATGATAGCCCTCCAAAAATTGACTTCCAACAATCGTGGAAAAAAATAAACAACTACCGTATTGCAGAGTATTTAATTTTGCGTCGGATTTTTATTTTATCGAAGCGCAATGTGCACCGGCTAATTTTTTTATTGATCAGAAACAAAGAATATCAGTGTATTTCGGATTTCACGACTATGTATATACGTCGATTCAAAAATCCACATGGCCGTCTTCATCTCATAGGTGGGCTGGGCAGCACCAAAATTCTAAGGGGATGCAAGATTTTTCAAAGGTAAAACTGGGTCAAAAAATGGTATGGCGAAAAAAACAAAAATTGAATTCGGGGGGGATGCACCCTCCTTAGAAGGCCGGATACCCCCAGAAACCAAAATCCCCCTCCAGAATTCAAATTATTGAAATTTGCTTTGTTTTTTCTCATTTTTTTGATGCCAATGGGTAGTATATACTCGATGAGAAACGTTGAAAATGGTGTTTTTTCGCCATACCACCATGTTTAAGACCATTTTTGACCATTGAAAAATACTGCACCCTTCCCCAGAATTTTTGTGCTGCCCATATATGGTTTACATACCCCCACGACCACGAGTGCTTCAACTTCGTTGACCTGACTCAAACGCACAGTCATCGAACATAATAGATTTTCAGACTATTATGTATCAATTTCTAATTCATTTAAAACCATACGTCAATTTTTCGATGCTGTTTCTGCAGAAAAGCGACCGATTTCCGACTCCATGTGCACTCGTAGCCGGTGTCACACATACGTGGGCAGCAAGAAAATTCTGGGGGGGGTCCAAGATTTTTTGAAGGTCAAAAAATGGCCTTAAAAATGGTGGTATGGCGATAAAAACACCATTTTTCGACGTTTCTCATCAAGCACTATCCATTGGCATCAAAAAATTGCGAAAAAACGAAAAAATTTTCAAAAATTGAATTCTAGGGGGGGGGGTCTTTTGAATTCTGAGGGGGGGGGTCTTTTGGTTTCTGGGGGGTCCAGACCCCCCCTACGCCCATGTGTGGTGTCACACCTTAAAGTGTCCGGCCGGACACTTTAAGGTACCTTAAAGTGTCCGGGGCACAATAACGTGCTTAAAAGCTAGAAAACATGTATTTTAATATTGGGATAGAGTGGGCATCATACGTGGACGTAAAAGGATAGGGTTTGAACCCCCAAAATCCAAACTCTCTTTCAAAATTGGTAGATCCGTAGAATTGAATAATTTAGCTTTTTTGCAGTTATGCTCCATCTGACTGTCAGAATTTGGCCCACTGCCCGTGTAAAGTAGCACGCATATAACAGCCCAAAGTGTTGGGTTGGGTTCGCCGACCATTAGGGGAGTGTGCGAACTTCAATTTTTATTCAAAAATTGAAAGAATGCACCTAACGTGGCTAGAAATCGCAAGCTTTTGCACAAAATCGGGGAGTGGGGAATAAACAATTTATGTTTATTTATATTTATATTTTTATATTTACGACTTTGATTATGGGAATCTCCAACCCCTTGTTACATGTATGAATGGTAGCATGGTGGGTAATATATAAAATGAAGTATTAGCATGTCTTTTTAGAATCATGAGTGAATGGAACCGTGTGCTGTTTACTTGCCTTTTCATATTAAAACAGAAAACTGATTAGTTTATATTTTGCTAAATCATAGTATTCTGCTACTCAATTTGAATATTGTTTGCTGCATATTTTAACAATTTTTTATGAACACTGTAGCATCATAAGTAACCAATTATTAACGCGATTAAACTATAAACAGTAACATCATCCATTTGATAAATTTTATTCTTCGTAATGTATCGGCTTGTTTGTATTTATGTACCTCAATACATAATACAAGGTACGTATATGTACATGGATACTTACTTGATTGTACAGCGAGTGATATGCGTGGGCGTATATGCGTACGTATACTCAGCGTAACCACACCTGGGCGTGGGGGAGGTTTGGGGGTATGCACCCCCAGAAACCAAAATACCCCCCAGAAATCAAAATACCCCCCAGAATTCAATTTTTGAAAATTTTTTCGTTTTTTTCGCAATTTTTTGATGCCAATGGATAGTGCTTGATGAGAAACGTCGAAAAATGGTGTTTTTATCGCCATACCACCATTTTTAAGGCCATTTTTCGACCTTCAAAAAAATCTTGCACCCCCCAGAATTTTCTTGCTGCCCACGTATGAGCGTAACCCGGACACTTTAAGGCAGAGCCGGACACTTTTAGGTACGGACACTTTAAGGTGCGACACCGGAAGTAAATTTTTGGAGGGGGCTATCATCTCGTGAAACCTGTACTATAATCTGTTTCACATTAATTCGGGCATAAGGTCTATCATCGGCAATAAGCTGATACGTTGCGTTTATTGCATTTGTCTTTTATTTAAATTTACAAAATCTATCAACTTACTGTAGGAAAAAACTCTTAAAATCTATGCCCAAATTTATGTGAAACAGGCTAGGCTACACATCATAAATTTAGAAAATACATTCATCAATTTTTGTATTGTAGTATCAATAGAACAGTTTTCCGCACAAAAAGGCGATACGAGTAAAATTATATTCTAACAATATTTACAAAATGCGAAGAAACAAGCGCATACGCTAAAGCGTATTTCAATGATCTAAACCTACACCTATAAATAATTAGGATACACAGAATTAATCGCGCACAAAAACTGATTAATTAGCATGCTAATCATACGTGGGCGTGGGGATTTGAGGGGTACGCATGCACCCCCCAGAAGGCAAAATACCCACAGAATTTAATTTTTGAAAATTTTTGGTGTTTTTTCCGCAAATTTTCTGATGCCAATGGATAGTGCTTGATGAGAAACGTTGAAACATGGTGTTTTTCCGCCATACCACCATTTTTTGACCTTTGAAGTATCATGCACCCCAGAATTTTGGCGCTGCCCACCTATGATACTAATCCCGTACAGCTGCCTATGACAACAATTTTCAATTAGTCAAGCCAATATAAAAATTTCGTGTACATTTGTCTAAAACCAGATAATAAAAGAACTGTTTTTTCATGAAACAAAACTGAATTCAGAGCCTTCTGTTTAACTACCAACAGTTTATGTCATTAAGCAACAAGAAGGAGCACACCTTTAACGTTTTTCAGTATTTATAAGAATGATCTGTAAATATGTCCATTCAATTTGAACGACACGTCAGTCTCACCAGTATAAAAAGCTATCCGAATTCGCACAACAATAAAATCCGCAGCTTGAAAAAAATCACAAAAAATTTGTACGCACGTGGACGGATAAATACCGAATTCGAAATCGTTACTTGCGATCGACTTTACAATAAACTATAGTCTATTTCACGAAACCTTGTGCACGAAAAACAATTTTCAGGGGGTCAAGTAATAGCTACAAAAGTTATCTACATCAAACATACAGTCATACATGTAATGACTCGAAATTTTGGGTGGGGGAGTACGCGGACATTTTCAGGGAGGGGTAAATGACCTTGAAGGAAGGATCCCCCATACCCCTGTTACAAGTACGACTAGAGTAATACAATTTAGCACAGTTAAATTTCTTGTGTCTATTATCTCTTAGGCAGAGCATCATGCATGACTGTTGCCTAAATTTAAACCGCTTTTATAATCGATTTATAGCGGTTCAAAAATTAAAATCAATGAACAAGGTTCTGTGAAATAAAATATCGATACATCTACAAATAAACGAAAGGCGATGCAACAGGATATGACAAGCGCGATATTTCCACTTTGAGCTGAAAACAAAAAAGAAAGTAAAATAGAGGAATAGTACTCAAAGCGGATTAAACAAGGCACAAAATATAGCTTGGCGTACCACACGCTGTAGCAAACTTTGTCAAACATAATGCACCTAAGATTTCCAGTTCCCACAGACTTTAACAACGGAAAGCCAATACCACTTCTAGATCGACTAGTCTTAAAATTTAAAAACCGAAGGAAATTTCTACGATTATCTTCGATAAATCAGTGATCAATTTCTAGGATTTGTTTTATTTTCTAAGCGCTATGATCAGAATCTTTTGCTCAGACAAAAGAGAAGAGATAAATCCTCTATCATAAAGAACTCGCATAAGAAAATTGAAGTATTCCGAATGTAAGAATGTAAGGAAAGTTTGTGAATTGGCAGAGCGTCAGGAAGGAACATGTACATGATCTGAGGTGGGGGCTCGGGGGTTTTTTCACTCCATTCCAAGAACTTGCAATTTTCCGAAGCATTCCTAAAATTCACAGAAAAGGTGTTGTTTTCAGCGTTTTTAGCAATCTGTTTGCTCGAAAGCATAGAATTTTCGGCATCATAGACTCATTTTTTGACATTTTGTTCAATTCAATCAAATTTTTCTGTTTTTGTAAATTTTTTGTTTTTACGCTCTGTAAAAATATAGCATCACCAGAAACATTGAAAAATGATATTTTTGAAGCACGTCGACTTTTTTAGTCCAACAAGGGCTTTTCAAGATTTCATCACCCTAGAATTCCCATGTTGTGCATTTCTTGTCAGGAACATCCTTTCCATAGTGAAAAATTCATAAATCAAATCAATAAATGCACAGCAAGGCACAGGTGCATGAGGTCAGGATCGGCGAGGGTTTAAAATCTCAGAAATCCAAAACAGTAAATTTAAAGTTCGCGATTTTTTTTGTTGTTTAAACGACTAAAATTGTCAAAATAGCTTAAAAAGCGTCTTTCAGTGGTAATTTCATATTGCAAGTCCATTTTGACAGCATTACACCTGTCTGGCTGACCCTTCAGCTGGGGGTTATGCCCTTAACCTCTCTATGCGTGTCCGGAAAATTGCTCGCCGGCAATAGCTCTCCAACAGTTGCTCGCCTAACAATTGCTCGCCAATTACTTGTCAAGTTTAACCCGATTTAGTTACGCTTGCTTTCATAAAGTGTAATTTTATTTAACTAAATCATAAGCGTTACATTGGGTGAGTCAGCCTCTCGATCTCGCCCCATCACAAAATTTAGGCAAAAAATTGCATTTTTAGGCCACTTGTAGATGGCTTTTGCTGTTTTTGAGCAATTTACCCTTAACCTCAAATGGTGGGCACTGAGCAGTCTCAACACCCATAATCTTGATCCATTACATTGCGATCTGATTGCCCGTGAGGAATTTTACTACACTCCGCGGCACATAAATGTAATGGTTTAAAGTTATGGGTGGTGGAGACCGCTGACCCTCAATTTTCGCTCAAAAATATTGGAAAAATCATCTGACAATGGCCTAAAAATGCAATGTTTGGCTTTTTGTGGTGCGGCGAGATCGGTGGACGGCTGACTTTAGCTGGTGAATCCAGCACCCAATCTCCCCTGAAAGGCTGATTTAGATGAATAGAATAACGCTTGATGAAAAGCGAGCATGTTAATTCATGTAAATGAGTTAGGCTTAACAAGTAATTGGCGAGCAATCATTGGGGAGCAATTTTGTGTCGAGCACTTGTTCAGCGAGCAATTGTTAGGCGAACAACTATTCGGCGAGCAACTGTTCGGCGAGCAATTGCTAGGGCGAACAATTATTGGCGAGCAGTTTTCCGGTAATTCCCCCTATGTGCATGTATGTAGCAAGGGCATTCTCAGGGCGATGGTTAAATCAAAAAATTTTTCCTCATGGGCTCAAAAACGATCGAAACATGTCAAGAATATAATTTTTAGCGTTTCTGACCACGCTTTCTTCCTAGGCAGGCAATAAAAAAATTTCACGAAAAATTCAATAAAACGCAACAAAATATAGTCAAGAACGGCTGTTTGGCGCGAAGCGCCGAAAATTTGGCACTTTGAAGTAAAAAATTGTTAAAAACGCTTCAGACAGGACGCTTTCAACGATTTTTCCTGGGAAATCGCACATTCTGACAGGTGAAAATATTTTTGCTTGAGGTGAACAACGTTTTGTGGGGAGCGACAAACACCCCATTGGATAACGTACGATTAGATCGTTAGTCTTCCTAACGACCCTGGTGCGACTGTCCAACGCCTCCAAATCCGCCCCAGCGACTAATAAACATAATGGCTAACGATTTCAAGACTTATTGGACCCCCAAGTGAATTATAGACCTGAAAATGATCTTATCTGCGCATAATATTGACTTTTATGATCCTCAATAATTTTTAAAGTAGAATTGAGGGCGGTGCCAGCCAATGCTTGAATATATCGTTGCAACATTTCTTTAAGAATATACGCTTTTTGGATAAATAATGCGCAAAGAATACCTCATATTCGGGCAGATAAAAAGGCTCATTAGATGTTCACCACAGCGAAATAATACAGATTAGAGTTAAAAGGTAACTTGTCAACTTAATCTGACGCGATTAAGGAACATTTATGGCAAGAACTGTATGCGAAAGGGTTCGGTCGGATGCATTTTAATGCTATTTACAAAATAGTGTACATTTTTAATCAGGCAATAATAGAAATAAGTTGCCATACAAAAGACTCAATCTAATTTCGTTATCAGAAAAGATAGTTTAGCAGCTAGACGGAAAAATTTAAGAAGCATAATAATAGTAATGCATTGCAAGTTTTTTTCTGAATCGTGCCTTTTCCTATAGTAGAATGGCCTTAATCGCATCACATTAGTAGCACGACGAAACAGAAAAAAGAGCGACAGCAAAATTGTAACAAGATAAAATGAGCTTCCTGCCCTTAACACGCACAGCGCATGCCAAGCAAAGGGAAACATAACAGTCTTATTACATTCTGTTTCACATACCTATAGGTTTGATTATTACTTTCAGAATATTCATGAAAGTATATCCAGGCACGTAGCTGGCCGTCCTATTTTGGGGGGACCAACACCGTTTTTTGGGGGACTAAGCCCAAAAAGGCCAAAAAAGCACAAAGTAACGTTTAAAAGTCCTATTTTTCCGATTTTTCTGAATTGGGGGGGATTCGAACCCCCCATTCATCCCAAAAATACGTGCCTGAGTATGTCCACACTTTATGGTGCTGAATCATCCTATTACAAAAAAACCAGTAGCATACAAGAGATCAATGTGAAACAGACTGCGGATACATAAAAATCTCAAAATTGACAAGAAAATACAGTCTGCGATGCGGATACTTGTTGAACGAAAAACAAAGCCAAGCTTTACGTAATAAGTGCACAAATAGAAGGGGTTTCCCCGCTTATTTGCAAATCCGGAAATAGATTCGACCGAAAATTCGTATTTCATCGGAATCCAAAATGAAGAAAAATGTGAAATCATCTTGTTCAAAGCAGCCGTTCTATTTCAGCCCATCTTCTAAATCCGATGTGAAAATTTCTTCCGTACTGATTCAATTTTCGGAACAAAAAATATTCGATTAGTATTAATACACTATGTCGTATTTTACGGCAAAAATTCGAATAATCGAACAAAAATGTAACCAAGAAAGACTCGACGATTTATAAGGGTAAATAAATGTACAAGAAAGCAAAATGTTTGGATACCGGCATGAACAAAACGTCAAAAAAACGAAAAATCAACAAACTGAATTAAATGGCTCACAGTGTCTTTTATGGATTCTACGGGGACACAAAAACTCCTCGCACCTACATATGCATAGTCGGGCGGGACTCAAGAAGTATTTCTGAACTAGAACGACAAATTAAAAACTTGACAAATACGTGGAAACTGAAAGTAAAAAGTATGATTAGAGCGCTACAGTAAGACAGTAAGACAAAAACGCTTTGAAAAAGCCTCGATGCAATTAATTTTTAAAAAATTGCTAAATCTTTATTTCGACTACTATAAGAATTTCGATCTATAATAACTTTTTCAGGCAAAAACAAGATTAGCTCCCTAATACCATTTCATGTTTTTAATTAAGCAATAGCTACGCAGAGAGTAATTCTCATTTAGTATCATTCCGATCCGATTATACTTCCGAAATTCTCAACAATACAATTTTTGTTCCACCGATATATAAATAGAAATAAATTGAACTATCACAAAGATAAAAGATTAACGGATTGTGGAACCAGCCAGAATCTATTCAATAAAAACCGCGCCGACAAGTTTTTTGTCGACCAATCAGCGCGTCGGCCGCTCTACGCTCATTATTACGTCCTCGATTCCGATTGGCTGCCGATTCGCCGCCGCGCGAGGCGTCGACGAATCAGATTCGTCCGCTTTTAACGCACTACTACGATTTTTAACCACCGACGCGAAGCAAACGACGCCGTTAACCCGATTCGACGACGCAGTGCGAGTCTCTTCCCCGCCCAAGCTTCGCACCGTTATCATCCGGCTATTAGGATTTCCGCTCTTATCATTATTGTTATCATTAGTACCTATGATATTGATATTGATAGTATTAGTGATGTTTATGACCGCCGAAGGCGGAGATATCGAATGATCGGGCGCGGGGCGAGGAAATAAGGCGGGGTTTCGTAAAATTTTATAAACGTTATCGACGGCGGATAATCGTTCAAGATAAGGAATGATTTCCAACAATTCTGTGTCGCTCGTGTTATCGAACCACGATTGTACGGGCACCTGAAATATATTTTCATTCTATATCAGACATGGGCACAGGGTCACATAAGGGACACATGATGTGACCATAGGTGGGCAGCACCAAAATTCTGGAGGGGGTAGGTGCAAGATCTTTTAAAGGTCCAAAAATGGCCCTAAAAATGGTGGTATGGTGAAAAAACACCATTCTTCAACGTTTCTCATCGAGCACTATCCATTGGCATCAAAAATCGCGAAAAAACAAAAAAAATTCAAAAATTGAATTGTGGGGGGGCGTTCTGCGTTCTGGGGGGTATTTTGGTTTCTTAGGGTTGCATACCCCCCAAACCCCCCACCCTCGCAGGGGAAATTGAACCAACCCTGCAAAAATTTTGAAAATTCCTGGCCTGGCGAAAATGAGACAAAATGAAGGCCGAAAATATATGAAAATCAAACATTTTTTTAAATAAAAGAGCTCGAAATTGATCGGAAACTGTGGAATAGCTTAGTTTTTACGCTATTTCAGCCTTTATATCACTTTTGAGGTCGTCATTTTTACCTAAAAAGCTCAATTTTAACACTTGCCCAGATCGACCACGCTCTGCATCCATGGTCATGGACCAACCCCGCAGTTCGGTGGAAGTCAATTGACCCTGTAAGACCTGAGCGTGCCCATGTATTTTTAATATATACAGGGTGTTTGGAAAAAGAGGACAAATTTTATTTTCAGTTGAAACGAATATTGAAAAAGTGAAAGAGATTTTTTTGCCAGTTCATGGCACTTCTATCCGTGAACATGCCAACAAAAAATACAGCACATCACTGGGTGCTAGTTGCTTGGTACCTTACCAACCAAACTCAACCACAAATTTGCTTTTTAAACTTTCCATTTTCACGATGCATCTTACACTGTCTTCTGAGCCAAAACCCTTGAACAGGAAGTTGTGCTATGATCCGTAATAAGTTTTATATTTTAAGTGTTCCCTGAATATCGAGTAGTAATTTTAAATGAAAGAAGGTTTGTTTTGGTAATTTGAACCCAATCGGTGCACAAATTAAAGACTTTAACATTCGTAGAACAAGGTATTGTACTTTAATAAATCAGTGACTACACAAAACGAATGTCAAAACCTGTTTAAAATGAGGCAATTTTTGCTCAAAGTCTCAAACTAACTCTTCTTAGTCAATATTCATGCATTTTGAATAAAAAACATGCCCAAATCTGATTCAATTTTTTACGTAACAAATGTGCGATATTGAGACAAAATAGACCTAGATAGTACTGAACACTCTAAACCGCAAAACTTAATATTGTCTTCATTTAAATATAATTATTTCCCAACGCTTTTGAGCTACCCAAACGAATTTTGACACTTATAGCTTTAATTTATCACGACAATGAGCTGAATCTAGACTGAATTCAGCGTTTCAAACATAAGTTAGCGTAGCACGTTTAAATTTGCATTGCAGTACGAGCCATAGTTACAGTACGACAATGAACTCTTAGCACAAGCTTGATAATATATGTTACATAGGTTAGCATGGGGAGGGGTGAGAGGGGGTATTACTCCCGCTGAGCTTTACAAAACTGATAGCTATACAGCCATTCTGGCTGAAAAATCAATGCCATATAGCCTTTTTGGACCCAGAAAACTAGCTATACAGCCTTTTTTGGACTAAGAAACATTCGGTGTGAGTTCATGAATGCTATATAGTCGTTTTTTCTGAGTCTCAAAAGGATTCATAGGTATTTTTCCGGCTGTAAAAAGGGCTAAATATCGATAAGTCAAAATAGGCTATATAGCTATATTTGTGAGTTCAAAAAGGCTATAAATTTGTCACAAAAGCTCGACAACGATGGTTTCAAAGCGATACCATCGCTTTTCGATGTAGAATTATTTTTTACAAATAGTTTGATCTCGCGCTCCTATTATATGTCAGGTTTTTCGTGAAGTTTTATAAACTTTACTCGAGGTATGAAAGTTATTTAAAAAAATGAAACTTTTTCCTTTTTTCCAAACACCCTGTACGTATTATTTTATATTTTATAGAAATATTTTTAATATTTTTAAGTATTAGTTCAAAATTTCAATTATTTTTAACATTTTTCAATATTTAGGAAATTATTTTTACTCGTTTGATTTGCACTTCATTCTACACATTTTGAATGTAACGATATTTAGCAGAACTACTAATTATACGAAATCAAAAATGACTGACTTAAACCTACGGAAGAAAGGGGTGCGTGAAGAATTCAGTAAGCAAATAATGCTTTGAAATCATGAATAATGCATCATTATTTGATTATTATCGACTGATTTCTAAAATAAATTAGATAGAACATAACATTGCTAAGGTACTCGTTTCGTAGCAGTTTAAGATACATGGAGATAAATTGCTTTGGAATGTGAGAAAGATGTGCAGCAGTAATTCATGTGACGCAGTAATTCACAGAAAAACAAAAGTATTAAGGCGTATTTTACATAAAGATCCTATGCACTATTAATTAGAAAAGAAGACAGAAATCCCACTCATTTTTATTTCTTGCTGACTTATCAATCAAATACTAAAGGTATCATTGCCCCACAATGCAACGGTAACTGACTTTTACAACTTTTTTTATTATGGATAATTATAATTATTTATATAATAATGATAATTACATTTATTAATTATGCATTCACACGTATGTACATAATACAAAGGTGAGATAAGTATTTAGTAGGTACCTCTTCACTTTCACATCGGAAATCGGAAACTTTAAAACAGATTAGAGGGAAAGGCTAAGAGCGAAATTTTACAATAAACTTTTTAATCACAATACAAAATTCAACAGTTATAAGTTTTCTGCAGATTGTGCATAACATGCAATCAATCATTTTTATTACACAGACTTATGTAATACCGTAAAAGCTGATAGAACACATTTTTTGTACATAATAAGCATTCTAACTTTAATTTTTCTTCCAACAAAACTGAGATGAAGGAAGAATAAAGAAGAATTTTTAATTGGTCGATCTTCAGGAAGCATATGTTACGATCAGACATCCATTTGGAAGGAAATTGGGGGGTCTACCCTTCAAAATGGAAAAATGGTAAATTTTTTCGGAAAAATAAGGCAAAAAAACAGATGAAAATTGAAATTTTTTTTTCGAAAAAGCTTAAAATTGACCAGAAACTGCGTATTAACGTAGTTTTAACGCTACTTTAGCGCTTATACCAGCTTTTGAGGATTTTCGACTTTGGGGAATAGGGGGACGTCCAATTTTCGATCGAAGATGGCCCATCCCATCCCTTTTGCATGTCGGTATGCCACAAAAGTGCATGCCTGGTGCAAACAATTTTAATACGCAAAACAAATACCGCGTTGTCGGGATGAAACGTGTACGACGCCGGCGAGTTGTCCACTATAACAACTTGCTTTAGATCGCGACCGAGCCTATTCAAATCCTGCAAAAACGTCATAAAATGCAGAAAAATAAAATGAAATAAAATTTCAATTTAAAAGTCGATTTTATCGCTTCAAACCTTTAAAAATCCTTAAATTCGACAATATCCAAATGGAATTTAAAAAAGAGGATAAAAGAATAAATAGCACACCGGAAACGAGACATGTAATTATAATGGACGCGTCTTTTGGCTACGAATGAAAAAGGATATGATGGAAACCGAAATTATTCAGATTAAGCAATTGTTGTACTTCACAGTCGAACATGGGCATAAGAAATCTACTGCCAGAATCAAAAAAGGTCTCCAGTCTACAAAATTTATTTTTTAAATTTTGTTTTTATGTAAA
The DNA here is from genome assembly GCA_036768485.1 of Mermis nigrescens. Lineage (NCBI taxonomy): Eukaryota > Metazoa > Nematoda > Enoplea > Mermithida > Mermithidae > Mermis > Mermis nigrescens. The sequence continues at coordinate 7,831,763 of JAVLUZ010000145.1, read as the reverse complement.
ATTCTCGCTAAAAAACTTGAACACTTCGGCCTACGTTGTAATCATACATGATATTGATCTGCGGGAGTACCCCCAGAAAAATTTTCACGCAACCCAGAAATCCTTTCAGCCCCCAGAATTCACGATCTTTCAAAATTTTCCACAAATTTTCTGAAAATTTGTAAACAAACGTGCTTTTTAAACGTTTTCAGCTATCTATTTGCTCAAAAGTGTCAAATTTTCGTCGATTTGCGCCAAATACTAATGTTTTTTGACCATATTTCGTTCAATTTGTTCAACTTTTTCTGATTTTTTTCAATTTTTTTCTTCACGTTTTTATGCTCTAGAAAGATAGAACATCGTCAGCAACGCAGAAAAACAATGTTTTCGACGCGTACCCATCCATCATTTTTAAGCCCGGAAAGGGCGCTTTATAATTTTACCCCCATAGCTCGGCAATGCCCATTGCTCCAGCTAGTACCCAAGCCCAATTTTTTTGGTTGGTTGCTTAGTCGTAAAAGTGGTTGGCCATAAAGCTTGTTTAAAATTGTAGACTAGATTTTGAGTGATGGTTCTATAAGAGTGCATTAGCCTACATAAATAGCTCATTTACTATTTGACAGTGTTTTTATATTATTTGATTTACTTTTATTACCAACCATTTACTCCAGTATTATCGTGCATTGCACATGGAATTTTCCTGCTCATATCATCAGGTGCAACTGGCAGACCCTCTGACTGATACCGGATCTGCTCTAGCTGGTACCCGGTTGCACCTGGTTGCACCTATTGCCCAGGTTTGCCCCCTTCCCCAGCAGCAGAATCCCCATGCTGTGCATATCTGGTTGTAACACATGACGTCCTATCTTTAGCATCGCTACCTTTTTGTAACATAGCCGCAGCAATCCTTAGCAAAACCTAAGGACTGTAAAATGTTCAAATTCCGTGGCAAGAGGTTTAAATGAATAGAGCTTGATACAAAACGTTCAAAAAACTATGCTTTTTAAGCATTACCTTTGATTTTCGGCCCTTTTTGAACCTCTGAAAATTTTCGAACCCCAGACCCTAGCCCAAACATGATTCATAAAAAACTGAGAATAATTACAAAGCGATAGTACCATCTATTCAGGCAAGCATAACTATACAATTTCATTCTTCAATTTATAAATACGCGAATAAAATCCGAAGAAAATAAGCAAAATAATCGGGTTTGGGAACTAAAATTTAATTGATTCGGGTCCAATTTTGGATACAAGTATAAATCGAAAAGTAATACGGGGTTGGGGTATGGGGTACCAATTAAATCCATACTATTATAGTACATTGTAAGCGATTAAAAAATATATCCTACCTTGACATAATTGCCTTTGTGAAAGACGCAAGATTCCCTAAATAAACGCACCCTGAATATTCCCGTTTTGTCTAAGAGATCGGCGACAGGATCGGCGTACTGATAACAAAAAACGAGATAAGAATGTATAATTAAATAATGCACGCGAAACAAACTGGCAACGCCCCAAAATTTCAGGTGGGGGTTCTGCGGTAATTTTTAAGTTGCGGGGGTGGGGGTGATTAATTGATCTTCAGTTTTCGACAAAAAATTGCAAAAAACACCAAATTTTTAAACAAATCGGAGGAGGCGGTCATGAATTTTCTTGCTTAGGGGGCAAACAAGGGCATAGGAAGGGGTGAGAGGGGGTATTACCCCGGCCTCAGATTTTAAAAAGCCAGATACTGTCAGGCGATCTTGGTAAAACATAAGTTACTGCTGGAAAAATTTTGATTTTACTTTGAAAAAGTACAGCAGTTAACCAAAAGTTCAGTCTAGTCAGTTTACAGCAAAAGTATTAATTTTCCCCATTGTCTTACAATTTTTGTCAGCCGTTTGCCACTATATAGTGATTTATCTACTCAAAAACATTGCCTAAAATAGGCAATTTTTCAAAATAATACATTTCAGACCTCAGAAATAGCATTTCATATGCTTAAGTAGATGACAATATCAATACATCATGTAGTAAAAATGCCGGTCATCGTGAGCTACGTTTACTATGTATGCAACTGTTTTCGAATTCACCCTTCCTCTGGCCATCCCAACCTTGCCCACCTATGTTTGGGGGGGATGGGAAAACGACCAACTTTGGGTTTGGGAAGACCCCGTCCCCTGTTACATGTATGACGTAAAATATTTACGAATCTCAGATAAGTTTTATATCTATTTCAAAATTTACGCATAAGATATACAGGATGCAAAAACGTATTTTGGCATTTACAACAGTTTTTAAGGTCCTTACGGCCCTCAAAAAGCTCAGTATTTAACCATTTCCAAGATTGGCTAACCCCCCCCCCCCGATCGGCCACGTAATTTCAGGGGAGGCGGCCACCCCCGGAAATGAGAAATAATTTTTGAAACACACAAGGGTCCCCCAAAGAAAAGAAAGAAAAATTCTCAAAGTAGGTCTGAAACACCACCGAAAGAGGTTTCCAGCGTACTTTTGAGCTAGTAAAACTCAAAATTTTTCGACGTTTCGCGCCGGATTTATCATTTATGTATAGTTTTTGTCTTCTAGCCCGCCCAAAACCGCTCAAATTTGAGTTATACGTGTAGAACATGTCTAATTCGCCGAATTATTCATTTTCTGTATTGTTTTTCTTTGTAAATGAAAAAGATTGATTACAAAGACATAAGTTATGAAATTATTCGTCGATTTAATGATGAGAAATTCGTTGTGTAGATTATTTAAAGGATAGATTTGTGTAATATGAGTATGGAATAAACTGAAAAATTTTAAAAATGTTGTCTTGAAATCTTTTCAACCATTGCATAGAGCTCGTTAAAATATGCTCACGATTCAAACGCTTTTTTCGTATTTTTGGACCGAATAGCAAAATTAAACGAGGATAGCCATTTTCAAGGGCTGAAACACTCACATAGTAAAAAACGTAGATATAGGATAGGTTTTACATCAGAATTTTTATTTTAGTACTCTAAGGAAGATATTCTGCACACTTCTGAAAATCGTTTGTCTCAAGCCAAATTGACGATCATTTTTTAGAATATGTCGACGGGTTAAAACAAAAAAATTTGACAATAACATCCTCAGAAACAAACATAAGATATACACTTGAAAACAAAAAAAATATTTTAATAGCTACATTGTATCGAATCAGAAATTATAAAATGCAAATTATGGAGAATGCGGCCATAATTATATCATTCGACAATATATCGTTACATTAAATATAATGCCTTAATAATTAAGTACTTAAATAATTGAAAAAATTAAATAATTAAGTGCACCTTCGCGAGACTAGCAGTGAATAATATGCATTCAAAGAGAGGACCGATTCGACGCAAAAATTCGTCTACATGCGGCCGTTTTAAAACGTATACCTGCAAAGTAAAAACCCAAATCCATGCAACATCTAACCTACCGAAAGAAGAGCTCATAATAAGTCACCTATTAAAGTAGCATCAAGGATAAAAACAATAAATTATACTTATCGCAAAATCCATTTAAAACAGCAATTTTACACTTCAACAAAAGATCTAAAATTAAAAATACAATCGTTGAATTTAAAGAGCTGTCATTGCCAAAAACGTTATTTAGAACTGATTAACTGATTAATTGCCTATTGGCACTTGACAGTGCTAACTGCAAAGGCACTTTTTAGCACAAAATTGCCGAATATTTGAATATTTCGAAAAATCTTGAATCCGTCGCTAACAAGTGTAGCGCACACAAATCCACAGCGTCATTAGTTTAAATGTATTTCTTCAATTATTGATATTTTAGGTCGCAAAATAAGGTAAGGCATTATTTTATTTCATTACTGCATACGACAGGCTAAGAACATAATTAATTTTGAGTGCTTAAAATAACACAGATTAAAACTATGATTCAACTTTAATTCGCAGAAAGAGAGGCTTAACTATGCTTCGTGGAAGGAACAGGGCAAGAAGGGCTAAAAATACTTTTGAAAATATCTTTTTGAACACAATAAATCGATGTTACCCCGTTTAAAATCAAGAAAGGATTATTATTTAGGAGTCATTGTGCATATCGTATGAAAACAAAGCTTGGAAGACTGACTATGGGTAATCTACTGGTCAGCTTTGACGAAGCAGGTGATAAATTTTAAATCAAAATAAAGAATTTCACGAATTCTATACATCTAATTCAAGCTTAAAGCTAAAAAAGTTCAATTCAATCAAAATCATGATTGAAAATTCAGATTTTTACGGGAAGGCCCGCCAACTAATAGCCAATGATATAAATAAATGCAGTAGTCCAAGACCGCCTGGGGCTGGACCATATTAAGGGATGTAAGAACTTACTCGACCATCCAATTTTGGGAGACCAACACTTTTCTTTGGGGATAGCATATGAAATTCGTTAAATAATTTAAAGAAAATTGGGATAATATTTTAAATTACCCAAAATCTTAAAAGGCTGAATTATCAATTAGATAAAAACAAAAAAGGCTGTGACTAGCATGCGGAAACATCGAGAAGCTGTACTGAATCTTTAGGCATTAGGCAGACCAGCGAACAGATGATATTGTGTAGGGTCGTTTAATTTAACGCATGTTTGGGATACTGACTATCTGCTACACGTTTAGAGTAAGCCTACTCAAGCATTTCTTTTGCAGTGCCATGGAAACGAGGCTATTTTAGCTTTGGCATTTTTCCGTATTAATATAATTTAAGCACAAATATTTATAACAAAATCCAAAAATCATTTTTCGCAGCCTAGAAAAGAAGCAAATGGATTAAGCGGTTAGTTGCAAAATAAAATGTCGGTACTTTCTACAAAGTCCGTTATTTGTTTCCTATCTAAATGCACTGCATTTTGGTTGGCAAGCTCACATATGCTGCGCTATCTCAATGTATATCGCGCGCTAGTGTATTCCGCAATGTACTTTATCCTTTGAGCCGAATATGCTACGAATGTAAATATTCGCACAATTAAACTTTTGAGCTTAGTTTATATTTTCTGAAATAAAGGTCAAACGTTGCGCGTCAGACTGACACTCATACGATACTGATAAAATAAAACACATTGACGTTAAACACGATTCAATAATAAAACCTGCTTAATTACCTGATGCACAACGCCGTCTATTTCCACAGGTATAATGAAATCTGGATTTTTGACAGGCTATAAAAGCGTACTACAAAACAGGATTTTAAGCAGAATTAATGGCATAAGAGATTAGACCCTTATTCAACGAATGCAAAATATGTACGTATACACAAATCTTGTTTTTCGTTTCATTACGTATCAAAGTATATAGTTGTCATTTGACTAGCAAAAAAGTGTGAGCACTAAATTTATATGCGTTCAACTTACATATATGTATAAGTCATGCATGCCCAAACATGTACAACATGGGAATTCTGGGGAGGTCAGGTCATAAATTTTTTCTAAAAATGCCGTTTTTGTGCAAAACGATGAATACACATGTTTCGGACAATGCTCGTTCCTTCTAGAGCACAAAACCATAAAAAATTGAGAATCAATTTGGAAAAAATCGAGTAAGTTGAACGAAATAAAGTCAAAAAATGTGTAAATAGCGCGAAGCGCCAAAAATTGGAGACTGTTGAGCCAAAAAGGAGGCTAAAAACGCTTAAAAAGGCAAACTTTTCACAATTTATAAGAAAAATTGACAATTCTGGGGTCGCAATCATTTTGCGGGAGAAGGGGGGTCAATTGTTATTCTGGGGGTCAACATATCAAGAACATGACTGAAACAATTGCTTTAATCATTTTTATAATTTGATGTTAAAGTTACAAGGTAAATAAATAATTACACACATTAGCAGCAGTAGGATCTTTTTACGCTACCATAAAACAGCATTTAATGAGTATACTATTCCCAAAGGCACTTATTTTCATAAATTAAATGAATAAATCATGAATATAAAAATAAAAATATTACAAAGTCTTTGCAAATAACGCAAACAACGGCGCGAAGAGTCAGACTTACTTTAAATGAACTATGAACCAGGGTTTCGTCTAAATCTACAATAAGACACTTTTTGTTAGTATCACAAGGTAGAACTGGAGGCAACAATAGTTCTTCGGACGGCTTAAATTAGAAATAAATTTACACTTAAGAAATGCTAAGCGGGTAATCACACGTATATATTTGCACTTTACACGTACCGTCAGGGCCGTATTCGAGGGGGCGGGGAGAGCGGCCGCCCCCCTTGACCGAAAAAATTTGAAAAATAAGAAAATGCATGAAAGGATGGATAAATTGCATGTCTTTGACGAAAAATCTTCAAATTTTCGGCTCTTCGCGTCATATGTGAAGTATTTTCCATAATTTTAGCTCAAGCGCGACCAAAAAACAAGACTTTATTGCCTTCTGAGTTGAAAAGTTTTATTCGAAAAATAATAATTTTATGTTCCTAATGGATAGAGCATGCCGAAAAATTTCGAAAATGCGGTTTTTACGAGCTATTCTGCTGAATTTTTCGAGATACAGACCAATTTATGTTGGTTCCTCCCCTTGGCCGAATGCTGAATACGGGCCTGCGTTCCTTGTATTAGCAATGAGGTAGGGAGAGTATGAAGTACTAAAAAATTCTTTGACAAAATCGATTGTTTTTATGTTCAACAAGTGATTTAAAATTTAGAAAGTCTATGAAGACATTATAAAGAATTAAGCTGCTAGCAGATGTCAAATTTTGAAGTCTGTTTCACGAAAACTTCAGCATAAAAAACTATTTGTCAGATTAAAGAAGGCGGTTGCAAAGTGTTTGATTAAAGAAGGCGGTTGCAAAAGTAGACTCACGAAAAGCTACAGTAAGGCCACTAGTAAAAACTAAAAGGCCTCATCACACGTGAGCATGGGGGTTGTACCCTCCAGAAGTTGAAACCCCCCCCCGCAGATTAATGTAAACCCCCAGAACTCTATTTTTAGTAACATTTTTGGTGATTTACCCATCCTAACCCCCCAGAATTTAGGTGCGGCTCATGTATGGACCTTACTGATTGTTGGGTAGAGTACTGCTGAGAATGCTTCGCTTTAAATAGTTTTATTTTACGAGTCAGCATACCTTTGGCGAATGACGACCTGAATTGAGGTCTGTTTGTAGAGGCACTGCACAATGGGCATTTTTTGACCGCCGACTAATGCAACACAAGAGACTATTGAAAAAACGTTTGACCCTTTGCTTTTTTGCTAATTCAGTCGTCCTAAAAGTCTTTGAGTCTGCATTAAAAGGATAAATTTTTAGGGGTGTAGCGAAGAGGATCGGAGCTAGTGGAGGGAGGGGGTTTTAAAATTAGAAAGCAAAACTTAAAAACGGAAAATAGCACTTCACTTACTTCCTAATTAACCTGGTAATTATTAACAATTTGGTAATTTGGATGGGTAATTGATTCAGAAACTTACTAATGCAACGTTTGAAATCTTTCAAGGCTAAATTAGCATCAATACCGAAAATTATAGCTTTCCGAGCTATTTGAAGGAATTTAAAACAGAACAGGCTGCATAAAATTATCAAATTCTCTGAAAGACATTAGACAATAGATTGCTTTTATCACGAGATACAACCAGACATGCATGTAAAAAGGGGTTTGAGAGCTAGGAAAAGAGGTTCAGCTGAGTAAAAAATGGAAAATTTTCTGTGATAAATAAGACAGAATTAGGGCCAAAAAATTGATAAAAGTCAAAATCTTTTTCTATATAAAAATTGCTTGAAACTGACCAGAAACTATAGGTCAATAATTTTTATACCGATTTAGCATTTATACTTCTTTCTGAATTCATTTTAGATCAAAAAGCTCTCTAACTGATCCTCTAGACCGGTCATCCTGTACATCAATGGATAGGATAAAACAACTTAAATTCGTCCTCATCACACATGGACATAAGGGCGGGACTGAGTAGGGGGTATTAACCCTACCTGAGGTTTTAGGAAATCAGGAAATGTCAGAGAATTTAAAAAAAACGAAAGGTGCTGCGAGACATTTTTTGAGCTTTCTGTAAAGGAAACGCGGAAAATTCTACCTAAAAATGGTAAAAATACCAAAAATTTTGGCGTTTTTTTATCGCTAGAAATCCATAAATCTGCTAAATTTTACTAATATGGCGGAGAAACCCAGTTTACCCTACTTACCGCACTACTGCACCATATTGTAGTATCATACATGTAACAGGGGGATGAGGGATCCCCCACCTAGAGTCGGACGTCCCCCATCTGCCCAAAACCAGAAAATTTTAGACCCCCCCCCGATTTTAGGAAAAAATTAAATTTTTTGGCCGTTTTTAGGCGTTTTTTGGTCGTTTTTGAACAACCAAAAATTTTATGGAACCATCTTTGTACATGTGTAAACAAAGACACCTCGTACAAAAAAACAATGACCATAATTTACTATATGTAAATGTAGGTACACTAGCATGCCCTTAACGATTGTGTGCACTAATCAATCGGCCCCTGCTTTGCTATGACCGTTCCTGGATTTCACCCTCCTCTGACCACCTCTACCTTGCCCATGTATGGTACTCATTGACTAAATTTTACCAAACATTTTAAAAATCGAAATTTCAAACTTACAATCCTGACAATAATAGCCCCCTGAAAATACGCAACATATAAATTCTGAAAATATTCGACATTTGTATCGTTTTGAGACAAACGTTTTACCTTTATGAAGATAGGCAATACATGCATTCGCCAGAAATTTCCGACATATTTATCCTTATATATGGTCATTTTAACAGATTTCTGTATATAAGTAATGCATTAATAATTTTTGCCGCCCGCCAAAAATTGTCGACTTCCCATTGAGCCTAATTTTACATTGTTCTGAAGATAAGAAAAGCAGAAAATGTTAGCTGACTTTAATAAAATAAGTATTTAATGGCTATTTTGAGTAATTAACGGCGCGAAGAGCGAAAAATTTGAGTATTTGCACACTGGGGAACGTCAAAAAAGCTACATGGCTTCTAAGCTTAAACTTCTGAAAAAACTTCTAGGAAAATTCTCTTTTAATCTCTGGATACGGGTCAGCACTGCATCTATACAAGATATATTATAACGTCTAAACGACAAAGTATGCGTAATTATAATCGGAATATGTAAAAAACGATATAGTTTTGCTGGACTGACTAGCAGCCATAAATCACCAATGATCAGTGTATTTTTGTACAACTTTGCCCAAAAAGTCTGACTATAATTCCGGTTTTGTGCAGGATGAGGATATGAGCAAGTTTTCTATACCAGCCCCGAAAAATCCGCATTATGCGAAAAGATAACTTTTTTAAAAATAATATTAATCATAAATCTGCAAGAAAAGATAACTCACAATTAAGCATTGCCGAGTTTGAGAAGAATCCGATATAAAAAATGCTCATAAAGTGCAAATAGTGACATTAGTCAACAAAGTCAGTTGCAATCGTCAAGATAGTGTTAAAGTCAAAAACGTGTTCTGACTTATGACGAAACAAAGTGGGCATATATATATAGATCGTACCGTCCGATTCTATCAGTTATATTGCGTAATGCGTAACAATCTTTAACACGATCACAAAATTCAAAATAGACGTTCAATTATAATACATTTTTAAATACACGTCCAATTATTATACGTTTTTATTGTCTTTCATAATGTAATGAACGAAATGCATGGGAAATGCTGTATATATGTATATATAGGTACAGTCTGTTAATTGAAATTCTTGGTAAGTCGAATAAAGATAATACCATAGAAGCGCAATGTGACCGAGGCTCTTCTGGTGGTTTAGCACCGTTTTGAACTCGGGAAGGTAAGCTGGATTTTTCGAGCTGAAAGCCGCAAAAATCGGTAGCATCTTTTCAAAAAAGTTATGATTTTTGTCCACATTTAGACTTAGCTTTGCCTTATTTCCCAAAAAAATTCTCCATCTTGTTCTTATAACTAAGGGAACTTTAACAATAAAGTTTCCGTCAAAACAGTTAGATTTTCATCGCTTTGCGTCGACGAGGAAAATGTTTTCTCCGCCAATAAGGAATTTAGAAAAACAAATGACAAAAACTCCAAATTCACCGATTCTTTTACCCTAATACACTATTTTACGCCATAATTTTCTAATAATCAAGATTATCGAGCGGTTTTCTGCGAAGCAATATCAGACACAGGTAGAAATGTAGGTACTAAGTTTTAATGAAGGAATAATAATGAGTCGTTTGGGAAATCCATTGACTAAGATAAAGTTCTTCCTAGCGCATACGAAGATTAAATCGTCGTAAATAAATCGCTACTAAGTCGTATTTTTCATGAGGATATTTCGGTGCGTTAGCAGAAAGATCTATTGACGAAAACTCATGACTGTTTGTTTAATATTTAATTTATCTATAAAATTTTGGAAAATTAGGTGGAAAGCATGCTTTTAAATTCTGTAAAGATATATTGATCGGCAAAAATATGCTTTAAGTTAACCAAATGATTTCTGGCGCGGACTAAAACAAAAACTTAATCAAAAACTTCTGCGACTTCGTCGGCTTATAGCAAAAACGATTTAATCCTACTTACAATATCTCTGAAAAAAATTCATGAAATTCAGTAGAAATTAATGAGAAAAATCGGAATTCCTCGGCACCTCAAGCCGACTAAGAAATTTCGATTTTACACAGCCAAAAGTTGCGGAAATAATATCAATTCTGAGAAACATGTATTATTATTGAAAAGGCATATATTGCATTAAGTGACACTTGAATGATGGTTGTGGAAAATTTTTTACATTGAATTCAAAATTATTTGTTTCACAGATTTAGGTAAATCAGAGAAAAAGACAAGTACACTATTAAAGGTTTAAAACGCAATTTCATCTTATAACAAGGCATATCTCGACGATCCTAACAATATAAATAATGTAGAGGTTTTCCCGTCTCGTTATCGGAATTTTAAGCGATTCCCTGACATAAAATTCTATACGCGGACTAGCGCGCGTTAAGAATTTTTATTTTTAAAGAATATCAGTCACGACAGATACGCTACGATGCACCGAACCCATAAACCGAATTCCACTCGTGGCCAATAAGTAATGGCAATATCAATAATCTACAACCAAGAATTACATGATACTAATTCCCACAGTGCAATTAAAACGAAACAACTAGAATGTGGCATTCGATGACCGAATTTCCAATTTAATTAACCGATATTTATGCATTCCTTTGCTGAATTTGACGAGAAAGATGGAATCTTTCAAATCAAAGAACGAATAATATATACGGAGTGGACCAATAAAAGACTACGCCCCGATGTTGCAGGTCATAATTTTTGCTGGTATGTACATGAAGCTTTAGTACAAACAGCACTTGATAAACAAAAATCTCTTCTTTAACACTATCTAAAAACTTTTTGCCAGTTGCCAAAAACAAAACTCCAATTCCGTGAATCAAATTCCATGCAGTTTATACCGAAGAAAGGAGGGTTTATTGCTTTGCTAAAGAACCAACTATACTCTTTCGACATTTCGAAAAGTTTTAAAATACCCAGTGTCATACATGCACATAGGGAGGGGTGAGGGCGAGGTATTACTCCCTGCTGAAGCGTCGAAAACTTAGGTACTGTCAAGCAATTTGAGGCAAAAATAGTGCATTTTTAAGCGATTGTGACGTAAAAGTAACCCAAAACCCAATTTACTGTAGTGAAAGTCCTAGATTTTACCCTTCCCTGACCCCAAAAATCTCGATTTTACCCCTCCCTAGCCAACCTGACCTTATGCATCTATGCCCAGTGTAGATTGTTCGTGTTTCGGCACTATGTCAATTGTCTATTGCATATATAAAAATTGTGGTTCTAAGACCTAATGAACTGTAACAATTTACACGCATAACACCTCTAATCAATTTAAGACAGTTGGAAATTCCTATCCAAAAATTTTATTTTGATCGAAAACTCAGCACGGTAAATTTTTATCCAAAATACTACCTACAAGAAATACAAGTTCGAAAGGCTAAAATTGTATGTTGTGCATACGTGGCTGACAATTATACCGTATATGCATAGCGTGGCCCATCTGGGGGTCGAAGAATGAGCTTTTTAGGTCAAAAATGACCTCAAAAAGTATTATAAGCACAAAATGGCAATAAAACTATATTATGATACAGTTTTTTTATTAATTTAAAACATTATTGGAGAAGAAAATTGTGGTTCTAAGATATTTATCAATTTTTAGCCTTCATTTTGCCTCCCTTCCCCAAAAAATTTCCAATTCTTTTAAGCATTATCGTGCATTGCACATGAAATTTCCTTGCTTATATCATCAGGTGCAACTGACAGACCCTCTGGCTGGTACCGGACCTGCTCTAGCTGGTACCGGGTTGCACCTGGTTGCACCTATTGCCCAGGTTTGCTCACAACACCCGGTGCATGTCTCGTTATACTCGTAAATCGACAACATTAAACACAATAGAGATTATTGTTCGTTTCAAAATTGATGGATTAATTGATTGAAATAAGTCTGAATTCCATTAGTTTTTTTACATCGCATCGTTTGCAGTTAGGAGCGCTTATTTCGTTCAAGATGGTTCAATAAAATAAAAAATGAGATTACACGCATAAGCAAACGCTGATTTTGGCCTTCAATTTTCGTCTAAATGCCAATGTATGTCTTAATTCTCAGGAACAAGCCTGGCACAGCTTTAGCCTAGAATACGTTGCGCGAACCGATAGAAAAGTATTTAAGACGATCTTTAAGTAAAAATTAATTTCAAAAAACTGTTTCAGTTTATACTCTACAGAGCACTGGACTTTTATTTAAAGAAGAGGTTCGCAGAAAGGTGGGGTTTTAAAAGTATTCACAGCATCTTCTGCAATTATGTCTGAATACTCAAAAAAATCATATTTTGTGTTACACATTAGCGCGTAGTAGGGTATATTAACGGGCTGCGATCGCAATTAGCAAGATTGAGCTACTTTCAAATCCTAGATGAACATAACATGTTAGCGAACCAAAGTGACTGTATCTAAAACATATTTACTTTACGTAAATCATTGAAGCTTTTTAAAAACTCTAATACCTAAAAACTCTAGAATCACCATGTTTCCGCTTAAAAACCACTGCGCAAAAAGCATCGCTTGATCCCCGATAAAAATTCAGTACATATATTACCTTCTTCGTGAGTCGTTAATGCTTCCAGAGACTGTATATTTTCCACATCATCGATACTGTCAGACGAACGCTTCAAAGCAGCTTCGGTAGAGTTCATATTTTGGTTTGAAAAAATAAAAAGATGAGGCTCGTTATCCAGTCATGACGTCGAAGTAGCTCGTAAACGGGCTATACAGATACGTATAAAGTAAACGAAAATAACTAACACGAAATATAGCCTTGAATCGAACTAAATCGGGCCAAACCATCTTTCTGAAAGAAATGAACGTGTACAGCAATCAGGATAGCACTAAACACATCTTGTCATTCTTGAACAAAGATGACAACATGAGAAATAACGAAATCGACAAAGCTTTCAATAATTAGGAACCAGATTAAATAAGCTTGATTATTAAATCCGACTAATATCGGCTAATAAAATAAAAAACAATATTCTGGGAAAAATGAGCACTATAAAAGAAAAAGTACACTATTTGAAACACTATTTGGTCGACTACAGATGACAATCGAGTAGATATTTTTGACCTACAAGACTATGATGAGCTGTCAACCCGCAACCCACGCACGTCAGAGCTGTCCGGTCCGACCCAGAAAACCCATATTTAGAGCAGCTTTTTGATCATTATAGCAAAACTCATAGGCGGCCGGCCACTATATCCAATTCCATGCATACCTGCCTAGTATCCTTAAGCGTGGAAATATCAGAGGTTTTTCTTAAATCTACCATAAAAAATCAGATTGCAGCGTCCTACAGAAATAATAGAGAAAACCACTGAACGGGCGTTAAATATTATGAGATATTTTGATATTTTTTTAAATTTTGGACATTAATGTCAGTGTTATATGTAGGGTGCACGCAAAATATAAATTTTAATAGATTTGAACGAAGTGGCTGAGAATCTTGACTCTATTACAACTTCGAACCAAACTTTAGCCATTTCAATAATTTATCAGTCGAGAATTTTTGAATTTCTGACTATTTTCAAATAAAATTCAGTCATTTAGTAGGCAAATAAATCAAATACATACAATAAACACAAACAGAGACGCAGTACTAAAACCTTAAAGAAAAAGAGTAGTTAAGTACTACAGAACAAATAAATAGGTCCGTTCCGTAGACGTGCAGGCAATTAGTTTATTGCGCTTACGTAATGTGATTGATGGAACAGATACACGTAGTCAGGGTGGCCAAGGAGCAGTAAAATCAAGAATATGCGATCAGGGAAGGAAGGAATGAAATGTGGGATTTTTACAGCACAGTAAGCTGCATTTATGAGGTTTATCATGTTTAAATTGCCTCAAAATATACTATTTTGGGCGTGAAGCGCTAAACAATGCCTAATTTTCAGACCCTTTAGAGGGAGGAAATACCCCACTTTCAGCCCTTCCCATGCGGTGCCCAGGCCCGTATCCAGGATTTCGTTCCGGGAAGGGGCACGATCAAAATTGCTAAGATATATTGATGCAAAATACGCTTCAGGTTGTAAGCGCTGAAAACGTTGCATTTAACGTATTTGCTACGCTGATTTAGGCTAGCTTATTTATACGCAAGCGTTATAGAAACTAATTAAGTCATCTACGCTTTTTGTTATCTGCGCCAAATCTCATTCCTATTTTTCTGAGCGAGCGAACCATGATTTTAGGGCGCATTTGCGACTTCAAATAGTTTTAAAATCTGAGAAACTTATTTTTAATGCGACTTGAAAAACTCAACCCGCGATAAAAGATGTTATGTGCTTTGCCCGATCCGGCTCGATCCACGAGCTACGCCGCCTATCTCAACCCTAAAAAACTTTTAATTCTGCAAAAAGATTGAAAATATGAATCAATGTGAAATCAACCTTAAATATATTACTTAGATACCCACTTCTAATGCGCTTTAGGGCATTCTAATTATTCGCACTTACTATTTATGAAGCGTTCATGCAGAAAGCAAAACAATTAGGTCCTACCTAATACTGTAATATATGTAGATAGACGGACTCGAACAGGTCCTACAGTAATATTAATACTTTATTCAGATGAACGCAATAGTAAAATAATACAAAGAAACACAACGAAATGACTACAAATGCAAAAAAACGGACACACAGGCAATGATAGATTGCGCTCAAGTGTGCCCCAACAAAAATTGTTGGAATCAATTTTTTTAAATTCCACTTAAATGTCTCAACATGTGTAGAATTCATAAAAATGATAAAATTCTTAGATGGCAATAAATTGTTACGAACAAAACCTACCTAATGTATGTAACGATCCTAAATCTGAATAAATTCTTCGAAGTTCAAGCCTCTCTAAAGTGAAAGCTTTTAACCTTTCTTCGTAAGAAAGTTCAATTAGCCCAAACAGTCTCATAGTAGATTTCCGCAGCACCCGTTCAATCCAGTTAGTATCAGAAAGCAATGCGGGCTATGTACAGTCGGAGCATACTTTAATGCAGGACAAATATAATTTTTAAAAGCAAGAGTAAATATATATTTAGATCGCGCAATCCAAAACATTTGCAAACAAAGCACTCATTCTAAAAAGTTTTGCTGATACCTATATTAGTAGGTACAATGACAACCAGAGGGTAAGTTTTTTTAACGACATATACTAACTATTGCAGCCAGGGTTGGTCGGGCTAAGTTTTTTGGTTTTTTATGGTTTTTTATGGTTTGAAAATCGGCCTGGTTTTTGGTTTTTTTGGTTTTTTAAAATCGATGTTAAACAATGTTGCAGGATGCTTATTTTATCATTTGTAAAAACTCTCTTAGTATCGTTTCGTTCGTTCGTTATCGATTATAAATATTATCGTTCTTTCGTTTGGACGTTGTTGATGATTGTTATTATCGTTCAAAATCGTGTACTGAAGTGAATTTGTTGCCGTCTGCCGACTTTGCTTGCTTACTGAACTATGGCAATTAATTTTTCATGGCTAGCAGCAGCAATAATGAAATGGGTGCTTCACCAACGGACGCGATTATCTTATCCTGGCCCGTATCCAGGATTTTATTTCGGGGGGCGAAAAGTTTGAGGTCAAATATCTCAAGAACCATTAGGAGATGGGCAAAAATAAAGGCATTTTTGATTTTAATAATTTTTAACTCTATTCCATACTCGTATTACACAAATCTATCGTTTAAACAATCTACACAACTGATTTCTCATCATTCAACCGACAAATAATTTCCTAACTTCTGTCTTTGTATATAATTAATATTGGTCATTTACAAGAAAAACAATACAGAAAATGTGCCGAAAAAATCTGACATGTTCTACATGTCTAACTCAAATTTGAGCGATTTTGGGTGGACTAGAAGACAAAAACTATGCATAAATGATAAAACCGGCGCGAAGCGCCAAAAAATTTTGAGTTTACTAGCTCAAAAGTACGCTGAAAACATGTTTTGGTGGTGTTTTAGACCTACTTTGAGAATTTTTCATGTTTTTTCTCAGAGGGACCCTTGTGTGTTTCAAAAATTATTTTTCATTCCTGGGGAGGCCGCCCCCTTTCTGAATACGGCCCTGATTTTATCCAATAACTAAGTTCTTAGCCACGTTGGAGAAGCCGCTGATGGCGATCTCGATTCAACTAAAACGTCGGGTTCGGAAATTTCAATAAAGTTTAAATTGCTGACTTGTCATTTTCCTGAATAATTGGTTAGGCAACTCATGCCTGATCTTTAATTTAGTAGTTTTTAATTATATTAAAGCATTTTAACACTTGTGCTCACGAATAAGGGAAAAGATAAAATCCGGAACCAGGACCGGAACCAGACTCAGGACAAATGGGTAAAATCCGGACAATCAATTAGGACAATGTATAAGTTATGTAGGGTCCGACTAGCAGGGACCGGACAAAGTGGGTAAAATCCGGACAATCAATCAGGACAATGACAAAATCAATACAATGGGAGTGAGGTAGTTCCGGAACTAGGCGCTTGTGAACCTCAGTGACGCTTGTGAACTCCAATAGCGCTTGTGAACCCCGGTGGCGCTTGTGCACCTCAGTGGCGCTCATGGACCTTGGTGGCGGTTGTGAACCCCAGTAGCGCTTGTGAACCTCAGTGGCGCTCATGGACCTTGGTGGTGGTTGTGAACCCCTACCAGGCCCCCTTTGGGCACCCTCGCCTAGTTCCGGAACTACCCCACTCCCATTGTATTGATTTTGTCATTGTCCTGATTGATTGTCCGGATTTTACCCAATTTGTCCCGTACTGACCAGTCCGACCCTACATATCTATTACATTGTTCTGATTGATTGTCCGGATTTAACCCAATTTGTCCGGTCCCGGCCACTCGGACTCTACATATCTTATACATTGTCCTGATTGATTGTCCGGATTTTACCCATTTGTCCTGAGTCTGGTTCCGGATTTTACCCACTCCCCACTAATAAAGCATCAAAACCAGAATTTAACCATTAAAAACCATAAAAAACCAAAATTTCAGAAATTTTCAAACTGTGGTTTTTTTCCAACCCTGATTGCAGCAGACAAATATTCTGAATTGAACTGTACGTTGAAGGTACGACGAAACCGTTGAAGTGGTTCAGAAGATTTATAATTTTTGCGGTTCTTCGTATAATTTGGCAGTCAACGACGAAAATGCTGATGTTCGGCGGCATGCAATTGATCGTCTTCGTATTACTAATTGGATCGATGCGAGTTGACGTCATACTACCGGACGAACTGTGCTCAAAATTTTGCCGTTTATACAGCGTCCATTGCGGAAGATGTTCGATGCGAAATGACTTTACCCTAACAAATTTTTTCGCGTATGGTTGCGAAAATTATGGTCTTTTTGAACTTTCGTTTATTATTGCTAAGTGGCGACGTCGAAACAAACCCTGGTCCTAAACGTCAGACAAAAGATTCGACTAGTTCGCAGTCGAAAGACATTGACAAGAGTCAACTCATTACGGCACCCTGCGTTTGTTGTCGTTCGAATGTCGGCGACGGCGACTTGGCTTTTCAGTGCGGTTATTGTGGTTCGTGGGAGCACGCCGTGTGTGCTTCCATCTCGGACAACTTTCATAACGAATTCGCCACCTTGTCGTCTGATGCCTCTAAACTATTCATTTATTCTTGCACGCAATGCTACGTTCGCAGCGTTCCTACACTCGCTTTAAACTCCAATCGATTGCTGCAGAAGCCGAACTTTTGCCCCTTTGCCCGCTGGGCCTGTGGATTTTGCTCAATCATCAAACATTTCTGCAGCCGCCCCTCATCGCCCTGTGTTCGCAGGTTTACCTCCTTTTTGTGGCGGGCCTGTTTGTGGCCCATCGGTGTTGGACTCGGTTCATATAGCCGTTGACCTTCAAGAACGTTCTACCAGGGCTGTTGGTTTTAACATCAATGAACTAAAAACCGGCACCGCTTCTGATCAAAAAAAGTTTGATCTAGCCGAAGTTCGTTGCTTGGCGGATGACCATGATTTTGATCCCGACGACATTACCGATTGCTATCGTTTGGGACGGGGCGATATACCTAATCGAAAATACGAACGCTTGCTCAAAATACAATTTTCCTCAGCACACGCCCGCAACTTGTGGTTGCGAGCTTTCCAGTCGCCTAAACCTGCGGCGGGCGACAGACGGGATCCTACGCGAATCTGGTTTCGACGCGATTTGTCCAATCAGGAGCATCAGGACGCTTACGAGGAGCGTCAGTTGCGTCGAACGTCCGGCGCTGATGCTAACGAGCGTCGATTGTCGTGGAGGAATAATTTGCGCATAATTTGAGGATGCGGGCCCCTGGCGGACAGCAGTCAGTTTTGCGTTGTTGTTTATTTAATGCACATAGTATACTAAATAAACTAGATGAGTTTGATGCATTTTTAACAGCAAATGATTTCGATATCGTGTGTGTGTGTGTGTGTGTGTGAATCCTGGTTAACTCCTAGTGTATCTAATGGCTTACTTTGCAATTTAAACCGTTTTAATGTGTATTGTTCCGATAGGATCAATCGAAAAGGTGGAGGTGTTTTTATTCTTTCAAAAAGTACTTTAAAATCCTACTTGCCAAAAGTACCGGAAAATCTTTTCAGTGAAGAAATAATTGTTGTTGATTTCATTTGCGTAAGCTCCAAGATTCGTGTGCTACTTTTTTACAGGGCGCCGGATTATGATTTCTCCCACATGAAAAATGCTTTGCCGTGTTATAGAATGGGCCTCTCAGATACAGTATCCTTTTGTCATATTAGGTGATTTAAATTTTCCTAATGTAGATTGGTCTAGTTTTATTTTACCTTCGAGTCCTATTAACCGATCTTTTTGCGAGTGCATGCTTTCTCTGTCTTTTAGTCAAAAAGTTTCTGAACCAACACACGGTATGCATATTTTAGATGTTATTTTTGATGCCCATTCTATCGAAAACGTTGAAGTCAACCCACCTTTTTCTACTAGTGATCACTCTGTTGTTACTTTTTCTCTTAAATGTTCTATCTTGGAAGAAAAAAGTTCAGCTAAACTTAATTTTCGCAGAGCAAATTATGATCAGATTGAATTATTTTTGTCCGCAATTTCATGGCCTGACATTTTTTCGGATTGCGTTACTTGTGATGATTTCTACAACAAATTTTTGTCTGTTATAAATCCTTTAATTTACCAGCATGTTCCAAAAATTGAAGCTAAACCTGCAACTGTGAAAAGATACCCAATGAACATAAGAAAGCTGGTTGCTAAAAAACTGAGGCTGTGGCATGTTTATAAACAGAGAAAAACGCCTGAATCTAAAGCTGTTTATAATAACTGTGCAAAGTTATTAAAGGCCGAAATCTATAAATTTCACTCTTCCAAAGAGGATAAACTTATTAAATCTGGAAATTTGAATTCTTTTTATAATTTTGTTAATTCTCGTATTAGTGGTGAAAGAACTATTCCAATCTTAACTGATGGCGATCGTGTGATTGCTTCTACTGGCAAAGATAAGGCAAACGTTTTTATCACACTT
This sequence comes from Mermis nigrescens, assembly GCA_036768485.1. Lineage (NCBI taxonomy): Eukaryota > Metazoa > Nematoda > Enoplea > Mermithida > Mermithidae > Mermis > Mermis nigrescens. Next base: position 7,811,733 of record JAVLUZ010000145.1, on the reverse strand, counting down.
TTTGCTTCAGTCTTTAGTGTTCCTACGCAAACGAATTTTGGTCTTATTAATGCTTGTGCACAGCCAAAGTTATCAAACATTCATTTTTCTGATGATGTCGTTTTTTCTGCTATACGGAAAATTAAACCATCATTATCGATTGGCCCTGACGGACTTTGCGCATTTTTTGTGAAAAAACTTGCTTTTGTACTTACCCAGCCCTTAACCACTATTTTTGAAATATCTTTCAAAACCCATTGTATTCCTGCATTGTGGCGCACCGCTAATGTTGTTCCTGTGTATAAAAAGGGCGACCGGAGTGATGCTAAAAATTACAGGCCAATATCGTTATGTTGTGTTACGTGTAAGATCATGGAATCGATAATTAACAGTACGATGCAAGCACATTTACGTGAGAATAATTTGATCTCCTCCATTCAGTTTGGTTTCCAAAAGGGTAAATCGTGTGAATTGCAATTACTAAAGTGCAAAAATGAATGGACTAAATTAATTGATGAAAAAAACACTGTTGATGTTATCTATCTACATTGATTTTTCTAAAGCTTTCGACACTGTAGTTCACCGCAAATTAATTTATAAACTGGAAACTTTTGGATTTTCTGGAGATTTATTGAGTTGGTTAACTTGTTTTTTGAGCGATAGGACTCAAAGGGTTGTTATTAACGGTCAGTTTTCGAGCGAAAAATCTGTCACTAGCGGTGTTCCTCAGGGCAGTATACTTGGCCCGATTCTTTTTGCTTTATTCATAAATGACATTAGCGACCGCTTAAATAGCAAAGTTTGCCTTTTTGCTGATGACGTCAAGCTTTATGATTTATCTAGCAATCACACCCAACTTCAAGATGATATCGCTAAACTCGTAGTCTGGTCCAAGGATTGGCAGTTAAAAATTGCTACTGAAAAATGCTACGCGTTATATCTAGGTTTTGGAAATCCCAAGCATTCTTATAGAATTTCTGACCTGACTGTAGAACAGAGTGTAAATTCTGTAAAGGATTTGGGTGTTTACGTATCAAGTAAACTTGATTTTAATTTCCACTATAATGATATAACGCGTAGAGCTTATGCTAGGGCTATGCTAATATCGAAATCATTTGCTTCTAAAAATAAACTAAATATGTCTAGGGCTTTTACTGTTTACGTCAGACCGCTTCTTGAGTATTGCAGCACTGTTTGGAATCCATACCGTAAGACCCATGTTTCAATGATCGAAAATGTTCAAAGGAAATTTACACGTAAAATTATTGGATTTCGGGGACTTTCTTATGCTGAAAGACTCAGTTCCTTAGAATTGGATAGCCTGGAGATTCGCAGATTGCGTAGTGATCTGTGTATGATGTATTAACAACAACAACAACAACAACAAAGATTTATTGCAAAACGTACAAGACATGGTAAAAATAAAGACACAGCGTACGATACAAAGATATGATAAAACGATATATGACCAAAACGTCAGCAACGGGACACGCAGTCACGAACGTGAAAACTTACACGTGCCCCTTCAGATGAACAGAAAAATCAAAAGCATTTAGTTTGCGTTTAAAAATTTCTAAACTAGGTGAATTTACAACATCAACTGGAAGTGAATTCCACAGATTCACATATCTATGACTGAAATCATACTTGAGAATATCTGAACGAGCTACTGGAACAGTCAGTTTAAGGTTATTGATAGAGCGAGTATAGTTGCGATTAAATGCGAAAAACTCGTCACAGAGAATGTGTGATTTTCCATTAATAATCTGATAGTAAAAGGATAAAGCAAAACGAATACGGCGTATTTCGAGACGTTCTAACGACAGACTTTTTAAACGATCATTATATGACAAACCACTGTTAAAACCAAAAATACAACGGGTAAACTTGCGCTGAACTCGCTCGATACGATCAATATCTCGAATACGATAAGGACTCCAAACGGTACAGCAGTACTCTAAAAGCGGACGAACATATACAACAAAAGCACGAGACAAAATTTTATGATCACGAGAGAAGAATAACTTCAGTATCAGACTGGATCGCTGAGAAGCTTTTTTAATCACTTCATGATAGTGCTGCTGAAATTTCAAATTTTGAGACATTAGAACACCTAAATCGCGGACACAGTCAGAATCAGAAGGTAAAAGTTGATTTCCAATAAAATATTGATGTTTAGGATTATTATAACCCATGTACAAAACTGAGCATTTATCAATAGATATCTGAAGCTGCCATTCACGCGACCATGTATAAAGCTTATTAAGGTCGTTTTGAAGTATAGTTCTAGAAGAGGACAAATTATACATTTTAACATCGTCAGCAAATAACCGAATACGACTACTCATATTATCACATAAATCATTAATGTAGATCAGAAAAAGGTTGGCCCTATCACGCTCCCTGCGGGACGCCGCTAGTTACATTAAAGCTATCTGAAAAAGAATTATTAACAACAACGTACTGAGATCGAGAGGATAAAAAAGATTTAAGCCAGTTGAAGAGAAAACCATTTAGACCATATGCAGAAAGTTTATGAAGTAATTTTGTGTGCGATAAAGAATCGAAAGCTTTTTTAAAGTCGATAAAAATTACATCTACAGTAGATTTTCTATCAATAAATTTTGCCCATTGTTTTTACACTTTAGCAATTGCATTTCACATGATCGACCTTTTAAAAATCCAAATTGGAGAGGAGAAAGTAAATTATTTATATTTAAGTAATCCAGAATCTTTTTATTAACAATTTTTTTCCATAATTTTACAAGGAGAGCAACACAACGAAATCGGACGATAATTTTCTACACAAGCAGAATCACCTTTATTTTTGAAAACTGGAATTACGTTTGCTTGATACCACAATTTTGGAATTGAACCTGATCGAAAAGAAGTTTCAAAGATAGAAGCAAGAGGAGGAGAAAGCAAATAACTTAGTTTTTTAATAAAAAATGAGCATAGGCCATCAGGGCCACATGCAGTACTTGGTTTAGATTCGCGAATAGCTCTGTAAACGGTGTCTACATCGAAATTCATTTCTGCTAACGAAGAAAAAGTACGAGCCTGAAAAACAGGAAGATTTTGATCATCAACAGTGAAAACAGAGGCAAAATATGAGTTAAAATGATTAGCTTTTACATGATCGTCATCTAATTCAATACCATTAGATAAAGTCAGGGGAAATGAACTTTTCCTGATTTTTAAACGAGAATTAACAAAATTGTAAAAGTTACGGATATCGCCTGATTTTAAAACTTCTAATTCTTCTTTAGCGTAAAAATTTTTGGTTTCTCTTTTTATAGATTTGCAGAAACTAGAATAGATAGTTCGATTTATTCGAGTTTCTCAAAATTCAATGAAATGTGAATGCACTCCTTTTCGGCTTGATGTTCGTGGGTATGATTTATCCAATAGGTGGATTCACGTATGGAATTCTCTCCCTGAAGCTGTTGTAAGATCTCCTAGTGTTGCTTCCCTCCGTGAAAAGTTGGAAAAAGTTGATCTAACGGGGTATTTGCTAGGGGGCGTGTTCTAAGTGCATAATTTATTTAGCCTGCGCGCCTACCTTCGTCTTTTGCACTAATCTCGTGTAAATGTACTTTAATTAATAATTTCTTGCTTTTAGAATATGTGATTTTGTATGATGATTCATGTCGAATGTTTATTATAATTGTATTCATTGTATATTAATATTTCTTTTCTTATTGTGTTCTTTTTTTGTGCGACGAAAAATAAAATATTTGTATTTGTATTTGTATTTGAACTGACGTTTTATAGCGAATACGTGTGGTGGCGATGACAAGGAATACAAAGGAGTAATGAAAACGTTTAGTCAACATAAGGAAAACGAACTTAAAGCAAAAGGCGACAAGCGAGTTATTATAATGACGATTCCTACATTTAACGTTTTTAAAATATTTATTTTATTATTCAACTTAGTTTATCCAATAATTATGCGGCATTCAAGCAAGCAAACAGCAATATTATCGAAGCTATTTTCAGTTGAGCCAGGGTTTTAGCTTATTAGAACAGGTAAGAAATTAAGTAGTTGCAAATTGCTAGATTTTCAATTAAAAGGTTCTTCATTCCTCAAGATTAACGAGCGTAGCGTACTCGGTATTTGGAAGACGTACAGTAACTAATGACTTATTTAAACTGCATGTAATTAGAATCCTCATTCTTTAGAATTGCCTATCGTATATTGAAACGACCTCTCACAGATTTATATATTCTGTTCCATTCAAGAAGGCGTATTTCCCCTTTACAGCTTATTACTGTAGCAAAATATTTTTTGATTAGGTTGTTGTTACGGTTCATTAGATGAGTCACATAGTACGCTATGCACGTTAAATATCAGTAAGAAAGAAGAGTTTAACGCAACCAGCAGCTACGTGCACATAATTAAAGAAACCATTTATACAATGAAAAGTGATACAGTAATAAGAGTTTAAATGAAAATAAGCCGATTGGAATGGAACAGATTATAGAAATAAAACGAAATTGTGAGAAGAGACAACTACATAGATTGGCAAAACTGGCCACGGGTCGGACTCCGAATTTTCACCTCTAATTCAGACTGAACTCAGCAGCCACACGGGGATCGTACTCATGTCAGCGAATAAGTTTTGTTTTTATATAGGTTACATAATAAACCAAACTCGACCACGCAGGACGACTTCATTGGTGGTACATGAAGAAGGTTGTACATCCTAAACCTGTTCCGCATAAGCTGACGTCCTTTACTTAACGATTTTCAGGTGTTAAAAGGATTCACCGAATTTGCGTTTAAATGATTCACATTTACAGTAGGTATACGCTGAACAGTTCATGGTGACAAAAATCCCTAGAAGAAAAGCGCAATACTTTTAACCAGCAGAGAATATGCTTGGCGCCATACATGCAAATGGCGGTTACTAGTCTGTTAAACACAAGTATGTATACAGCATAAATTTTAAAAGTTTGTCGGACAATAAGCCGACAAATTGCGATTTTAGCTTTGATTTGATATATAATTATCGTAATCCGTCGACTAACTTTTGAAAAAATTCTCAAAATTTATGACGACACTTATGTACGTACATATGTATGTATGTGAAACAGACTATAGTAGTCAATATGAAAACATGGGAAACCTTTTGGGGAATACCTATAGTCTGTTTCATTTATCCGAGAGCTTTTTCAGCAAATCGTTTCCGAGGCTACAGTAACTTTATCTTCCCTACTTACTGTAGGTAATTTAGAGATCACTGTAGCTACATATAGGAAGGATGAATTTTTTCAATAAAATTCCTTATGGCAGTTTATTCTCGTCTTCCAGCAGATCATGCAACATGCGGATAATTCGCGCATTCAGCTTGTCATAAATCGACTGTTAAACTTAATAGACTAGTATTTCGAACATCGCCAAAAACTTTCGCTTAGCGTAGTGGTAGGACGTCATTGTCGTCGAAGCAACACAGTTTCAATTCCTGCTGCAAGATTTTTATTCAGCGCACTTATTGTATGTTAAGTCTATATGAAGTCTATATGGACAACTTACATGAAGTCTATAAGGACAACTTAGCGCATTAAAAATGTAAGAATGGCGGCCGCTCGTCTTCACTCAACTTTTCTGTCAGTCACAGTAAATCCCTTTTAAACATACTGTAGCCTTCAAAGACATTTACTCAAAAAACTCTCGAATAAATGAAACAGACTATATATACGGCTAAACTAAGATTATTGAAGTGGTGAGGTATTCTGTTTCATTTAACTTTCTAGTTTTCTTCCAAATTTTTCCACAAGAATTATAGTTCATTGCATTTAATTATGAGGTTTATAAAATAGTTCAAAATGCCTACAAGTGTTTTAGACTAGCGCCATACATAATTGTGATATTCTACAGTATATCGGCTTACGGTTGGACGCTTGCAATTGCTGAATCGCGCTAATCCATCGAAACTTCAAACCACTTCTATAGCCTGATTAATGCAAATTAAATTAAAAGAAAACCGCAAAGTTGAATGAAACAGACTACAGGTTACAAAATCGGTTTAAACTTTTGATGCAGTGATGCGGCTTTACCATGGCTTACGTCTTCAAGTGACTCGACATACTGTAGAATTTCATATTTACCGTATTAGTTTAAAACATTCTTGTAGTCACATTAAATTGTTTCGAAAACCTCAGGTTAATGAAACAGACAAGATAGAAATAGACAGAAAATGTGGTTTACGTCATATATGTGTAGGTACAAGACGTCTTCTTGGGGGCCCTCAGGATGGCAACTGAACCCCGCAAAATGGCTGCGACCACACGTGGGCGTGGAGGGAGTATGCACATACGTGGGCTGCAAGAAAATTCTGGGGGGGGGGTGCAAGATTTTTTTGAAGGTCGAAAAATGGCCTTAAAAATGGTGGTATGCACACATGGGCGTGGGGGGGATCTGGGGGGGGGGGTCTGGACCCCCCAGAAACCAAAAGACCCCCCAGAAATCAATTTTTGAAATTTTTTTGGTTTTTTCGCAATTTTTTGATGCCAATGGATAGTGCTTGATGAGAAACGTCGAAAAATGGTGTTTTTATCGCCATATCACCATTTTTAAGGCCATTATTTGACCTTCAAAAAATCTTGGACCCCCAGAATTTTCTTGCTGCCCACGTATGGTGGTATGGCGATAAAAACACCATTTTTCGACGTTTCTCATCAAGCACTATCCATTGGCATCAAAAAATTGCGAAAAAACGAAAAAAATTTTCAAAACTTGAATGATGGGGGTATTTTGATTTCTTGGGGGAGGGTATTTTGGTTTCTGGGGGGTGCATACCCCAACCCCCCACGCCCAGGTGTGAGTAATCACCCCTTAGAGGAGGCCGAATACCCCAAGAATTCAATTTTTGAAAATTTTTTCGTTTTTTATTCGCAATTTTTTGATTCCAATGGTGTTTTTTCGCCATATCACAATTTTTAGACCATTTTTTTGACCTTTGATAAATCTTGCACCCCCAGAATTTCGCTGCTGCCCACCTATGGCTGTGAGCCCAAATTTTTTGTAAAACTTGGGAAAAATTGTAAAAAGCGTGCATTTTAAAGCGTTTTAGCCTTTTTTGGCTGAAAAATCTGAAATTTTCGGCGCTTCGCGCCAAACACACATTTTTGTTCAATTTACTCAATGCTTTCAATTTTTTTTTAAATTTTTTTCAACGTTTGACCGGAATTCTGGGGTTCTCGGGCATCATAAATTTCGTATGCTTCTTCGGTCATGTTGCTCAATGAAAGAAAAGCTTTCTTAGAGCAGACATTCTAAAAACGGCAGAATCAGTAGATGGATGTTGTATTTTTGTTCTACATATTTTTCTTGGCAAGGGAATATTATCGCTCAGTTTTATGCAGTCATCAAATTTCTCATTACAACCTCCACTCTCTCCACCGAGTTTACCTGCATAGAATATATGCACAGTAGGTACGTCAGTATATACTTACTCATGTATCACACAGTCATACATCTACATCACACATTCCCATAGGGGGAGGGAGTGAGGTTATTACCCCCACCTCAGGGTCCAAGACTGGAATTACTGTCGGACGATTTTGAGCTATCAAACATTTTCTGCGTGATTTCTGGGTACAAAAGCAGCAAAGATATCCGTTTTGTTTACCCATAAAATACCTAGAATGAATTAAAATGATCTGAAAAACCGAATTTTCGATGATTTCTTATATTTTTTACTTACAAGAATGACGAAATTAGTCAGAATGGGACTAAAAGTAGTAAAAAATGCAGTTTTTCACATTAAAACATGCTGTATAGGAAATTTTTTTTTGTTTTGTTTTAAAACATGCTATATAGGATGTGTTAACCATTTTTCATATTTGACGCGCAAAATAGGCTAGACTCTAAATTTAGTGGTCCTAAATTTTGGGATTTCACCATACGTGGGCAGCAAGAAAATTCTGGGGGGGTCCAAGATTTTTTGAAGGTCAAAAAATGGCCTTAAAAATGGTGATATGGCGATAAAAACACCATTTTTCGACGTTTCTCATCAAGCACTATCCATTGGCATCAAAAAATTGCGAAAAAAACGAAAAAAATTTACAAAAATTGATTTCTGGGGGGTCTTTTGATTTCTGGGGGGGTCTTTTGGTTTCTGGGGGGGTCCAGACCCCCCCCCAGATCCCCCCACGCCCATGTGTGGATTTCACCCCCTGATTTCACCTTCCGACCTTGGGAAACTATGATATACATGCTTACTGTACTCGTACATACAATATATACGTAAGCGCCCGTTTCTCCTGCGCCAAAATGGCCGCGACAAAACATCCCCACACGAGAAGAATAATGTTGCGCCAAAACCGCTGCGCCAAAACGGTCGCACAAAAGTGGCCGCGCCGAACCGGCTGCGCCTAAACATCCCATTCCGACTCACCTGAGATCATAAGCAGTAACAGTAATACTATAATACACGCAGCCTATGATTTCAATTTTTTTACTTCAAATCAATGATAGGTGTACGCACGTTTCAGCATTAACATTATAAAAATAAATAATTCAAGCGAAGAATACATGACAATATTTAGCAGCGTGCAGAAGGAAGAGCAGTAGGTTGGTATGTGCACCGCGGCACACAGCTTACAACTTAGAAGAAGGCTGCTAGTTACTGTACTTGCTGGTACGATTATTGAATCAGGGATGCTTGCAAAGGCTGAATAACAATTACAGTCTTGTGAACGAGTTTTAAAATGGCTTAGGTCAAACGTAATTTACAGAATGAACAGTAGGCAAGAGGAAGCAGTTAATTTCATGTATTGCGAGCTATAAGAGGAAAACTCAAACAAATCGGTGTTTCTTGATCAGAAATTTTAATTACTTATTTGGACATCGAAAAATTTGCTTCCATCACAAAGACTATATTTTATGATACATTCCGAAATCTAATACAGTCAATTTCCCCTTTCTTTTAACTTTCAAATCTTTCCTTCTCAAACCATTGAACTTTTATATCCTCCCTTCTGTGCATATGCACTTGGCTGGCTAACAAACTTTTAGTAAACAATGTAGTCAAATTATAGCTGCCCGCAAAAATACCTAATCGACAGCCGGACGAACAAGCGTAGATAAGATATGTATCGTATAAGGTAAGCAAACGCATAGGTACAACCTGACTAGTTAGCCTGAGCGATGCATCAATGCTAATTTCAGTGAGTACCACACCTGGGGGTAGGGGGGTTTGGGGGTATGCATCCCCCGAGAAACCAAAATACGCCCCTCCCACAAGAATTCAATTTTTAAATTTTTTTTCCGTTTTTTTCGCAATTTTTTGATGCCAATAGATAGTGCTCAATGAGAAACGTCAAAAAATTACGTTTTTTCGCCATACCACAACTTTCAATACCATTTTTTGACCTTTGAAAAATCTTGCACCCTCAGAATTTTCTTGCTGCCCACGTATGGTGAGCGCACATGGGCGTGGGGGGGGTTTGGGGGGTATACACCCCCCAGAAGTTGAAATACCCCCCATCAGAAATCAAAATCCCCCCCCAGAAAAATTTTTTTTGCTTTTTCAGCAATTTTTTGATGCCATTGGATAGAGCTTGATGAGAAACGTCGAAAAATGGTGTTTTTTTGCCATACGACCACTTTTAGGACCATTTTTTGACCTTTAAAAATTTTTCACCCCCCCCCAGAAATTTTTTCACCCCCAGAATTTCGGTGCTGCCCACCTATGATGGTGAGTACTGATGGGCTGCTAATTAATCAACGAAAAGCACTATCGTGCTGGAAGCACTCAACAAAGGTTATTTCAAAATTAAGCCAAAAATAAAAAATTAAACTTGTTTCTCGATTTCCATTTTGGGCATGAAAATCTTTCTAGAAATCCAATTACCTTGCTACATGTTAAAAAGTACTTCGCATTAATCGTTGAAAAAATCAGTGTAAAAAAACATCCTGTCAAAACGTTTGCTCTGCCGGGGTCAAACACTCATAATAATAGGGTTGTGCTTAATATATCACATAACATAAGAAGCCTAGGAAAACATAAACATGAAAACGTCATTGTTTACACGTGTTTGCGACCAAACGAAGGCGTGAGGGTTCGGCGGGACGCTAGAACCAGAAGACTACACTCACAAATTTACTAAAATACCTTTTATTTAGAATTACTTATATTTTTCGATTAGTGTTTCGAATTCGTAATTCACTTTAGAAAGTCGTGTTTTTTGGCTATTTTTAGGTGTTTTTCTGGCCAGTTTTGTCCAAAAATCATAAGCTATTCACCCCCGCCCCCGTTAAAAGTAACCAGGGAATTCCCTAACAAATTTCGAGCGGTTACATGTATGCTTAAACTCGATTTAGTAGAAAAAATGAGCCGGCCAGCGTAGGTATCACACATGGGCGTGAAGTCTCAGGGTCGGGCGGGACCATACGTGGGCAGCAAGAAAATTCTGGGGGGGGGGTGCGAGATTTTTTTTGAAGGTCGAAAAATGGCCTTAAAAATGGTGGTATGGCGATAAAAACACCATTTTTCGACGTTTCTCATCAAGCACTATCCATTGACATCAAAAAATTGCGAAAAAAATGAAAAGAATTTTCAAAAATTGAATTCTGGGGGGGGTATTTTGATTTCTGGGGGTGTGGCATACCCCCCCCAAACCCCCCACGCCCAGGTGTGGGCGGGACTATACGTGGGCAGTACCGAAATTCTGGGGGGTCAGCAGGATCGGTAAAATCGCCAAAAATATTACTAAAAATAGAATTCTGGGGTTCTAAAGTAATTTGGGGGTTTCAACTTCTGGGGGTTCAACCCCCACGCCCATGCGTGGTCCTGCTCGACTCTTCAAAATCTAAAAGACCCACCAAAATCGACAGACCACCAGAATTGAATGTATAATGCCGTTTTCGGCAATTTGGTCCCATCGGACCCCCAGAATTTCGTCGCTGCCCACCTATTTGATCACGCGAGCGTCACAATGCAACGCAGTAATCATCTACTAGACGTTTTGGGTAGCTGCGTCGCTTGGCCGTCCTGGGCTACTGTATCCGCGGCGTCAACATTTCTGACGCTGCTGCTACGATTATCCACTAAAATATGACGTAATTCTTCAATAACGTTCAACGTTTTCAATTCGACGGCGTCGAAAGGACTACTTTGGCACGTTTCAAAATCCTCCAGCTTTATCGACGGCTTCGGCTTTATAGTTCCGCACGATACTACAGTATGATTAGATGATCTGCAAGTGCCGTTTATCAGGGCACTAGAAGAACCCGTTAGCGCTTTACACTCGTCGCTATTATCACAGCTCGCTTTTGCCTTGTGAAACGGAGTGGGTTGAAGCAGGGCGTAAGACGTCGCTCGGTTTAGACTTACGACGCTTTCATTCTGGACGAAATTATTTTGCGAATTTGCATTTAAATTTCTCAAAACGGGCAGCGATAAAGCGCGTTCTTCGTCTTCAAGTCGAGCTACGGCGTGTAAAGCGGAATAACGAGTTGTTAAGCTTTTAGCAAGGCCTTCATCTGTGACTACATTAGACGATGGGCCAGCTGGATTGGGAAGCGAAAAGGAAAACGACTTTTTTCCCCGTATCAAAGATTCATTAGCACAGTTCGACAGAGAGAGGTCGGTAAAAACGGATTCGCTTGCGCAATAATCAAGCTTCTCGAGCGACTCCTTAACTTTTTGACAGTGCGCGTCAAACTTAGCGATTGCATCCCGTTCGACGTGGAATTCGACCTAAATGCATTGCAAATCAGAAAATGTAATAAATATAAATGTATGCAATTAATGCTGGCAGACAGTATTAAGCCCAGTGTGAGCGATTCCTTTTGAAATCCGCTTATAAAATAACAGTACCATGAATTAATCAAATGACCAACGAGATAGTAAGTCGACAGTGTCTTTTTTGTACCCTAAAAGTCTTTGTGCATTTTGTACACACACATTTGGTTACTATAATATGGTACAGTAGCGATTTTAATGTGGTAAAAACAGAGTTTGGTAGTGTATTTAGCTAATTTATAGGTTTCTTAGAACAAAAATCACTAAGAATCCGTCTTAAAACGGCGTGAAGCGCCGAAACATTTGATATATTTCTTTTGAAATGCAATTTCTGCCTTTATAAAGATATATAGAAAATACAATTACTCCGTTCGGCGCGAAGCGCCAATAATTTTTGCGAATTTTGAACCTTTTTTGCAGTTTTCGTCTTTCCAAAAATGTTTGTGCATGTACAAAGACGGTGCCTAAAAGTCTTTGTACATGGGGAAAATCTTTGCCGAATATAAAAAAATCGTGTTAGTCGTTGGGACAAATTAGGATGGGCAAATCTTATGCAATTTTATTTTGTCAAATTTTTGCGATTTTACATTATTTTAATTTGAAAAAATCAATCGCAAAGGGACTGCGATCCTGAACATCATAGATGATCAGCAGAGCAGCCCGATTCGGGGGGGGCTTTCGATGGTGCAAAATTACCGCGGACCCCTCCCCATAAATCGATAGACCACCAGAACTAAATTTTTGGTGCTATTTTTGGCTATTTGCCCCATCGGATACCCAAAAATTCGGCTGCTGCAAATGTTATGGTCCAGACTCCAGACCCCACGCCCATGCTGAAAAATTAGGTACCATCAGGCGATTTAGAGCACGAAGGAAGACAATTTTTGAGCATACTGCGGAAAAAAGGCCGATAATTCTAACTGAAAACGGTAAAGTGCTAAAATTTATTTTTGTAATTTTTATTATTAAAAACCTGTAAATTAGCTAAACTTCACGAATGAAGGTCAAGAAACTCAATTAACCGTACACAACGTGCTACTGGACGCATTTGAGTTCCCTAAAATTTACATGTACCGACAGAAAGTACATTGACTAATAGGGACGGACCGTCTTTGTACTTACGAGGGTTGATCAATAAAGGTATATATAGCTTTTTGGTGAAAAACAACAGCATGGCACTACCAATTCCCTATTTTTCAACAGAGCATCAGACATGCTCAAACACTCAAGCCAACATTCGTCACACTTTCTATGCCATCTTGTCTATAGATTTAACTTTGGCTCCCAAAACTAGCGCTCGACCTCAACTACATATCACCTTATTAAAAGACCTACATTTTTAATGGTACAAAATCAGGAGATTTGGGTGAATGATCCAACTGATGGAACATGCAATCAAGCAAAGTTTCTTGCGAAAGCCGTGCTTTACGAAATGAAGTATTATCGAGCAAAATTAGCTTTCCTGAACATCCTCCTCCTTTCATTTTTCTTGATTAATTTTTGCAACTGGTTCAACAGTTTGCAGTAATAATTGGCATTCATTATTACATTGTTTGGTGTAAAGTCAATCAATAGAGGACTGAGAATTCCAAGAAAAGTTACAAAATCACGTTTCTGGCTGAATTGGAGGCCTTTGTCTTCGATGATGGTCTTGATGCCTCCCTAACTCGCTTGTTTGACTGATGTTTGATTTTTGGGTTATAGCAGTAAACCCTACCTTCATCACCAGATACTATTTACTTAATAAGAGTTTTCTGTATCCTGTTCAAATTAATGAAAACGGTGCTTAATGTTTTCAACTCAATCATGCTTTTGCTCAGCTGTCAACAAATCTTCTGTTTAAATTGATTATGCTGCGCTATAATTTAACCTTAATACCAAGGCTAACGGATGCACCTTAATTCCCCTATATTAGACAATGAACAGATTGAATTTCTTCTTGGGTGATCAAAAGTTTGGATGTCCAGTGGACCTCCCACCTTCAAAGTTCGTCACGCCAGTCCTGAAAATTGCAATTCATTTTTTAATACTGCTGCAAGCAAGAGCACTAGTTTAATTAGAAACAAATTTCTGCAGATTTTTGACCCTTAAGCATTAGGTACCAAATGACCTTTTCTTACTCAATACATTCAATATTCGGCCAATATTACTGAGTACAATTAATTAAAAGCGAATATCTCTAGGAAAAAGAGAACAATAATTATGAAATTTAGTATATGCACATCAGGTAAGCCCTGAAATACAAATATAAGAAACACGTTTGCTGCAGCTCAATTACTGCCAAAAAAGCTATGCCTCTATTGATCAACCCTCGTATATGTACAAAAAGGAATGTCCACAATTTACTATAAGACCATTCATGAAGTTGACCCTTTCTGGCTGGCCATCTCTATCTTTTCTAGTACCACGCAACATTAATTAGACTATACCTAACCAGAAAGCAAATAATATAGATTAGATTGATTCTTTGTTTATTAGTAGCATGAAATAAAATAGAAATTCTTCATTTTTCTGAAAATTTTCTTCACCACTGTGAAGAGCTCGCCGAGAATCGTTCAAGGATGCCTATATTTTTATGGTTTTCCAGATATCTGAGTTCAAAATTTTCGACTCTCCAACCTCCGAGATAAAATCCTATGCGGGCTAATAACAATGATAATAATAATAATAAGTAATAATAATAATAATAATAATAATAATAATAATAATAATAATAAGAACATAATAATAACAGCAGGAATATTAATAATGTTTGTTCAAAATAGTAACAAATGACAAGAAAACGCAGTGTCAAGAGGGTCAATTCAGGTAGAGATTTCGACAGAAATTCATGCTTTACATAAGTAAAATCAATATCAAGCACCACGTAAGACGTTAAGTCGCAGAATTTGCTGGAGAACTATATCATATGACTTTTTCGGAAGATTTTAAGTACCTAAGCAAAATTTTTGTTCCACGCACAATAGCTATGTAGAGGCAAAACGCAAAAATTCGAATGGTTCTAAATGTGAGCACAAAACGATTTATAAACGCACAAAAAATGTATAAAAATGATTTTTTTGGAGACATTGAAAATAATCTTCGTTTGCAATTTCATAATTAGGTAATAATTTAACAATGTCATAAATTTAAAGATTCATGACTTAATGATTCAAGTGGATATCAATTAGAATTTTCAGAATCTGAACTTTTTTGCAATTTATTCTATTTCGAATTAAGTAGAAACAGGAGAAAATTGCCTTTTCAACAAAGCCTAAGCTCACGAAATGTCTTCTTTAGAAAAAAATAGTGGTAACTGGTAAGCCTCTCGAATTTAAGGCAATGCTAACGTACGAGTATATATATACATGTTGATTCACAATATATCCCCCTTCTAGTTCATCAAATTTAGCTGATGTCTTTTAATCTCACTTCGCTGTCAAGCAGAGATTCAGGAAATGGCGGATTTATGTCCTGTAATTCCCTATAGGTTTCGAAGGATGGCAACGGATAAAAATCTTTGTTCAACTTCATAGGAATATCTCTGATAAATTCTAAACAAAAGCATAATAGAACAAGCAGAATATGATAGAAGCAGTGTTTCCAACCGTGAGTTTTTCTCAAAGCTTGAGTTTTTTAGTTCTAAGTTTTTGAGCCCCTTTTCTGTGAGTTTTTTGGATTTTCCCTCCAGAATTTGATATTTTTCACTGAATTCCACTTTTAAGCAATTTTAGATGCTTTTTTGACCAAAAAACAGCCAGAGAATACATTAAAACGGCCAAAAAACGCATGTTTTCCCCAGAAATCGAGGACTCGATAGACCGAGTTTAAGCGCCGAGTTAAATAATTGCATTGCTCGTAGTTGCATGTCTACCTAAGTCGAGATTCGAGTTGCTAAATGTCCGATTAAAGCAGAAATTCTTGCTTCGATGTTTAAAAATTAATTTGAAAAATTTAATATTTCAACTTTTTACTGACAATTTTAAGATTTTTTCAAGTTTTGAATTTTTCACAGCTCAAGGTTGGCAACACTGGATAGAAGTAGTACGTTATGTATATGCGCTGTACATATAAAAAGAATTTCGTCATTCACCATAGCATTCATTGAAGTATTTGGTGAATATAGGCTACTCACGAATTATCAAACGAAGGACATTTTTTTATAGTTGAGTACGCTGAGTCAAAAAAATTTATTTATCGGACACAAATACTTCAAAAGTTGCAATCAATTCAAGTTTGAATTTTCCTTACGCGGGACCAAAGTAAAAACTTAAATTGACGAAAATCAATCAGGTACTCAGTCACTCAAAAATATTTAACTAGTATTTGCTTATGAAGTCAAATGAGCTGAGTTCAGAAGAAGAAAATTTGATTAAGTCCAAAATATTTCAAAAGTTACAACCATTTGAAGATAAAAACTTTCCAGTGGGGGATCAAAGGAAACAAAAATATTTTTTCAGTCTTCTGGCTGTAAGATGGTATGCAAAATCCTAAGCTGGCATACAAAAGTCCGGAAGCCTAACCGCAATGTGCCTCCTCGTTCGCTCGGGGACAAAGCGGTGGTTAGGCTTACTTGGGTTTTTACACCAGTTCAGGCTTGCAGACAGGCACACAACTAAGCCTAGATCCATAAATAATAAGTAACAGTAATCTGATTTCTTAGGCACCCAAGCATACTGTTGAAACGCAGCATCTTCAATCAATAAAAACGCATGCTACATGTAGGAAAAATCAAAAAATGCCATCTTTAATAGGCTGCTACTTTCCAGTTGATTGTGGCCTCATCAAAATTCATATTTTCTTGAATTCAGAGCGTTTAACTCGATGAAAAAATATGTCCTATTTTAAAACTTAGAATTAGGCAATGTTCAACAATATTATTTTTCCTTTGGTCCCCCTAGAAAAATTCAATTTTCAGAAAGCTGTAATATTTGAAAAAACTTCTGTCTGACAAATACTTCTTTTCCTGAACTCAGCACATTCGATCCTATCATAAAATATGTTTTATTTTAAAATTTGAGAGTAGCCCATATGCTCACTTCAGTCCATTTATATATAAGAGAACCGCAAGGGGACATTGTTCATCGTATATTTGTATATACATGTGTACATAGAAGGACAAGACAACGTACTGCAGACCATAGGTAGGCAGCACCAATATTTTGAGAAAGGGGGTGCAAATGGTAAAAATATGGTCTCAAAAATGGTAGTATGGCGAAAAAACGACTTTTTCAACGTTTTTCATCATTGGCATCAAAAAATCGCGGAAAGAATTTCAAAAATTGAATTCTGGGGGGGGTAGATATTTCAGTTTGGGGGTATTCGGCCTTCTGGGGGAGGGGGTGCTAACGTGCTACCCTCCCCGGCCCACGTGTGCTGCAGACTACCAGCATTAAATTTTTAACATTTTTTTTAAGATTTTGACCCATCAGACCCTCAAAATTCGGTTGCTGCCCAGCCCATGTATGTATCTATGCCTATCAGGCCCGTATCCAGGATTTTGTTTCGGGGGAGGGGGCACGACCAAAATTTTTGAAAAACATAAAAGGGGGCCAAAGAATCGATTAAAAAAGACGTTTTACGACCACTTGAACTGAACACTTTGTAAAGTTTGCTACCCAGATGCCTTAAATATGATTAGAATCCAATGGAAACCCTCTTGAACAAATCTCACTTTCCGCATAATGCAGAAGACATAGGTGCAAAATACGCTTTAGGTTGTATAAAGACTAAAAATGGAGTGTTTAAACCGCGTGCTTTCGACTAAATACACTTAATTATAATTCTAAAATTCGGCGCGAAGAGCCAAAAATTTTCTGCGATGTTTGACTAAAAAACCAATATAATTCTAAAATTCGGCGCAAAGAGCCAAAAATTTTCTGCGATTTTTGGCTAAAAATGCAAAGGGGGAAGTAAAGGAAAAAATCATTCTCAAACTCTCGTCTTTGGGGGAGCAAATGCCCCCTATCCCCCTAGATACGGACCTGAAGCGAAGCCTATATATATATATATATATATATATATATATATATATATATATATATATATATATATATATATATATATATATATATATATATATATATATATATATATATATATATATATATATATATATATAATATATACAGGGGCGTAACAAGGGTGGGGGGCGGGGGGGGCCCCCCCCCCTGAAATGGAAAAATAATTTTTTAAAAAGCAAAGGGGGGACCCTTTGCTTTTTTCTTCAAGTGAAGTGGAAACGGATTGTGGACAGCCATAATGCGTTTTTAGCACACTTTTAGCTTCTAAACTCAAAATTTTCCGGCGCTTCGCGCCGGATTTCTCATGTTCTGTTTTTTCTTACCTTAGAAGACTAGATTTTACTTTACAATAACGAATTTGTCGAAAATTTTTCGGCGCTTCGCGCCGGATTTCTTATGTTCTATGTTTTTTCTTACCTCAGAAGCCCAGATTTTACTTTAAAATAACGAATTTGTCAAGAATTTTCGGCGCTTCGCGCCGAATTTCTTATGTTCTATGTTTTTTCTTACCTTAGAAGACTAGATTTTACTTTACAATAACGAATTTGTCACAATTTTTCGGCGCTTCGCGCTGGATTTCTCATGTTCTATCTTTTTTCTTACCTTAGAAGCCCCGATTTTACTAAAAAATAGCGTATTTGTCAAAAATTTTCGGCGCTTTGCGCCGGATTTCTTATGTTCTATGTTTTTTCTTACCTTAGAAGACTAGATTTTACTTTACAATAACGAATTTGTCAAAATTTTTCGGCGCTTCGCGCTCTATTTCTCATGTTCTATCTTTTTTCTTACCTTAGAAGCCCAGATTTTACTTAAAAATAGCGTATTTGTCAAAAATTTTAGGCGCTTCGCGCCGGATTTCTTATGTTCTATGTTTTTTCTTACCTTAGAAGCCCAGATTTTACATAAAAATAGTGTATTTGTCAAAAATTTTCGGCGCTTCGCGCCGATTTATTATGTTCTGAATTAGTTTTCTTAACAAAACTGCAAAATTAAATGCAAAGAAAAGAATTTCGAAATGTTTTGGAGTCAATCTTTAATTTGATATTGAGAAATTAGTCATACCGATAGGTTAAAAGATAGATTTTTTATATCCAAATCTGGAAAAAAGCAAGAAAATTTTTGAATTTTTTCAAATTTTTTACTTCACCATAATATAGATCTTGTCGAGGAACGCTCAAAAATGCCATTATTTTCGCGTATCTCCTAATGGCTTCCTGAGATATAGGACTTCAAAAATTTTGGCCCCCCCGAAATAAAATCCTGGCAAAAATTTTGGGCCCCCCCCCGAAATAAAATCCTGGTTACGCCCCTGTATATATATATATATATATATATATATATATATATATATATATATATATATATATATATATATATATATATATATATATAGGGATGCAACGGGTCCAGATTTTTGGAATATCGGGTCCGGGTCTCAAATTTTTCAGATAACGGGTACGGGTCCGAGTCCGGGTCCGGTCTGAAAAAAATAACGGGTCCGGGTCCGGGTCCACGAGAATTTGTGAATTATGTTTTATATGAACAAAATGGTCCTCTAATTCATATACAGCTAATTTTTTAATGCACTCAGATTGCGTGATTCCTTCTTATTTTCAGAATGTCAGTCAACAAGAAGTTAAAGTTCCTGAATAAGTGATTTGAATAATTATTTATACATCTAAAGGTGATGTATGTCTATAAGTTACTTAGCAAAAAAAGTGGGGCAGAAACGATCCAGATTTGAGACGTATTGATAAAAAATTGCTCGAATTATTGCGGATAGACGTCTAGAAGCATGATTTACTGCTTGATTTTTATATTTATAGCATTTGATGCGAAACATCGAAATTTTTAATTGAAAATAGAAGAAAAACTGTGCAAAAAATAACTGTTTCTGCTGTTAAAATTGTTTTTGAAACCTACATGAACAGGAAATGGCTTCCAGGCAGTGTTTTTTTGTACAAGGTCCTTTTTGTACATATGTATACAAAGATGGTCCCTAAAAGTCTTGGTACATTTTGTGCACACAAATTTTTGAGTACTATGATAAAGTATGGTAGCGACTTTAATGTGGTAAAAACAGAGTTGTTGACCTTTGGTAGAGTATTTTGGCTATGTAATTCCTGGTTTTATGAGGGTAAAAATCATTAAGATCGTCTTAAAACGGCGCGAAGCACCGGAAAATTTGACATTTTTCCTTTCGAAATGCGATTTCTGCTATTATTAAGATATATAGGATACACAATTATACACAATTACTCATTTCGACGTGAAGCGCCGAAAATGTTTGCGAATTTTAGACCTTTTTTGCAGTTTTTTAGTATTCCAAAAATCTTTGTACATGTACAAAGACAGTTTCGAGAAAGTCTTTGTACATCGGTAAAAATCTTTGCCGAATAAAAAAGACCGTGCTCCACGTCGCCAAGGAAGTAAATAAATGTCATCCGGCGCTGCGCCGGAAAATTTTGAGAAATTATGGTCACTGACGGATAAGAATCATTGCAAATTGCATAAAGTTCTTTATCTCGCCGGATATTTTTGGCCTATGGGGGGCAGCCGCCCCTCCAACCGCCAACCTCAAATCCGCCCCTGCAAACAGAAAAAAATTTGAACAAATTCAAAAACACCTTGACCCTGATCATTGCTCTTAAACTAATACAAGTAGATGAATCTGATTGTTTTTGAAATACTATCTGGTATTAATGTGACGATTTAGAAGTTGGAAATAAAGTCTTTAGTCGCCATTCAAGTCTTTCATCATTCGCATCTTTTTAAATTTTTTTAATACCCGTTACCCGTTATTTTTCAAGCAGAATTTTACCGGTTCCGGGTCCGGGTCTCAAAAATTTTCAATAACGGGTCCGGGTCCGGGTCCAAAAAAGAACCGGGTAATAACGGGTCCGGGTCCGGGTACCCGTTGACTCCCTAATATATATATATATATATATATATATATATATATATATATATATATATATATATATATATATATATATATATATATATATATATATATATATATATATATATATATATATATATATATATATATATATATATATATATATATATATATATATATGTGATGTCCCGGTGCCGGTACCCCTGTACCGGCGCCGGTGCTGGTGCCGGTGCTACATTAGCATATTATATAGTGTACTATGCTTCTTCAAAAAGGGTTAAATTTGCACCTATTATTCACCGGATATACTTATTAAGGGCAAAATTTCATTTGGCTAGTAACGACTTCATTATTTTTAATTTATATATAAATATTAATTTTCTCACTTAAGCATTAAACAAACAAAAAATTGTAATAAAATTGAAATTCGAAGAAAAATAAAAAGTTAAATAGTGTATTATAAGTTTAAGTGTAGCGCAATCAAGATTGGCTTGTGCAGTAGTTGATTCTTTAGTCAAATCGAAATTTGATTTTAGTGCATTAGTTAAATATTCAACTAGTAAGAAACAAGCATGAAAATAGCCACAAAAACTTTTTGAGGTTAAATTATTTGAGTTTATCATTTCACATTTTCAAAAGCCTCTGAAAACAAACATGGGATATATTGTACAAAAGACTTACATAGAAGTTCATTTACAAAGTTTTAACAAGCTTTTTCTGAATAACTTGCAGGAAAAAGTTTTGCATAAAAACTATTTTAAAATTCTAGCTGCGTTTTACGGTCTTCTGCTCACGAAATGGAAAAATAAAAATGGATTTGATGAAATTAAGTTGAAAACTACTCTGTAGTACTCATCCTTCTTGCCTACAGATGGTAGAATTAGAAGAACTTTCCACTCTATATGTCGATGTTTTTAATTTTAATTTACTTTATTTATTAGTGTCCACGCTTCTTGCTGTTAGATGTTTTCAATAAGATGTGTTTCGTAAATGAATAATTCATTTTTAAAGCTCGAAGACTTGTTCTGAAGTTCAGTCAAAATGCTTCACTATGCTAATCAGAAGATTTTATTAACAAAATGCTACCTTTTTGCGCCTTTATTCATTAAATTGGTGATAAATGAGCTTCAATTATTCTTTTTACACTAATTTTTTCTCTTTTATCTAGCACCGGCACCGGTACCAGCCTAGCACCGGCCCGGTGCCGTTGCCCAGGACATCACTAATATATATATATATATATATATATATATATATATATATATATATATATATATATATATATATATATATATATATATATATATATATATATATATATATATATATATATAATATATATATATACAGGCCCGTATCCAGGGAGCGGCGGGGGGGGCCTTCCCCCCCCGAAATGGGAAAAAATTTTGGTTTTCCCCAAGGGTCCCCCAAAGGGAAAAATGAAAAATTGGCGAAGTTGGTCGGAAACACCGCCAAAACAGGTTTTTAGCGTACTGTTGAGCTAGAAAACACAAATTTTCCGCGCTTCGCGCCGGATTTATTGTTTATGTAAGGTTTTTAAGGCTTTGTCTTCTAAACCGCTGAAAATCGCTCAAATTTGAGTTAGACATAGAAAGTATGTCAATTTTTTTCTAACGCTTTGCGCCGGATTCATTGTTTAGTTATAGTTTTTGCCTTCTAGCACACTCAAAACAGCTCAAATTTGAGTTATGACATGGGAAACATGAAATTTTTCGGCGCTTCGCGCCGTATCTATTGTTTATATATGTTTTTTGTCTTCTAGTCCGCTCAAAACCGCTCAAATTTGAGGTTGATGTGCAGAGCATGTCAATTTTTTGGCGCTTCGCGCCGCATTATTAATTATCCGTATTGTTTTTCTCTGTAAAGCACAATGATTAAGTGCAAAGGCAAGAGATAAGAAATAATTCGCCGATTAGGTGATGAGAAATCAGCTTAAATGATAAATTTGCTGTATATCAAAATGAAATAAAGTGAAAAATTTTTTAATTATTCTGTTGAAATTTTTCTTCACCGTTGCATAGAGCTCGTCGAGATACGCTCAAAACTGTCTTTATTTTCGCCTATCTCCTAATGGTTCTCGAGATATCTGGTCTCAAAAATTTTCGGCCCCCCCGAAATAAAAATCCTGGATACGGGCCTGTATATATATATATATATATATATATATATATATATATATATATATATATATATATATATATATATATATATATATATATATATATATATATATATATACATGTATGTACATGGGCGTAGGCAGCCGCCGCCCCGCCCCTAAGCCAAAAAATAATTTTGGAAAGGTAAGGAAATGCATGAAAATTGGCATCATTTTATCGAAAATTCTCAAAATTTTCGGCGCTTCGCGCCGTAGAATCATTATTTTCGTCTATTTAGGCCCAAGCGCGGCCAAAAAAACGTCATTTTTATAGCTTATTGGGAGAAAATGAAATTTTTTGGAAAAGTCTGAATTTTATGAGCTTAAATGATACAGCATGTTCACAAACGTCAGAAAATGCACTGCATTTGGCGCCCCAGCGAACATATCCCTGAATATATATGGGGTACCAATTTCGGACCGCCCCCTTAAAAAATCCTGCCTACGCATATATATATATATATATATATATATATATATATATATATATATATATATATATATATATGTACTAGAGATGCGCCGGGGCCGATTTGAGGGAAATAAATTATGAAAAATTATGAATTAGCTGCAGGTTTTATTTTATACATGAACAGACTAGTACGATTGCGCAATAAAAAGCGTTAGAAATACATTGTACGAAAATTAAACGGTCCAAGTCTTTTCCGAGATGGAAAGTCATGATGGCATTCTTATCTTTAAGATGATTGAAGTAAATGCATAAAAGACCTCTTTGGAAAATTAACGGAAAATAATAGACGTCATATATACAAATGTTTATGCCAGCCAAAAATTATTTGTCTAGAGCAGAAAACGTGCATTGTTAAGATTTAAACAGTAATGTGAAAGTTATACATTGAAATGAACCAAAAATAACAATATTGTACCTCTCCAAAATGAAGATAGTAGTCCTGCTATTTGGCGCCAAGCGCCCAAAATGTGCGCTTATATATAATAAACACTAGAATGAGCCGTAAGCGTTTTAAATGTTTTGCCTGGAAATAATCGACTAAACGTGCTTATTTCCGCAATAGATAGCGCTGATTACGCTGAAATTTCCAAAAAATATCAAATTATTTCAATGTTCACTCAGATTTTAGACATTAAATAACCTGAAACGAGGCATGCGTATTACCAACGCCGTTGGCGTGGGGGATGGTTTGGGGGTTTGCACTCCCCCAGAAAATGAAACCTTACCCCGCAGATTACTGTAGACCTCAGAATTCTGTTTTTAGTACCATGTGGGCAATTTTCGGCGATTTCACCCAGGCCAGACCCCCTCCCTTAAATTTTCTTGCTGCCCATGCATCATTACAAGTCTAAGCTTAATTTTAAGATAATTTAACTTAATTTCATCAAGTTAATAAATATAAAATTGTATTAATCGATGAAGAATTATTTCCATCTTAATTTAACTAATTTCTTTCGTAGGCCCCGGCTAACCCATACATATCTACCCAAAAAAGGATCCTGGCATGACGCTAGTGATCGACCGGGGCGACTTTTTTGGCCGGGGCCGGGGCGGTACCGGGGCTGAAATAAAATCCCTGGCCCCGGCCGGGGCTGGCCGGGGTCAGACAAGGAAAATATTATTGCATGACGCATACTTGGGGTGGGTTGGGTATAGGAAAATAAATAATGAGCGACTGCTCAATTCAGTTGTAAATGGCAAGCGCAAAGTTAGGTGCGCCTTTTCATATCAAGTTTTATTACTATTTATGTCACAAGAAAAAAATTTAGTCCAGTGTTTCATTGTTTGAATCATCAATAAAGTCTATGTAACTGCTATTAGCACACTATCTATCATTTGGTTCTTCGCTACTGCTACTGCTGCTGTAGTGATTGGATGCAATAAGTATTGGATGTAATAAATGAGACATCACACATTCCCATAAGAGGTGAGGGGTATTACCCCCTCAGGGTCCGAGACACAAGTCACTGTCAGACGATTTTTGGTGAAACACTTTTGAATTTTTTGAACTTAATTTTTTAGTATGGCAAAAGTGTACCTACCTAACTATTAGAGTTTCACGAAGTGATAAATTATTTTAGAATGTGAGCTAGAGTAAATAGATAAACTATCACTAAAAAACATGCATGCAATCGCTTTAAACATTATGAGGGTCCCTCAGTATACATGTAATGGCTGGAAATCTAGGGTAGGGGTCCCTCGCCATTTTTAGAAGGAGGGGTTTAGCGACTAGATCAAAAATGGTGAAAACACATAAAAATAGCCAAAAAAGCGCAGTTTTCGCCAAAAAATGGGGGAGGGTGGCCAAATATTTTCTGACTTTCAAGGAAGTTTGGGGCTTCAAAGCGTGGATAAGGATGGCTAAAACCCCTGTCACATGTATATTTCTCGGCCATTTTCAGAGGAAGGGGGTAAGCGGTTCCATTTTTGCAGCCGCTTACCCCCTTAAAATCTTTAAAACGGTAGAATTTGCAATAAGGAATTCTGCACCTTTTTTACAGTCTTTGTTCTTCAAAAATCTTTGTACATGTACAAAGACGGTCCTGAAACGTCTTTGTACATCAGCAAAAAATCTTCGCCGAATACAAAAAGACCGTGCTTCGAAATGTGATAATTCGGCCTGAATTTAGTTGATAATATTATTTTGGCGCGAAGTTCCGAAATTTTTATGAGCTTCTGATGGAATTCACACATAAAACTCGACTGAGAAAGCTAAAACAGCTTGTACTACAAAATCAGAAATATTACAAAAATTGTAATATGCGAATTAAATCTTGTAATAAGCAACACTGCGCTTAGAATGGAAAAATGGAAAAGTGTCAAATATTGAGAAACCCAAAAATTAGCCAAACACACTACTAAAGGTCGAAAAACTATGTTCTACCACACTGAAATCGTTACTGTACCATATTAAAGTATACAAAAATTTGCATGTACAAAACAGCGTGTTTTCTGTATTCGCCAAAGATTTTTCCCGATGTACAAAGACTTTTCAGGACTATCTTTGTACATGTTCAAAGATTTTTGGGAAGATAAAAACTGTAAAAAGGTGTAAAATTCCAAAAATTTTCGGCGCTTCGCTCCGATATGAAAAATTGTCTGTCCTATATATCTTTAAAATGGCAAAATTTGTATTTAGAATGGAAAAATGTCAAATTTTCAGGCGCATCGCGCCGTTTTGACAATTTTAGTAATTTTTTGGCGTTAGAAACCCAGAAATTAGCTAAAATATACAATCAAAAGTCAAAAGACCACGTTTTACCATACTAAAATCGCTACTGTATCATTATAGTCAAAAACGCTTACTTTCGATTATCACTTATTTTTCGATCATTTCAGATTAAGAATACAGAAGCATTAATTTTAGCTTTCAAGCAATTTATTCGCCCCTTTTAGAATTTAATACAACTATTTGGAATCCATATAAGAAATGTGATACAAAAAATATAGAAAAAGTTCAAAAATATTTTACCAAACGTATTCTTAAATTTAGTGATATACCATATGAACGTCGGCTTCAGATTTTAGAATTAGACTCTCTGGAATTTCGTAGAGTTGTTTTTGATTTATCTATGATATATAAAATTTTCAATGGATATATACAAATTGATCCTGATAATTTTTTCACACTTACACAGTCATCTAAAACTCGAGCTGTTAATAGTTTAAAACTTAAAGGTGAAAAATTTCGTTTAGATGTTAAAAAATACTCTTTTCCAAATAGAGTCCTATATCTATGGAATTCTCTCCCAGATGCGATTATTTGTTCTTCTTCGGCAAATATCTTTCAGACCAGGGTTAAAGATTACCTCAAGTCAAAAATTTCGGCTCCAACCAGTATGCTTTAATGTATCATGGAGCTATTGCAGCCAGTTAAACTAGCGATGATTATTTATTCTTCGTATTTTGCCGTGTTTATGTGTATTTTACCTGTTTCATTGACTTTGCAATAAAATTTGTATATTGTATTTGTATTATAGTAACCGTAAATTTGTGTGTACAAAATGCACAGACTTTTGGGTACAATCTTTGTTTATGTTTATATATACAAAGGTACATTGTACAAAAAAACACTGTCACATACTGACAGTATTCGAAAATGTGTATGTTTAAAAATATGTTTATATAATATAGCTACAAAAATTTGTTAGCTCATACAAAGACCTTTTCGGAGATCTTTGTACAAGCACATGAAGCTCGTAAAACAAAATAGAGTCGGCTAATAATAGTCTGCCACTTAATTTTCTGGTCCTCCAATTTGGGATTTCACCCCTCCCTCAACTCTAGACCTTAGGAAACTATTTGAGACATTTAGTTTTTCGGATCAAACGCAATTCTGCAGCGTAGTTTACATTCGGCTATAATTAACCTACGTCATAATAACTATTACACAAGAAACGCGTTTTAAAGCACGCGGTTCCCATTCAATTAAATATAAAAGTGTTTTTTGTAGTAAAATAGTTTGTTGAAAACGTACAATTTCCAACTAGAAATAGAACTTATTTGTCATCTCTAAATCTTTTAGCCATAGCTATGAATGAATGAGTTTAAAGTAGCATTTAGCTTAAGTAAGTTAAGATGAGGAATCGAAAACATGCAGATTTTCCTGAACATTTATTCAGTAAAAGCTCATTTGTACACAGTAGCAAAGTAATAACAAGGACTAAGTAAGTATACATATGGTCTAATCAGTACAGTTCTCAAAATTAATACTTGCTCATTGATAAATAAGTGCTAGTATCAAAGCCTGTACAAAATACGAATTACACTGAATTTTTCCCCGGCCCGGCCATTTTTTGACTTTGCCTCGGCCGGGGCCGGGGATGCTGAAAAGTGGCCGGGGATTACCGGGGCCGGGCCTCGGTCGATCACTACATGACGCATCTCTATTATTTATGCATGTACAGAGGAATACTTCTCACAATCCTTATTGTGTACCTATATGTGATTAGGACAGATCTTCTATGACGAATCAAAATTATTTCAATGATAAACTGAACTATACCTAATTTTTGGAAGTAAAAGGTAGGGATATTATAATATTATTTTATCTGATCGGAATGTTTCTATGCTTGCTAAATTTTAATTACAACAATTTATGCATACAGGTTAATAATATCATTCGTGCAAAAAATTTATGACTTAAGCTTACTTTTAATAATGCATAAAATTGAAAAACGTTGAAAAAGTTAATACGTATTTACCCATCAGTCGAACCTTAGCGGAGAAGCAACAATTATTTCACGTTATGATAAATTCAAAATTTCTTTAATATTTCAAAGATTAAAATGAAATAGACAAATCAAGACATATACAATAGGCATTAGAATGCAATCAACATTGAAAACTGAGTTTACCTCAAAAGACATATGTACGGCATGTGTCGGGTCCGGCAATATTAAAATCTGTACTTTTTTGCCATTTATAACCTGTAGCCAGCCAAATTCTTCAGCAGATAGCCAGAAAAAGTTCTCCGGTTGCTGGAAATAATTCGGTCTTCCACAATTAGATTCCTAACGTCGCCCAGTCCTACGGGCCAACATACAGTAATTTAAAATTTCGTCCTAAAAACAATGTTCAAGCAATAAGTTCCCCTAACATTTTCTGATAATAATGTTATAACCGATTCAATACACAAGGCAAATACTTTTAATGATTATTTTGCTTCTGTGTTTTCTAGCGACATTACTAACGCGATTTTTCTTTTTCAGAATCACTGTGATTTTTCGCTTTCTGACGTCATTTTTAGTGAGAATTGCGTATTGGAAGCCATTAACCATCTGAATAATTCAACTGAAGTTGGCCCAGACGGAATCTGTAATCTTTTTATTAAAAAATTGTCGTTTCAAATGGTAAAGCCACAGAAAAATTATTCTGTTGACGCTACTCTCGGAGGGTACTTGTCATTAGTACAAATATATTCGTTACCTCACACATATTAAATATCTTCGTATAATTTTTTACTCGCTTGAAAATACTCTTTTATGAGTTGGTACTTACATAGATTTAACGAGTACCACGCGGTTGAGTTGTATTTCCAGTTCAAAACACTCTCGGCTCAAAAAACCTCCTAAGAGAGCATGGTACATGTTATTTCCCATTTTGAAAAAGAGGGATCCAACATTAGTTAAAAATTACAGGCCCGTCTCTCTTTGTTGTTCTATTGCAAAAATTATGGAGAAAATTATTAATAGTCAATTGTTAAACTTTCTTAAGGTTTATAAACTAATATCGTCTTTTTCAATTTGGCTTTTCAAAAGAATAAATCTTTTGAAACACAGTTGTTAAAATGTATGTTTTCATGGATTCAGTCGTTAGCTAAAAAAGAAACTATCGATATAATATACTAAGATTTTTCAAAAGCATTTGATGAAGTAAATAGTGGAAAACTTCTTATTAAGTTAAACGGATATGGAATAAAGGGTAATTTGTTTACATGGTTAAAGGCCTATTTGTTCAATCGTTCTCAGTGTATTCGCATTAATCAGTCTTTTTCAGATTGCGTACCTGTTTCTAGCGGTGTCATCCAAGGAAGTGTCCTTGGACCTACGCTCTTTTCGATTTTTATTAATGATATATGTGATATTTATAGCACGGTTTATATATTACGCTGATGATATCGAAATTTTCAATATTAGTCGTAACGCAAATCATTTTTTTCGCGTGATAAATGTAACCTTGTGAAAACTTGTATGGTTGTTATGTTAGACCTTTATTAGAGTACTGTTGCAATGTATGGAACCCTCTTATATTAGTGAAATAGATCGACTGGAAGCTGTTCAACGTAGATTCAGTCAAATATGTTTGGTTATAATATTCTTTCTTACGAGGATCGTTTAATACAACTTAAATTGTGCAGACTTGAATTAAGACGCTTACAGATTTGTCCGTATATGATGTATCAGATTATTTGTCACAAATCATGTTTGGGAGCGGATGATTTTAGTATGTAATCATAATATTACCCGCAGCATACAGATTTAAATTGGTTATACCTGTTGTACATTCTAATTTAGAAGAAGGAAGAAGAAGAAGAAAGTGTTTATTGTCAGAAAAATACACGAAAATTGATAAAACACAAATACATGATAAAATAGCGACTGAACAAGAGGACATACACAGATCACGAAAGTGATACAACTAGGTATGCCCCAACAATAAATTTGTAAAATCAATGTTTAGGAGCTCTTTTTTGAACAAACCGATTTTGGGTGAAGAGACAATTTGATCAGGTAAGGAGTTCCAGATTTTTCGGTATCTTTGCGAAAAAATCGTTGAGGTGAGCATTGGAACGGACAACTGGTAGTGTAACTTTACGACTGTTAACTGATCGGGTAGTGCCTTGACTAAAAATGAAGAATTCATTAGCATCAATACAAGATAAACCATTAATAATTTGATACATGAGACATAGACATATGTGAAGACGGCGAAGTTCTAAAGAAGGCAGGTTAAGAAGCTTTAGGCGTTCAAGATAGGATAAATTGCTATTAAAACCAAAAAGACGTTTAGTAAATTTACGCTGAACATTTCAAGACGATTTATATCATTTGCATAATATGGATTCCATACAGAAACAGCATACTCAAGCATAGGTCTTACATAAGTAGTATAAGCCCTAACTAAAATTTCTTTATCACAAGAAAGAAAAGCTTTGTGTATTAGAAAACAACGAGAAACAGCTTTTTTAATTATGTGATTTAAATGTTCCTTACAATTGAGATTGTGGGAAAAATAAACACCCAGATCACGAACGGAACAAATATCATTTGGAATATTTATATTATTCAAAGAATAAAGCTTTTTTGGATTATTTTTACCAAGATGTAAAACTGCACATTTTTCCGAAGCAACAGGAAGTTGCCAATTTATAGACCAAATATAAATATTGTCCAGATCTTTTTGTATTAAATGATAATCAGAAGATGGACCAAAGATTTTGACATCATCGGCAAAAGAGGTAAATTTTACTATATTTAATCAAATTACATAGGTCATTAACATAAATTAAGAATAAAGTAGGACTAATACAACTACCTTGGGGGACACCACTGCCAACAGGCATGAAATCAGAAAAAACTCTGTCAATACAAACACGCTGAGACCGACCATGTAAAAAGGAATCAAGCCAATTAAAAAGTAGACCTTTTATCCCATATTTTGAGAGCTTATATAAAAGCTTAGATAACGGGATTTTATCGAAAGCTTTAGAAAAGTCGATGTAAGCTACATCGACAGGAATCCTATTACTCAAAGATACCGTCCAACTGTGTTTACATTTAAGTAGTTGTAATTCACAAGACTTTGATTTTTGAAAACCAAACTGAGAAGAAGATAAGAGTCTGTTTGTAGTGAGAAAATCGACAATTTTTAAATTAATCAAATTTTCCATGATTTTACTTGATGAGCAGCAAATAGAAATCGGCACTGTAATTACTCACTAAAGCCGCGTCACCTTTTTTTAAAGACTGGGGTTACATTCGCCAATTTCCATAAATTGGGAATAGTGCTAGTCAAAAAAGAAACATTAAGAGATACTAGCTAAAGGCTCAGCAAGATAAGTTGAAAGTTTTTTCAAGAAAAAATGACAGAGTCCATCGGGACCTATAGAAAAAGGAACCTTTTATTTGATTTAAAACCAGTTGCACGTTCCAAGCGTCAAAATGAATGGTTTGCAAAGCATAACCAGTCATCGAATCTAAAAAAGGAAGATGATTATTATCAACAGAAAAAACAGAAGAAAAGTAGTTATTAAACAAATTTACCTTTTCTAAAGGATCAGAAACGATTTTGTGGTCATGAAAAAGAGGTGGAAAAGAGCGATGATTATTCAACCGATTATTGACAAATTTATAAAATGATTTTAAACTTTTGTCAGAAGAAGATTAATTTCTTCAGAAGCAGAGAAATTTTTAATTTCAAAATCCAATTTTCTACAAAAAGATTTATATTTGATTTTTGTATCGGTGGAGTGATAAAGTTTATGTTTCTTCCAAAGCATACGTTTTTTAGTTAACATTCTTTTAATTAGTTTAGGATATTTACGTTTCATGGGCTTGGGGTGAGTTAATGGAACAAATGCATAAATTAAAGTGTGAAAGCACTCCAACAAACAAATTATACATATCATTTACATTAGAACAGGTATCAAAAAGATCAGGCCAAGAAATCTGAGACAGTGCTAGACCTAACGCATCAAAATCAGCTTTACGAAGAGTTAAAAAAGATGATTCTAGGATTACGGACTGGCATCAAAAGACAATCAAATATAATTGAATTATGATCACTATTAGAAAAAGGAATATCAACTTTTACGTTAGAAATTTGGATCAGATGCAAAGAGAAGATCTAGTATATTTTTTCATGAGTATTTTCTGTTATTAATTGATGTAAACCAGTGCCCGAAAGTGTGTCGAAAAATAGGGTATTTAGATTATCAGTAGGAACCGAACGTATCCACCAATTGATTTTTTGGCAAATTAAAATCTCCTAAGATTACAAAAGGGAAAGGAACAGAACAAGCCCATTCAATACATCTACATAAAATTTCCTCAGCATAAGCTAGATCAAAATCAGGGGGTCGGTAAACCAAAATAAATCTGATCTTTCTATTAGAATCAAAAATATCAATTATTAGAATTTCGGGAGCTTTAAAAAAGCGGGTGGAGGATTTATTTGAATAGCATTAAAAGAAGTTTTAAGTTTGATTTCTCTTACTAATACATCGCAGTTTGGAACGATCTACCTGACTTCATTGTTTCTTCCCCTAACCTAAACATATTTGAATCTAGATTGGGCAAACTTTGATTTATCTAGATATCTTGTTGGGCGCGTGTAAAACTTGTCATTCCATTGAATCGCATGTCCCGTTACTAATTCGTAATCGCATATTGGTGCATCTTGTAATTTTGCATTTTATCAGTTGGTGTATTAGTAATAAAATTGCTTTCTTCTACTAGGATATTGAAAAACTGAAACGGTGGGAAATGCATAAGATGTAGTCGACTCATGAGCTGAGTCATTTTCAGGCACTTTCGTGGTTAAGAATGGATTTTTAAAATCTATAAAATCTGGTTTTTAACCCGACTGAAAAATCTCATTGTCAGGTTTCGAACTGTCATCTCTAAAAAAAACCCATAAAAACGGGCGCGGCCGCTGAATAACCAATTTTTCGGGTGTTCACATCGTCCTGTACTATTTAAGCAATAGAAAAATTAATTGTTTTCTTTAACTTTTTCATGTTTTTGACGGAAAAAATGCTAATAATGATTGCGAAGGGCTGATTTCTTTGACTTTTCCTGCAATAAAACGATAGAAACTGCAAAAGATAGAATAAATCGGCGAGCAGCGCCGACTCTTTCGATTTTACATCGCAGAACAGCATCATGAAACCATACTGCGCAGTTCTTGAAATGTCAAAATTTTCCCCAGGGGAATTCCCCTCCCAATGGCTACGCTAGTGGTTTCGTATCGTACCGTGTTGGTCTCCTCGTATCTATCTTCGTTCTGGTTGATTGATATCTACAGTACTTTCGAAGAAAATATTGACGCATACATGAAGTAATATGTAAATCAGTATTTTTCCATAGACCACCAAACTATGGTCTGTTTCACATCACTTCGTGCATGAATTTTAAGAATTTTTATCGACAGTAAGCCGAAGGTTACGATAATTATACATCAGATCAATGCCATAATCGCAATCTGTCAGTTTTTATTGTCGAAGATAGTTTTAAAATTTATGACCGAAGTTGTATGAAACAGACTATAATTGCCCGGAACACCTCGTTTTGCTCAACACGTATTATAGTGAACATCGGTATCGCGGGTTGGTATTAGAAAATGCATCTCTTTTCTAGACTCGAAAGATAAGCCGAAGCAATGATAGTCTGTTTCACATAACTTCGTGCATACATTCTGAGAATTTTCATCGACAGTAAGCCAAGGGTTATGATAATTATACATCAGATCAATGCCATACTCGTTATCTGTCTGCTTATTGTCGGAAAAAGTATTGAAATATATGACCGAAGTTGTGTGAAACAGACTATAGAGGTAAACTTTTTTCGTGCATATGCATTGGCTTATAAATTTTGTTTATTCTATAAGGGTGATGTGCGACTGTGATTTCTAGGATACTATTTTTCTGAGATAACGCATTTTAAAAACCTTTACTGTGAAGTGTCAACTCAATGCCGTGCCGACACCGTGTTGTTCCACATAAAGGGGTTTTCGTGAACACAAATTTTGAGATGTGGGAAAAAGTTTGTGCTTAGGATTTAACACACTTGTCCGAATTCTAGTCAGGATTTTTCACACATCCCTGGTTTTTCTGCTTAGTGTGTGAATGATGATATGAGAATGAAACTTTCTATCATGTGCGTATTAAATATACTTTTGAAAGTGAAGAAAAATGGGCGTGCACTAGTGTTTTTTTAACGCCACCCCCATGAGTTTTTTAGCGCCACCCTAACGATGTTCTGAAGCCATTAGCGCCATGAAATCCTCATTAGCGCAATGATAAATCGTATGTTTTATGATATCACGAACACAAAGCGAGTTTAGATCAGGGTTGGAAAAAACCAAAGTTTGAAAATTTCCGATATTTTATTTTTTTGGTTTTTTATGGTTTTTTATGGTTTTTTATGGTTTTTTAATGGTTTTTTATGGTTTTTTAATGGTTAAATTTTGGTTTTTATATCTTAGTCGTGAGTATAAGTGTTTAAATGCTTGATTATGATTAAAAACCACTAAATTAAAGAACAGGCATGAGTTGCCTAAGCAATTATTCAGGAAAAATAACAAAAGTGAACAATTTCAAATTTATTCAGTAGAATAAACGGCAACATTAAGAATCATTTTCTTCTTGTTCATTTTCATCGCTAGAAATATCTAAGGCCTTTCCTTCGAGTTTGTTGATATTGCTTTTCACAAATACCAGCTTTTTGACAGTGTCGGGTGCCAGCTGATTACGCAGCTTTGAGTTAACAAATCCGAAAAATTTTTTGAAATATATTGTTTTATCATATCTTTGTATCGTACGCTGTGTCTTTATTTTTACCATGTCTTGTACGTTTTGCAATAAATCTTTGTTGTTGTTGTTGTTGTTGAAAAAATTTCGAAATTTTGAAAATTTTGAAAATTTTGAAAAACTGGAAAAATTTCAATTTTTTAATGCTATTTTTGGCCGTTTTTGGCCTTTTTGGCAATTGGTCCCCCCTCAAAAATAAGTTGGTCCCCCAAAATTGGAGGGTCAGCTACGTGCCTGAATCATCATTACATTACGATTATAATTACGTCTCTCTTACAAAAAAAAGTTCAACCAAAATGAAAATAAACTATTTCATGCCGTTAATTCCCTAAATAATTAGTCTACTCTATCCTAGAGTAAAGAGTACTATTTGCACATGTTGACAAATGATAAAATATGAATCTTGCGACATATTTTAACATCGACTTAAAAACCAAAAAAACCAAAAAAACCAAAAACCAGGCCGATTTTCAAACCATAAAAAAACCATAAAAAACCAAAAAACCAAAAAACCATGCCCGGCCAACCCTGGTTTAGATGCGTCAACTTGTGATCAAGAATTTGTGATTGCAAATAAAATTTTGAACCTCCTTTACCTTGTTTTTACTTTACTCTTCTCTTGCTTCTTTCAATTTTAATTTTTTACTCATTTTATAATTAAAATAGCAAATTTTTTGCATTAGCGCGCTGCGCTAATGGTCCAAATTTTTCATTAGCGCGCAGCCAGTTTCATTAGCGGGGCGCTAAAAAACAGTGGCCTGCACGCAAAGGTGTAGCATATAGCCGCCTTTATCTGATTCTGTGCTCGCTAGGATTGAAGGAAGAGTGTTTTTGGTAAACCACTAGATCTCATAATTTTACAACAACAACAACAACAATTTATTCGCTAAGTCAAAAGAAAATATTGACATACATGGATAGGACGAATGAACGAAAATGAAAATACATGAAAGACAAAACAAATTAAGTATGACGAAGCAGGGTAAACGTAAAGGCAATAGGAAAAACTGCTCTTACTTACGCCCCTTTAAGAAATTTAGAAAGGTTTAATCTTTTAAGTTTAGTCAGAAAAACGTGTCTATTTGGAGAACTTATAATCTGTTCAGGTAGAGAGTTCCAGTTAGGAATTATTCGCTTACAAAAATCAAATTTTCTGCAATTTTTATTTACATGATTGACGAGAAGTTTACAAGAATTTGCTGCTCGATTAGAATTTAAATTAATTGTGAAGAAATCCTTGAAAGGAAGAGCTTTACATTTGATAATAGAAAAGGCTAATGTTAGGTCGTTATGGAGACGTCTTAGCTCAAGAGTGTCCAGACCAAGTTCGTGTAATCTTTCAGCATATGTCAAATTTTTATCACTAAAAATTCGTTTCGTAAACCTTCTTTGAACCCGTTCGACGGAGGTGATATCACACAGCAGGTAAGGACTCCACGAAACACAGCAATATTCAAGCACTGGTCGAACGTAAGTAATGAAGGCCTTAACAAGTAATAATCTATCTTTAGAAATAAAACTACGCAAGATCAGATTGCTTGACTGCATGCCTTTTTTTACAATATATTCACAATGAGATCTGGACGATAAATTAGAATTCAGAAAAACACCCAAATCTTTGCATATTTTATATATGTTTATATTTCATATTTTATACATATTTTATATATTTGCATACTTTATCATTTACTGAACTTTTAAGGTGATGACGAGGAGTTTTTAGAAAAATTATCAAAGCCGCTGATGTCTCGAACTTCGATTGAAAATATTAGTGACCCACTTAGTGCGAACCGTAAAGTAGCAAGCTATGAAGAATTTTTGAATGAACGACTGCGTGGCGATTTGAAGTAAGATAATTTCTTTCATGTGATTCAGGTTCTGACTCATTGATGCTTAAGCTTCGGCTGGAGGGGGGGGTAAATTCCAGAAATCCAGACCATTAAATTTAGTGCTCGCGCTTTTCCTTAGTCAAATGACGAAAATTGTAAAAAAATTATATGAAACGCTTTTGCGTCGTTAATACGTAAGTTTTAAAGCATTTTTAGTCATTTTCAAGTGCATTAAATGTTTAACTCGTCGGTTTTCGTTTGAAAAACTGTTTCCAAGTGCACAATCAGTTGTTTATCATCGGCTTTTGCAGCTTATTTTTTACAAAGTCGGTTGATGTACCTTTTTGGTAACAATTACGCGTAGATTTAGAACGAAATGAGGTAAAATTTTTTATCCGGGTTAAAGTCAATTAAAATTTGAATTAAATGATTAAATTAAATAAAGAATTAAAATGATAAAAATTTTACTACCTATTCTATGCTTAAAACCGTTATATCAATCCTGAATATTTCCGCCGCTAAAAGCTGAATAGTCGTCTTGCGAAAACATATGACGGTCAGAGAATTTTTCGGAAAACTGTTTATCCCTGTGTAATATAATGTCATTTGGATATGTGGTGAGGAGTTCTTTCGCTAATTTAATTAAACTCAAAAATATAAGAAAAATCCGGAAATGTTAGATAACGACATCATATACAAAAGATCACTTTCGAAAAGATCAAATAATTAAAATATAGAAAAGTTATATTTTAGTATTCTATTGAAATGAATTTTTGATTCTGTTTGAGTCGGATTTTGGGCACTCGAAAACTTCAAGGAAATTGACTATTTTTACAAATCTATATACTACCTTATTCTATATTATATTCTCGTATGTATATTTTTTGGTGATTTTTTTGGTTATTACCATATTAGGTAAATGTTGATCATAGCATACGCATCCTATGCCCACATATGAGCATTTCTTATGCCAGTAGGAATTTTGTAATTTTCTGATTGCGGCTTAACATACGTATATCATTATATTGTGTTTGTAGGACATATGTATTATAGAATCGTTTCTGACGCAAGGGATGCAGTCTACGCCGAAATAGCCGAATATGCGACCTTAAAACGAACAATTGAAAAATTAATGGTAGGTAATCATGTCCGTTTATTATAAATGTATGTAACATCAGATGGACAAAGTTGTGTCATAGACCATATACTCATAGCTTTCTAATAATTTACGAAAATTTAATGCTTCTGGTTCGGACGAAAACCTGCCTGTATGACTGACCGCACTTGATCGTAGGTATGTATGCCTATGTCATTTGTTTCATAGTTCTTTCGACAATTGTCTTTTCCTCTGTGACAGCTTACATCATGTTTCAAGAGAAATTATTTATGTCATCGTTGGTGTATATTGTACGTGGGCAGCACCGAAATTCTAGAGGGGGTAGTAAAGATTCTTAAAGGTAAAAAATGTCTTAAAAATGGTGGTATCATGGCGAAAAAACCAAAAAATTTCAAAAACTAAATTCTGGGGGTCTTCGGCCTTCTGGGTGGTGCATACCCCCAACTACCCCACGCCCACGTGTGGTACATTGTAGAAATGCATCATGCCCTGGGCCGATGCTTATAGAGAACGGTAAAAAAATTATTGAGTAGAAGATAAAATTAATTTTTTTCGAATAATACACTGTAAAGTTAAATTAAGTTAAAATTGAGCTTAGGCTATTGTTGTTTCGTTTCAGGTAATTCGATGACTTACATCAGAGTGAACATTAAAAAAATTTGATTTTTTGTAGTTGGAACTTTTAGCTTAATTAACGCTGTTTATTACGAAAATAAGCATGTTCAATCCATTATCTTTGGACAACAACATTTGAAATGTTAAGGACTCGCTCCAGCATCTGTAAAAATGGTTTATCCATCAATTTTTGTTAATACACATTGAGGTCTAGGGATGTGCCGGTTAACCGGAACCGACTGGAACCGATCATTTTTTTGGAACCGGAACCGGAACCGAGGACCGATTTTTTGATATTCTAAGAACCGGAACCGGAACCGGAACCGATTTTTTGATTTTCTAAGAACCGGAACCGGAACCGATCTTTTTTGGAGTCGGTTATCGGTTTTTAAAATTAAGAGTTAAAAATCGAACTTCATAAAATTTAGTGAAGACGTGAAGCAGCAATTCAACCTATTATTACCCAAAAGTTTACAGACTAAAACTTAGTATTGTTCCGGGTAAATTATATTTTAAAAATAACAGTCGCTCTGCTTTTTCGCCATGTAGCCTGTTTCTGAGAGGGTCGTAAATGATTCCAGTGCAACTGAACAGCTGTTCCGATGGAACGCTTGCAGCTGGCGCTGCAAGCAGGGTTGAATCTAAGGGGCGGCGGGGGCGGCCGCCCCCATTTGCCAAAAATATTTGGCGAGATAAAGAATGGATATACAACTTGCAATTATTTTTTGGCCCTTAGTGACCATAATTTCTCAAATTTTTTCGGCGCTACGCGCCGGATGATACCTATTAATGACATTTATTTACTTTCTTGGCCACCTGGAAGCCATTTTCTGTTCATGTAGGTTTCAAAACAATTTAGCAGCAGAAACAGCTATTTTTGCAAATTTTTCTTCTATTTTCAATTAAAAATTTTGATGTTTCGCATCAAATGCTATAAATACAGTAAATCAAGCTGTAAATCATGCTTCTTGACGTCTATCCGTCTTAATCTCACAAAATTTCCGGCGCTTCGCGCCACGGTTTTTTGTATTCGGCGAAGATTTTTCCGATGTACAAAGACTTTTCGGGACCGTCTTTGTACATGTACGAAGATTTTGGAGTGACAAAATTACTAAAAAAGGTCTAAAATTCGCAGTAGATTTACGGCGCTTCGCATCGAAATGACTGATTGTGTGCTTTATTTATCTTTATAATGGCAGAAACTGCATTTCGAAAGGATAAATGTCAACTTTTAGGCGCTTCGCGCCGTTTCAAGACGATTCTTAGTGATTTTTGCCCTCAGAGACCCATAAATTAGCTGAAATACACTACCAAAAGTCGGAAAACTCTGTTTCTACCACACTAAAATCGCTACTGTATCATATTATAGTACCCAAAAATGTGTGCGTACACAATGTTCAAAGACTTTTTGGGGATCATCTTTGTACGTGTCAAACGGACCTTGTACAAAAAAAACTGCTTCGCGCCAGAATTCTGATAAAGTCAAAGAATTTTAGTGATTTTTAGCACAAAATTGTCGAAAATTTTAAAATTTCAAGAAAAAATATTGCGTCAAAAGTAAAATGTAAAATTATACATGGTAAAAGCCCGACAAAAACGCTGCAAATTTTTGGACCTATTTTCGACTGTCTTTGAAAAAGTTATGATACTGCCCCCTTAGGAAAATCCCTAGATCCGCCACTGGCTGCAAGATACTGCTTAGCTATAAATTCGGAGAATCGGCAAATTCTTCGACTTCGCTCAGCTTTCTTGCGTGCCACGGCGGATCTATCAGATCAAGTGAATTTTAAGCATTTCGATTTCGTATGAAAACCTCCGGTTGAGAAACACATCGAGTGCTATTCAGTGATTTATAAGTAAATTGTCAACTAGATGTAAAACTTATTTGATCGTGCAGTTGCCAGATAGAAACGACCTCCTGAATAACTTTCATATCTTTTGATTACATCGTCACATGTTCCGGTGAAGTTTCAAGCTACACAAGAGCGCACAGGTACTTCAACACAGGAACCGAGAACCGGAACCGGAACCGACGGTTCTCTAGTTGAAGAACCGGAACCGGAACCGACGATTCCAATTTACGCAAGAACCGAAACTGGAACCGGAACCGAAATTATTGTTTTCGAAGAACCGGAACCGGAACCGGAACCGATCTTTTTGAAAAACCTGGAACCGGAACACGACCCTAATTGAGGCCGACTCTGACCCCGTTCATCTTATGATAGGTATGTGTGTCGAAGAACAACTTATAAAAAACAACGTGACATGTGTACCTTGTGAAGCCTGGAAGTAGTCGACTATGTTAGCATAGGAAGTGATCAACCTTCGTCAGCACTTACAACAATCGACTATGTTTAATCTAATTAACTTTGAGACTTATCAAAATTCGTATAAAATAATTGTTCTTCTAATTACAATAAGTGATGTCTGAATAGTTTTATTACTTATTTTTTATTTTCTTGAAAAATGGCAGTCTTGCAGATTTTTCTCGCTGAAAAAATGTCGCGCGTAATCTCAGAACAATATACGTGCGGATCGAATTTCTTTCATTTTGTCAATCTGTCTCGATATAATTCACATGGGCGTGGGGGTAGAACCCCAAAATCCGGCGAATTTCCCCAATCGATAGACCCCACTGGGTAGCTTCTACGCTCTGTATTTGTTTAACACTGAATTCATTTTTCGGCTTATCTGTGTGAGTTGGCGTGGGGGGGGCAGGTGGAGGCATAGGTGGGCAGGGCAGCATCAAAATCCATAGGCAAAAGGTGCAAGATTTTCAAAGGCCGAAAAAATTGTCTTAAAAATGGTGGTATGGCGAAAAAACATCATTTTTTCAACGTTTATCATCGGAGCAGTATCCACTGGCACCCCAAAGACTGCGAAAAAACTAAAAATACTTGAATTCTGGGGAGGTGCATACCCTCAGACCCCCCACGCCCAAGTGTGGGTGGAGGGTTCACACCCCAGAAGTTGAAGATCCCCGCAGATTACCGTGGACCCCAGAGTTCTATTTTTAAATTCATTTTTGGCGATTTTTGGCAATTTCACTCGGACTCAGACCCTCTCCCCCAGAATTTTCTTGCTGCCCATGTTTGGTGCTTATGCGTGTTACTTACGTTGTGTTTTCACTAATTTTATTTACTTTTTAATAATTGCAGGAGGCGGACATTACCGAGTCTCTCAGAACACAGATGGATATTGGTTGCAATTTTTACATGCAGGCTGTTGTGTAAGCATATTGTGATTACCACCTTGGCAAGCAATCTCTTATCCGGTACTGCATTTTGGGTATTGCAAATTTTTCAATTCAGATACAGTCATGAACATAGGTGGGCAGCACCAAAATTCTGGAGGGGGGGGAATTTTAAAATTTTTAAAGGTAAAAAATGGTATTAAAGTGGTTGTATGGCGAAAACAACACCATTTTTCGACGTTTATTCATCGAGCACTATCCAATGGCATCAAAAAATCTCTAAAAAGGCAAAAAAATTCAAAAATTGAATTCTGGGGGTATTTTGCTTTCTGGGGGTATTTCGAAAACCGGAGACAATTTTAAACCCCCCCACGCCCATGTGTGGTCATGAACCGTTAGAGGTAGGCAAAATCAATACCACATGTTGAAAACTTTTTTAATGTGCTCTGTTCTATTCAGCAAGGAATTTAAACAAAAACCTTTTTTAATTTTTTTTATTTTAACAAATTAAAAATTTTAAATTATTAAAAAGGTTAAAAATTGCATCGTTCTTTTACGATAGAAAGAGTAAACCTATTGCCAGGTACGTAGCTTGTTAATAAGCAATACTTTGGAATGTTATCTCGTGTGCGATTTTTAATAATAATGTTCGCCCTTAATCAAGCTAGATTCTTGCAGTAACGGATCTAGGATTTTCCTCATGGGCGGGCAGTATCCAACTTTTCAAAAAACGGTCCAAAATAGGTCAAAAATTTGCCCTTCACTTGCGAAATAGCGTTTTCTGGCGTTTTACGTTGTCTACTTTTATTTAAATTCATTTTTTGTTTTCCGAATATTTTGATAGTTTCGACAATTTTGTGCGAACAAATCATTGAATTCTTTGACTTATGCGAAAATCCGGCGCGACGCGCCAAAAAAATTTGTGAAATTCAGGCTGAAGGACTTTGAGAAGTTTGACTTACTGCTCAATTCCCTATATTGGTAGCATTCGACGCCGAACGTCGAAAATTTTTTAAAAGTCATACTCGAAAATAGAATAAATCTGTGCTGAAATAGCCCTTTCTGCTCTTGAAATTGTTTCCGGAAGCTATTCTATGAGCAAAAAAATGGCTTACAGATCGCAAAGAAGGTAAATAAATGTCATTAGCATGTATTATTTGACGCGAAGCGCCGGAAAAATTCGAGAAATTATGATCCCTGACGGCCAAAAATTATCGCAAATTACATATCCGTCATTTATCTCGCCTAATATTTTTGGCTAAATGGGGGTGGGCGGCTGTCCCCCCGCCCCCTTGAATCCCTCGCCACCCTGAATCCGCCCCTGGATTCACGCCACTTTTATCGCCTAGGGAGAGCCTAAAATCTTTAAGTAGGTAGGTACATTGTTTTTATCTTTTCATGGACTTGTGCCAATTGAATTGCTAGAAAAGTATATAATACTGTTGGCAAAAATAAAATAATTTTTGGGTTTGAAAAAGTCGTTCAGTGATAATGTCCGGGATTTTCATTTGCACTTAACCAGAAACGTATTTCTAAGGGGAATGGGGGGTTTGGTCGGACTCCACCATAATTCGGAAAAATAGAACTTACGTTATTTTGTGCTATTTTCTTACCTGTTTGGGCTTAGTCCCCCGAAATTGGTGTTGGTCTTTCCCAGGACGGCCAGCTACGCGCCTGCACATAACGGTCACGTGCTACATACTGTGCTTTTGCTCACACTTAGTACTCTTACTTCGCCAATGGTCTTTAATATTTTAAATCATGTAACTAAAGTATCGACTGTTAATAAATGTTTTTTTAAATTAAACCATTTTTACTTCACCATTTCATCTTTAATATCGATAGTAAAATCGTCGGGTACACAAAGTTTTGATTGCAAATTGCAACCAGACATGCACAGCATGGAAATTCCGGGGAGAAATTTCAAAGTGCCGTTTTTGGGGCCCAAAAGTGGTAGATACGCGTTAAAAACATCATTTTTTGGCGTTTCTGACAATGCTCTATCTTTCTAGAGCATAAAAACAAAAATGAATTTAGAAAAAATTCAAAAGGTCGAATAAATTGATCAATCATAGGTCAAAACAGGAAAATATGGCGCGAAGCGCGAAGATTTAATATTTTTTTGAGCAAATAGATAGCTAAAAACGCTTAAAAAGCATTTTCTCTACGAATTTTCAAGCAAATTTTTGGAAAGTTTAGAAAAACCACCATGTCTGGGTGGGTGAACAAATTTTTGCCGGCAAGGGGGTTAATTTTCCTGGGGAGTGAAATCCCCTTCCAAGATTATGTATGATTGCACCAACAATTAAAATTTCTATAGAAGCTCGAAAAAATATTAGTAGTCAAACAAATCGTTAGCTAATGCATTTTCCT
Source organism: Mermis nigrescens (assembly GCA_036768485.1). Lineage (NCBI taxonomy): Eukaryota > Metazoa > Nematoda > Enoplea > Mermithida > Mermithidae > Mermis > Mermis nigrescens. The sequence goes on along the minus strand of JAVLUZ010000145.1, from coordinate 7,767,789 downwards.
TTTTATAACTTTGTTACTTCTAAGCTTTTTATATTTGTATTATAAGGACAGACCCAACGCGAATATGCGTCAAAGTTGGCTTTGGTTTCTTTGCCGAATTCGCGTTCGATGAAGCTTTACAATTCATTGATAAAAAGATCAACTTTCTCAGCGAATCAGTTGATAATTATTCAAGAAAGATCTGCTCAATAAAGGCTCGAATCAAAATTGTATTAGAAGTAAGCAACTTCTTTTATTTCTCGCTGATTTTCGCTGAAAAATACATATGAATTTTACGTACATAGTTTGTACATGGTTTTGAAGATGTCTACTGCCTTGCTGGTATTTTAATCTCTAGAGGTCGTTTTTTATCCATTTCTCCACTTCGGTTAAAATATTGTTAAAATCCTTTTCAGCTGATTTGATTCAGTCGACTTTTTAGATTTTATGAAAATGGCAGGTCAGCTTCCATACTTCATCAAATCACTATTGAAAGTGCGTATGTAGTGTCCCTTTTCTTTATTACGTTAAACCCTTTGTTCAGGCGACCGAAGGCCTTGCCAACCATACCTGGGCGCTGGGGGGTATGCACCCCCAGAAACCAAAATACCCCCAGAATTAAATTTTTGAAAATTTTTCTGTTTTTTTCTGAATTTTTTGATGCCAATGGATAGTGCTCAATGAGAAACGTTGAAAAATGTATTTTTCGCCATACCACAATTTTTTTTAATCCATTTTTTGACCTTTGAAAAGTTTTTGCACCCCTCCCCCTTAGAACTTTGGTGGCGCTTACCAGTGGCGGACCTAGGATTTTCCTAGAAGATGTCTAACTTTTCCAAAAATAGTCAAAAATAGGTCAAAAAATGTGCTTATACCGCTCGAAATAGCGTTTCTTCGGTGTTTTACATTGTATACTTTTACATAAAATCACTTTTGACGCAATATTTTTCCTGAAAATTTTAAACTTTTAGACAATTTGTGCGAAAAAAATCTTTAAATTTCATTGACTTTAACAAAAATCGGCGCGAAGCGCGGAAAATTTGTGAAATTAAGGCAGATAGACGTATAGAAGCATGATCTACTGCTTGATTTCCTGTATTTATAGCATTTGATGCGAAACATCGAAATTTTTCTATTTTAAATAGAAGAAAACTATGCAAAAATAGCTGTTTCTGTTGTTAAAATTGTTTTGAAACCTACTTGAACAGAAAATGGCTTCCAGGCAATGTTTTTTGTACTAGGTCCGTTTGTACATGTACAAGTCTTCGTACATTTTGTACACACAAATTTTTTGGGTACTATGATATAGTACGGTAGCGACTTTAGTGTCGTAAAAACAGAGACGTTCGACCTTTGATTGTGTATTTTGGCTAATTCTGGTTTTACGAGGGCAAAAATCATTAAGAATCGTCTTCGAAAAATTTGACATTTTCCTTTCGAAATGCGATTTCTGCTATTATAAAGATATATAGGACACACAGTTACTCACATTTCGGTGCGCAGCGTCGAGAATTTTTGCGGATTTCAGACATTTTTTGCAGTTTTTGTCCTCCCAAAAATCTTTGTACATCGGGAAAATATTTGCCGAATACAAAAAAGCCGTGCTTCCAGGTCGCCAAGAAAGTAGATAAATGTCATTAATAGGTACATATCATCCGGCGCTTAGCGCCGAGAAGAACTGAAATTTTGGTCGGTGACGGCCAAAAATCATTGCAAATTGTATATCCACACCTATGTTGCCAACAAGAAAAAATTAGAAAAAAATTTTAGCTTTGTTTTAGGTCGTGATCACAAATGGGCGTGGGGGTTTGTACCCACATAAGTTGAAATATTCCCCGCAGTTTACTGTAGACCCCCAGATTTCTATTTTTAGTAACATTTTTGGCGATTTACCCTATCCTGTCCTCCAGAATTTTGGTGCCGTCTCCTTGTGTGGTCATAATATTTGCAAAAGTCTACTATTTAAGTATCTTGTTTTTTAATCGATTTTTGTGCATTGCTTTGAAAAAAATAGCTACCTGCTCTGCCACCTGACTGCGTATAGGAAATTAATAACTAGGCTCGATGGGTCGGAAAACGTTGAAATGCTCTTTCCCACGTTCAAACTTTGACTGCATATAAGACGAAAGTTAAACAACAACGATAAATCCACATCAATTTTCTTAAATATTTTTGGCATACTGTGCTTTCAAAAGCCGAGAATTTCCTATTTTTCCTGTAATTAAGCTTTCTGATTTTTGGGAGGAAATGGTGAACTACCTAAATCTTATGCACAAAAAATGGACGTTGTCATAAATAGGCAAATACCTTGGATTCATAGTGTAGTAGTGACCTGTGCACCTATGTATGTACGTTATTTACAGCCAGCCAAATTCTTTCAGGGCCTGAGGGAGTTGCATAACATCGAACATCCTGAAAGACCGTCGCGTGATTTATTCTAATTCATATGTTATTTGTAAGCTTGCAATTTATATTCCGAAAATAAAATCAAGTGCCTACATTTGTTTAAAAAACTATATGCCTACTCGAACGTACGGTAGAAAGCGTAGCAGCGTAAGCGCTGCCTCCACATCCAATTTGCAGTGATGTCTCGGGGTGAAGGTGGGCGCTTGTGCCTGATACCTGAGCGTGGGGAGGTTTGGGGGGTATGTACCCTCCCAGAAACCAAAATACCACCCACAGAATTCAATTTTGGAAATGTTTTTTTGTTTTTTTTTTCGCAATTTTTTGATGCCAATGGATAGTGCTCGATGAGAAACGTTGAAAACTGTTTTTTTCGCCATACCACCATTTTTAAGTCCATTTTTTTGACCTTGGAAAAATCCTGCTCCACCTAGAACTTTTTGTTGCCGCCCCACCTACACTTGTGCCCCAGAAAAGGGCTCAGGAGGTGCATCGTCTGTTTTTTAACCTATAGACTGTTTCACACAAGTTCGGGCACAAATTTTAAAAACTCAGACAATAAGCTGACGGATTGCGATTATAGCATTGATTTGGTATATAATTATCGTAATCCGTCGGCTTCCCTTAAAATTCTTCAAATTCATGTCCAAATTTATGTGAAACAGACTATAGTGCATTGATCCGCTTGTAAAACTAATATGCTTATTACAGTAACGCTCGATTCATCCCTTGCTCGACAGTCGATAGCAAGTTTTTCCTAGATGTTCCGGTGCCGAGCGATAAAGGATACGGGTGTTGCAGTAATAAGAAAACTGAAGTCTCCTAAACGAATTCGTACACTAGACTAAAAAATAAACTATACTTACCTGAATCTGCAGAATTGTGTAGATTTATATTCTACTGCATGTGTGCACAAACCAAGTTTATGAAGTAATGTTTTATCTTCTCCAGCCGTACAGCTTATGCAGCTTATCGTGTGAATTAAGTTCAGTGAATAGGTCTTTACAAAAAAGAGCGGACGTTAAACAAAAACGCATTGTATTTTCGTGCTGTAGATGTAAATTTATGTTGTACGACTGAGTGGCATGCACATATATTGAAGGTCTATCGATTTCGCTTACGTAAGTTATGTTTTTAAGCTATACTGTAACATGCGAGAAGGCAAGGCAGCGCCTAGCTTATCGCGGCGCTAGCTAGCACTGAGGTTGCTAAGTTGGGGGGTTTCCCCAGTTTCAAGGATTTTTTGAGGACGCTGGAGGCATTTTTTAGCGTTTGAGGTTTTTTTTCGCCTATGCTTAACCATTTTTTGATTGTTTTTTCTAGGCAGTTTGAAGTAAAAATAGGGTTTTTTTGACAGCAGCACTATGCAACCTTGCTAGCACGCAGGGTTGCCAAGTTAAGGGTTTCTTCATTTTTGAGGCCGCTGGAGGCATTTTTTTTAATGATCGAGGTTTTTTCGCGCCTATGCTTATTATAATTTTCAATTTGTGGCGTCAGCAACTGCTTGCGGATTCAGATTGGTGCCAGACATGGACTTAGCCCAGGGATGGAAAAAACCCAGATTTGAAAATTTCGATTTTTGGGTTTTTTCTGGGTTTTTTGGGGTTTTTTGGATTTTTAAGGGTTTTTCTTAATAAAAATTCTAGCTCGAGCTATAGATAGTAGCTGAGAATACTTCAACAGCTTCAAGACACAAAACAAAACAAGTAAACAACAACTTTATTCAGCTAATACACAAAATTCAACAACAAAATTGGTCATTCACAAGCACAATCCATGCCACATACCTATACATATGCATCTGTCTCTTAAATGCTCAGTCAGACACTAGGATTTAGCCAACAGAACAGATGCATTGGATCAAGCTCTCAAAAAATTATTGAAAATTCAGCAGGATCATAATACTTCTCCTGTAAAATTAAATTTTATCTTTGCATACAAACGCTTACGACAAAAATGGATTTTTAATAAAATCCTCATTGTACAAATGAAACAAGAACAGTATATTAGTAGGTATATGTGACTGTAATCTTATCCATCCATCACTGTAGTATCCCTTCCTCTTCATCGCAATCGTGCTCAAAATCAGCTAACATGGTATCGCAAAGCAATTGTAAAAGGAACAACCATGATACAAAAAACATTGACAATACACAGTATTTAATTCCATTACAAATGAATTCTTAACCTGTGGATAAAAAACCCAAAAAACACAAAACCCAACGATTTCTTGCACCCAAAAAACCCACAAAAAAGCTAAAAAACCCAAGTTCAAAAAACCGCCAACCCTGGCTAAGCCTAAGGCATAAATTGAGCAAAAATTGCTCCGCTCGCTTCGCTCGCTCCGCAATTTTCGCTCCATTTATCTCAGGCGTAGCCCATGCGCTGGCATCAATGTGAATGCACATAACTAAGCCTTAGCCTAAGCCATTGGTAACCCTGCTCAGTCACAGTCCTCCGATGCTACGGAGACTACTCCGAAATATTCCAAAAGGCACATCTTACTTTTCGCCCATCCTTAAGCACATGAACTTCAACAGCCTGTAACTCGGTCAATAATGCCGACGCCACCTAATTCTTTCAGATATGAATTCTTCATAATTTCACTTCCGTTACGCTACTACTTGAAAGGACCACAAACTAGTGATTGACCGGAGATCCGGCTCCGGCTCCGGCCTCCGGCAAATCTGGCCTTTTTTCCACTCCGGTGCTCCGGCCAGAGGACATCCAAAAATCGGCCGGAGGCCGGAGAATTTTTTTCATTTTTGCATAGTGACCGAACGTACTAATTTCTGACATTATGCTTATTAAATTTAGTCAGAGCACAATATAATAGCAGAAAAAGAAAATAACACCAAATAAAATGTCTATCACCACTACAATCGTAAAATATTTATTTTTATGAAAAAAACGAAAATGAAAATGAAACAAAAATTGTGAAAATAGCTGCAGTAAATTCTTGTTAACACTGGAAGTCATAGGGTAGCATAAGATGCAGTCTGGCCTGCACTGCACATGCTATACTGATTTTCCAGATAATGTTGCTGTCCATTCTGTACGTCAAATTCGCGGTTCACTGAACATAATATAGTATGTAACGTACCTATGTATATACGGTCACACACAATCATGCTTTAATATCAAATATTGCCTATTGACGCTTTATTTAGGGCAGGCTAAGGAGACGACAGCTTTTTTCTTAATAAAAGCATTGAATAAAATTTTGTTGAATGTAGTCTATTTTACCAGTTGTTGATCTAGAATTTTGCTAAGGGGGCGGTATCCCTCTTTTTCCAAAAACAGCCAAAAATAGGTCCAAAAATTTGCCCTCAAAGCGCGACATAGCGTTTTTTCAGTGTTTTACATTGTATATATACTTTCACATAAAATCACTTTTGACGCAATATTTTTTCTAAAAATCTTAAAATTTTAGATAATTTCGTGTGAAAAAAATCATTAAATTTCTTTGACTTCAACAAAAACCTGACGCGAAGCGCCGGAAAATATGTGAAATTAAAGTGGATAGATGTCAGGAAACATGATTTATTGCTTGATGCTAATTTTAGACCTTTTTAGCAGTTTTTATCTTCCCAAAAATCTTTGTACATGTACAAACACGGCCCCAAAAAGTCTTTGTACATCGGGAAAAATCTTTGCCAAACATGAAAAAACCGTGCTTCTAGGTCGCCAAAAAAGTAAATAAATGTCATTAATAGGTATATATCATCGGGCGCGTAGCGCCGGAAAAATTTGAGAAATTATGGTCACTGACGGCCAGAAATCATTGCGAATTGCATATCCAGTCTTTAGGATTTTCCTAAGGTGGGCGGTATCCCAACTTTCCTAAAACAGTCAAAAATAGGTACAAAAATTTTACCCTTAACGCGCGATATAGCGTTTTTTGGTGTTATACATTGTGTACTTTTACGTAATGCAATATTTTTTCTAAAAATTTTGAAATTTTCGACAATTTTGTGCGAGAAAATCATTAACTTTCTTTGACTTTATAAAAATCTGGCGCGAAGCGCCAGAAAACTTGTGAAATCAAGGCGGATAGACGTCTAGAAGCAGTCAGTGTTTTTTTGTACAAGGTCCGTTCGTACATGTACAAAGATCGTCCCAAAAAGTCTGTACATTTTGCACACACAAATTTTTAGGTATATTATATGGTACAGTAGCGATATTAGTGTGGTAAAAACAGAGTTGTTCGAATTTTGGTAGTGTGTTTTAGGTAATTTCTGGGTCTCTTAGGGCAAAAATCACTAAGAATTGTAAAACGGCGCGAAGCACCGAAAAATTCGACATTTTTCCTTTTGAAATGCAATTTCTGCCATTATAAAGATATACAGTGGTCGCCATGAAAGATGACGCACTATCATCCTCAGAATTATGATAGAGGATGCGTCATGAGCGCCGCGTTACGTCCATCATGCGCTATCATCTCTTTTTTCTATTAAGCGCCATTAACCTCTATCATCCCGTTAATCTGGCGATGTGGACGGCACAATTTAGCTTTTAATAGCGCCAACAAGAAGGAAGAGCGCCAGCATTTACGTGCGCGCTTCCTTGTTGGCGCTATTAATAGCTAAATTGCGCCGTCCGCATTGCCAGATTAACAGGATGATAGAGGTTAATGGCGCTTAATAGAAAAAAAGAGATGATAGTGCATGATGGACGTAATGACATAACCCGGCGCTCGCGACGCATCCTCTATCATAATTCTGAGGATGATAGCGCGTCATCTTTCATGGCGACCACTGTATAGAACACACAATCACTCATTTCGGCGCGAATCACCGAAAATTTTTTTTGAATTACAGACCTTTTTTGCAATTTCTGTCTTCCTAAAAATCTTTGTACACAAAGACGGTCCCAAAAAATCTTTGTACATCGGGAAAATTTTTGCCGAATACAAAAAAAATCGTGTCTAGAAGCATGATTTACTGCTAGATTTCTTGTATTTATAGCATTTGATGCGGAACATCGAAATTTATAATCAAAAATAGAAGAAAACTATGCAAAAATAGCTGTTTCTGCTGTAAAAATTGTTTTGAAAGCTACATGAACAGATAATGGCTTCCAGGTCGCCAAGAAAGTAAATTAATCTCATTAATAGGTACATATCATCCGATGCATAGCGCCAGAAAAATTTTGAGAAATTATGGTCACTGACGGCCAAAAATCATTGCAAATTGCATATCCATTCTTTATCTCATCAAAAAATTTGGCCAAGCTGGGCGGGCGGCCACCCCCGCCCTCCCCTTAAATCCGCCCCTGCATTCTTTATCTCGCCAAATATTTTTGGCCTATGGGGGCGGCCGCCTCCCCTCCCGCCGTCCCCCTTAAAACTGCCCCTGTATTTCATATAAGTAACTAGCTGATATGCAGTTAAGATGCATGTGCACTATAGTCTAGGTCTTGGTCACAAAAATGTCCTTTCTACCCGCACGTGTAAAATTGTATTTCTCCGGCTCCGGCTCCAGCCGGAGCAACATGGTTCAATCCGGCTCCGGTCGGATCTCCGGCTCCGGCCATTTTGGCCGCTCCGGTCGATCACTACCACCAACCGAATTTTAGCCTATACTAATACTTTTTTTGGAAAAAGATAAAACAAAGTCGCAAGGAAAATAAAATAGCATAGTGTTAGATGCGAAATGTCTTGGACACACTGGCAAATAAATTGCGCTCACGTGTGCCCAATCAAAAAATTCCCGAAATCAACCTTTTTCAAATTTCTCTTAAATGTCTCAACATTTGGAGAATCTCAAATATATTGTGGAAGATCGCTCCAAATTCTAGATGATCTAGTAGCAAAACAATACTTTTTACAATCAAGTCGAAATTTTTCTAAATAGATCTGATTTTCAAATGCATTCCTAGTAAGCGGATGACCATGAAACTTTTAAAAATCTGCAGAAGGTTAGAGATTATTATGAATATTATACGTAACATAAATCCTCTTTTCCTGCTACATATCAAAAATATTAGTAAAAAGGTTGAAAAATATTTTTCTAAGCTACGTACATAAGTGTATAAATTCATAGATATATCTTGTAAGCGACAGCTTTAACTTACTGAGTTAGGAATTGGGATCGTTAGAATTCCTATTACTGCCCAATTATGAATACCTCATGATTAACAAACGTTTTTGTGTTTTAAAACTTACTTAGGTTCTGGTGACTTTATATCATTAATCATTCAGGACTCGAGCTGAAATTTGAGTAGATATTAAAAGTTCTCCTTTTGTATGTTATCTGTATGGAATCAGTTAGGTACAAGAAATTATTCCTTCTTTTTTCGGCAAAGTATCTAGCCAACTAAAGTTTAAATATCTAATACCTTAAAGTCAAAACTTTGGTTTCACTAAGCGCACGATTATGATGCTGCTTTGGAACTATGTCCGTGTCATTTGAACATTCAATCTTTTTGTTGTGTTATGTCTGTATGTATGTGTTTTACTTGTCTCCATTGAAATCTTATTAAAGTTTGAAATCAATCAGACCTTGAAAATTCTTGCGGGAGGATTGTGTGGTGTAAAACTGACAAAAATCCCACATGCTAGAAATTCAACTTTGGTGGATCTTCCGCATGGGCGTGCGTACCCAGGATTTTATTTGTAGTGGCGAAATTTTCGAAGTTCTATATCTCGAAAACCGTTAGGAGATACGCGAAAATAACAGCATTTTTGAGTTTCTCTCGATGAGAATAGGTACAATGGCGAAGAAAAAATTTTGAGAACCGAATTTTTTGCCTGATTTTAAACTTGGATATAAAAAATCTATTGTTTAAGCTGTTTTTATGACCAATTTCTCAATATCAAGTTCAAGCCTGACTCCAAAACATTTCAAAGTTATTGTCTTTGCATGTAATTTTGTGGTTTTCCAAGGAAACTAATACAGGAAATAATAAATCGGTGCGGAGCATCGTAAATTTTTGACATATCCTCACTATGTTTAAGTGATGTCTGAGCTTCTAAGGTGTGAAATATAGTATAAAATAAGTAAGCGTGTTTTGGCTGTGCTTTTAGTAGGCTTAGAGAATTTTTAATTTTTTCCGTTGGGGACCCTTGGGAAGAATAAAAATATTTGTTTCTTTTCGGGAGGGGCCCGCCTCCCTGCTAGTTACGCCCCTGATCTGCCGGATTCTCGTGGTCTGAACTTTTTACCCCCTCCTCACTCATCTATGAACCTGATGCAGTCAAAAAATGAGAGCAACTTAACCCTGTTCCTGTTTGACTGACGAAATATTTAGCAAGACGTAAAATCGGACAACATTGCCAAATCAAATATAAATTACATCGAGTTATTGAATATCAAATTAAATTGAATTGAATAATAAGATAAAATGAAATGAATTAAATTAATCCTTATTTTAGTTGTATACTTTGCTTTGGGCCGTATTGCTCGATTGTACGTGATCAGTGTAATCATACATGTTTATAATGGCTCAAAATTTTGGGTGCGGGGTCCCCGGCTAATTTATGAGGGGGCGGTGAATGACCTCAATTTTTTGGCCAAAATCAGCCAAAAAATTCCATTTTTTGCCAAAAAAATCAGGGGGGTCAAAAATTTTGAGGGTTTTGGGGGATAGTGGGACAGCCAACTTTGGGTGGGGATATCCATCCCCCTGTTACATGTATAACTAATACGTAGGTTGAGTAACACGGGTTCACTTCCATAGAAGCGCACCATAGCCGATCTGGTGGGGTAGCCGGTTGAGTTAGTGATTTTTTGGGCTAAAATGACTTCAAAAATTTGTATATATGCTAAAGTAGCGTTAAAGTACATACGGTATTCCTTAGCTTCTGGTCAATTGCATGCAATTTTTGGCCTTTCTGTCTCATTTTGCTCAAAAAATGTCTCATCTTCCGAGTCTGGGATGATTGGTCTAGATCTCTCAAACCCTTCCCCCATGTGCATGTCTGCTCACCCCTCGCCAGCGTATATACTTGTACATATATTTCAACTTGGTCAATACGCTGCTTGCTTAATGATTATTCTAATGTGTACTAAGTCCACGAGTGGATTTTAAAGCTTATTAAATCACTATTTTCTGTAGATAAGTCGAACACAATTTTGTTTTTAGGTAATTGTCGTATAATCCATTTGATATGAATCAGATGATGTAAATAACGCCTTGCTGATACTGCCCGATTTCCTCATTCAACAAGCTACGTAAAATGTCTGACTCCATAATAGCTTATGGCGCTTCGATGCTGCAGCCAACTGCAGCTAGTTTAGCAGCTGCTGGAAAAGCTGATTATCGTGAAATTGTTAACGAATTGCGTATGTCTTAAACTAACATTGAACAATTTTTGTACGAGTACGAGTATTTTATATTTATTTATTCAATATGTTAACTTTAAAATCAAGCGGAGACTAGTATCTTTCGTTTCAGGCAAACCAATGACTGACATTCATATGTATGTACGAGGAAAAATTAAAACAATCTTGTATTTTTTTCAAATTTTAGAGCTATTAATTAACACTGTTTATTTCAAAAGTGAGCTTTTTTTCGATTTTTTCAACAAAAGAGCATTTAAAATGTAAATGTCACTCTCTGTTCCAATATCATAAAATTTTCCATCCGTCGCTCTATGCTAGCTAGTGCACACTGGATATGTATGCATGTATGACACGCTTTTTTTACCATAAATGTACTTTGCATAATTTTAGGCGCGTTGCACCGAATGACAGGACGGACCACTATCTTTATTTTGGAGTATAGCTTACCGATTTATAAATTCAGCTTAAAGTGTTCCTTTCATATTGTAAATCGTGACAAAGCACCTTTATTACATTAGGCAAAGAATTGTCGGCAGATTCAAAACAATTTTTACCCCCACAAAAATTTTTTTACCCCCCCCTCCAGAATTGGCGATTTTTTAAAGTTCCTAAACATTTTTATAAAAATTTGTAGAAAAGATGCTTTTTTAAGCGTTTCTAGCTATTTAGATGCTCAAAAGTGCTAAATTTTCGGCGCTTCGCGCCGTTATTCTCATGTTTTGACTAAACTTTGTTCAATTTGTTCCGACTTTTTTGATTTTTTCGAACTTTTCTTATGTTTTGATGCTGTAGAAAGATAGAGCATCGTCAGAAACTCTGAAAACGATGTTTTTGACGCGTGCCTACCAATTTTGGACAAAAAAAGGCACTTTATCATTTCATCCCCTCAGAATTCCCATGCTGTTCATGTATGGTTATTGTCCGTGAATATTTAAATAAAATGTATTTTATGCATGCATTTCAATCATTTGCAAACATTGAAGTGCGTTTTTTAAATTCACTCTCATAAAAAATCGCTGGGCCTCCTAATTTTCCGTTTGTTGATCGTCCCTTCATTCTCTAGTTTGCAGTACATATCAAGATAGAAATCGACGAAGCCGCGTGCCTAATACACTAGCTTAGCAGCGTAGAATATTTTATTTATTAGAAATGCATGTATGCGAGACATAGGTGCGCAACATATCTGGGCAATGGATTTTGGTTCTGAAGGTACCGGGGTCCCGTTTCTTGAGGTTGGTTGGTTGGTTGTTGGGTTGGCTAGTTGGTTGGTTATTTAGCTGGTTGGTTAGTTGTTTGGTTGGTTAGAAGGCCGGATAGTCGGTTGGTTGGTTGGCTAGTTGGTTGGTTGTTTGGCCGGTTGGTTGGTTGTTTGGCCGGTTGGTTGGCCGGTTGGTTGGCCGGTTGGTTGGCCGGTTGGTTGGCCGGTTGGTTGGCCGGTTGGTTGGCCGGTTGGTTGGCCGGTTAGTTGATTAGTTGGTTGGTTGTATCATTTTCTCACTTTTTTATTTTTGGGTCAAAAAATTCTACCCTCCCCCCAATCAAAAACTTTTTCTGGCGCCACTTAGCTGGGGTTCTGAAGGTACCGAAGTGCTTTCGTCGCCACCCGGTGGCCCGGGTGGCGCGGCATTGCCCACCTGTGGTGCGCAAGGTCAAACTTGCAGGGGTGAAAAACAAAAATTGGTAGATGTGTAGCTAAGTGCTTCGTATAGGCGGTTCTATAGCCTTTCTGGGTTAAGAAAATTGGCTCTATAGCCTTTTTGGGCTCAGGAAACTAGCTATATAGCTTTTTTGAACTTTCAAGCAAAGCTATTTAGCCTTTTTCTGACTAAAAATAGCTATTTAGCCCTTTTTGGAGTCGAGAAAATAGCTGTATGTATTTCCTTTTGAGTCTCAGAAAAGACCTCACACGGTATATATGTTTCTGAGTCCAAAAAAGGCTACACACATACATACATGCACATAGGGGGTGAGGGGGTACCCCCTGAAGGGTCAGCCGGACATGTACTGTCCGGCGGTTTTGAGCTGATGGAACGTTTCTTGCATTATTTTTGAGGTCAAAAGCAGTAAAGATGTCAAAATTTTTCCGAAGCGCCCAAAATTGATAAATTCTTGCATTTTTTATTGTTGAAAGTTATATAATGCAGTCGAATGAATTAAAAATGCTTTTAAAGTGCGATATTACCACGAAAAACGTTATACATAGGCTATTTTGACCATTTTTATCTTTAAAACAGCAGAAAAAATTGTGAACGTTAAATTAACTGTTTTGAATTTTTTTTATTTCACCCTCCCCCTGCCGACCCTGACCTTGTGCACCTATGCATACATAGCTAGTTTTCTGAGCCCAAAAAGGCTATATAGCTGAATTCTGAACCCAAAAAAGCTGTACAGCAATGCTTTTTCGGCCAAAATGGCTGTATAGCTGTCTGATTTTCAAAGCTCAGGGAGAGTATCCCCCTCACCCCCCATGCTCTTGTATGTGCGAAAAGGAAATTTCTCTTCTATAATTTTCTCATCATTTACTCATATATAGTTTTTGTCTAATTGTATTGCGATTGAGCTTTATTATATTTAATAGAATATTTATTATTTCGGTTTTTTGATCGAATCTATTAATTTCAAATCCGCTGCCTCAGTATAGTAATGGCCTCTAAAAAAACCCATTTTTGTTTTTTTCGCCAATATCTCTCTATAGAAGCATCTTTATTCCAGTTTTTTGCGCTATTTTATTGAGGCTTCATCTTACCTAGAAGCTCCAGCTATTGCATTGATTCACTGTTTCTTCTGTGGTTAGTAATTTAAAAAAAAATAAGACTTTAAAAAAAACCCACTGTTCCTAAAAAAAACCCTTGTACCCTAAAAAAAACCCATTTTTCTAAAGTGTTTTTTTATGAGTTAAAGTGATTATTTGAGGGTTTTAGCTGTATTTTCTTGATAATTTGCAAGTATGTGAATAGAAACTAAACATTTTAAATGATCTGAACACATCATGAACATTTTATTCATAAAAATCAATCATTTATCATGCTTACGACATTTTCAACTGCTAACGACCGTATGCTTCACAGAATTGCTTCCAGATCTGTGTGATTTCCTTGAAGATGTAATCTTCAATCAATATTGCATTAGAAGCTGCAAGTTCGCTTGATATTGGGCCATAGAAAATGTCCTTTGCTGGGACAAATTCCATAGGAGCGCCTGGCTTGTTCACAAATCTGCCTTCTCCTCTGAAGTCTAGAAACTTGAATGATGCCTGATTTACTGGTTCACCTTCATCTTTGCAAAATACCTTGTTCAAGCGGCCAATGTAAAACTTTCTAGGCTTGTCAAAGTGTACAGCAAAAAGCTTGCCGCCCACATTTTCTTCCCAGTCGTCATCATTCAAGAGTTTTTGAATCGTAGACAACTTTTCATTCAATTCATCATCATTGTCCGAGCCAATGCTGGCTTCTTCACTTTCAATGCTTGCTAAGCTGCCTAATTCGTCGATTTCACTTTCAGAAGAGCTGCTAGATGAGATTCTGCGCTTCGATTTAGCTGCAGGACGTTTCGGTGTGCTTTGTATTGCCCTTTCAATTTCTTCATGCGTTATGATAGATGCGTTCATATTAACTCTTGGTCTTTTCTTTTTAGCTCCAACCTGTTGAGCTGGACCTTGATTGAAGCGGGAAGCTACTACACCTAGGAAGCTGTTGGGCGATGAAGTCGAATGTGAAGCTGGGCTATTTGGAGCACTTTCCTCGACCCAAATCCATTTGCCTTTTCTTGGATTTCCATCTTCGTCCAATGGAGGAGGTGGCTTCGGCAAATCAATCGATAGCTCCAATCGCTGCTCTGGAACTTCCGTTTCTTCTTCGTCCATCTCATCTGGACAACCCTGCTCCAACCACTTGTCATATTTTTGAACCAGTTTGGGGTCAAATGCAGATTTGTCATACTTTTCTGGATTATATGGGTAAATGCCGACTGAAGCAAAGCCACTTTTGATGTTTTCAGGAGAAAGTCCTTTTTCCCATATTGCTGATAAGTTATTCACGAATTGCTTTTTGGTCATGGCCCTTATTGGAAAACCTGTTGAAAATAGCCAGTTATTCATCTGGTCAGCCCAATATCTTTTAAGTGGACCAAATACAGCAATATCTAAGGGTTGTAGCTTTGAAGTAGTGTGAGACGGTAACTTCATGATTGTTATTTGTTCATTCGTAGCTTTTCGTCGTGTTTCCATACTGAGATGAGAAATATGGCCATCTAGAATCAGCAAAAGCGGCCGTTGTTTTATTTTTTCAGCAAAATCGTTGAACCAGCTCTGGAAAACTTCAGTTGTCATCCAACCTTTGCTGCTTAAGCCGTACCACGTGCCAGGAATTGTGAATTGCTGGTCGCCAGCCCATTCTGGAGGTATCGACGAAAGGCTAGCAGCTTTTGAAGAGTAAACAATCAATGGAGGCAAAGCTACTCCAGCTGCATTACAGGCCGCAAGAACAGTGATATTTTCTCTTCCAGTTCCAGCAATAACTTTAACAACTTTCTGGCCTTGACGTGATACAGTTTCTATGTTGTTGGGATCTGTTGGAAAACCAGATTCGTCAAGATTCCAGATACACTCTGGCCGACCTGCCAAATTGAGCTTCTCTATTTGGCTACCTAGCAACTCATAGAAACCGTTGATAAGGAATGGATTCTTTATGTTATTGAATCTTCCAATGTGCATGCCCTTGGTGCGTTTTTTTGACAGCTTATTGCGATCCATGAAACGCCTGAGCCAGCGCCGAGTTGGGCGCCAGATTGGGTTCTTCTGATGTCTTTTTGATGGAGAAATTCTTGGATTGAAGCCAGGATTTTGTATTTCATTGACCTCGGCATATTCCACAGCGATGCTAAGCACTTGCTTAGGTGTTGGGGCAAAGCCAGCATCTGCCATATCCTTGATCACTGTTGCAAGTTCGGCTTCTTTCTCGGCATCGAGCATGTTCTTGCGCCCTAAAATTATTACTAACTCAATTATTATTATTACGCTTTGCATCAATGTAGTTATGGAAAGAGGTCTATTTCTATAAAATACCAAGTTATTTGAATATAAAAAATCTTGATAAATAGTCTATTTCTAGTCATTCTTGGAACCTTTATTTATGTACACCACCCGTCCAAATCCACAGCATCCACCAATATATATATATATATATATATGTATACATGCATGTTTCTGATCATTCTGCTTTATTTAAAATGGAAATTTGAGATAACTGAAGTGAATAGAATTAAAGAAAAATCTCAAATATGAACACTATTATTTTACTAATATATAAAAGCTGCCTTTTGAATCTGTGGGCTGTTATATTTGTGAATTTACCTTGCTTTTTTAGTTGCTGATCGCCTTTGAGATCCATAATTTTTCGCCGAATAACCTGCCGTCCAATCCCGGTATCCTTTGATATTTTTCGATCGGAAATTTCCTTGCTTATAACACGCTCAGCAGCTCTAGTCACATCATCCTCGGTGTAGCGCCTTGCTTTTTTCGTATAATTAGACATAACTAGAATAGCTTTAATCAGCTAAGTAATAAGTAAGTGGCTAAAAATACAAAAAAATCATTGTTAATAGCATAGCATACATATAAAATACTCAAATACGATTATATATGCGCATGAAACATATGAAACATAGTAGATATATGAGCAATAATACGCAGGATGGTCAAATAATGCAGGTAAAGATGACATAAGATGAAGCTATGAGAGGTAAAATAGATCACCAGCACAATAGACAGGTAGAATGTTGACGAATTATTCAGTTTTTAGCGTGGGTTTTTTTTAGGGCCCAATGGGTTTTTTTTAGGTACACACATTTCAGGTTCATTTATTTTAGAAACCAATTAAGATTCTGAAAAATTAATGACATAGACATGTAGTTTGATCTCTATTCTTCACTCTGTGAAGTTTTGAACAAATTTGGAGGTGGGTTTTTTTAGAGGACATGTGGGTTTTTTTTAGGTTAGACTTCAGTGGATTACTGTAGGTCAGGGGTCATGGCTGTGACCATGACACTTGTTTTCCAAGCAGAGTAAGATAAGGCCTAAAATGTAGACATGTTGAAAATGGATGCGAATCTTCCCTTCCGGCGTCAAATTGACTCAAAATCCTGCAAAAAACAAACAATTTTGACGCATTTCTAGAGAAAGTTTCAACAAAATTATCCTCATTGTTGGAACTTGCTCAATTTTTTTTTGCCGATGTATTTTGTGTATATATAGAGTGCTTATGATGCATGCAAAAAATTAGCTCTTGATTGTCAATACAAGCTGAGATATGAGGTGGGTTTTTTTATGTACCACTTTCGAGTGGGTTTTTTTAGAGGCCATGACGCTGTATGTATTTCCTTTTGAGTCTCAGAAAAGACCTCACACGGTATATATGTTTCTGAGTCCAAAAAAGGCTACACACATACATACATGCACATAGGGGGTGAGGGGGTACCCCCTGAAGGGTCAGCCGGACATGTACTGTCCGGCGGTTTTGAGCTGATGGAACGTTTCTTGCATTATTTTTGAGGTCAAAAGCAGTAAAGATGTCAAAATTTTTCCGAAGCGCCCAAAATTGATAAATTCTTGCATTTTTTATTGTTGAAAGTTATATAATGCAGTCGAATGAATTAAAAATGCTTTTAAAGTGCGATATTACCACGAAAAAACGTTATACATAGGCTATTTTGACCATTTTTATCTTTAAAACAGCAGAAAAAATTGTGAACGTTAAATTAACTGTTTTGAATTTTTTTTATTTCACCCTCCCCCTGCCGACCCTGACCTTGTGCACCTATGCATACATAGCTAGTTTTCTGAGCCCAAAAAGGCTATATAGCTGAATTCGGAACCCAAAAAAAGCTGTACAGCAATGCTTTTTCGGCCAAAATGGCTGTATAGCTGTCTGATTTTCAAAGCTCAGGGAGAGTATCCCCCTCACCCCCCATGCTCTTGTATGTGCGAAAAGGAAATTTCTCTTCTATAATTTTCTCATCATTTACTCATATATAGTTTTTGTCTAATTGTATTGCGATTGAGCTTTATTATATTTAATAGAATATTTATTATTTCGGTTTTTTGATCGAATCTATTAATTTCAAATCCGCTGCCTCAGTATTGGATTTTTAAATTTTTTCAGGCGATCAAAATTTCGACACGGTACGTTTCGCTACATATCGTACAGCGTGCAAGTTGAGGTTTATTCAGAAGAAATTTAATCGTGAGTGTTAGGAATAAAAACGCATGTATTTAAGTTTTATGTTGACTTAATATGTGCGTTCCGATGTTCAAACATAGTGAAATTATTAAATTAGGCTTGCTCTTTATAAGTAATTTCAATTAGGTACCAATTTTAAATATAGGACGATTCGTGATATATTGCTAGTTATCTACATACATGATTACGATTTTTTATCTAGAAATCTTGATTGAGCTATCGATTTGTGCGATGAGAAGCATGAGCATTACTTACATAGTTGAGGTTTTGTAAGCATATAATGGAACTGTGGCATAATCGTTGCATACGTGGGCCTCGGCGAAATTCTGGGGGTTCTGGATGGTGTAAAACTTGCAAAATCCCAAAAGCATGCCAAAAAATCAATTATGGGGTTATCGATTTCAGGGGTCTAACGTGTTCTAGGAATGTTTCAAATAAATTATATCAAGGATTGTAATCAATTGAAATTGAAAAATTGAAATTTACTAAAATCAAATTAAAAAATAAATTATTAAATAAATTATGGCCAGAAATGGATTGAAATCAAAACTTTTCTGCAAAAAGGATCAAAATTGACCAGGAACCAGCAGTTTTGTGCAATTCGTAAAGTATTATAAGATACGACTTAATTTCGGTTGAAAGAAAAGGAATCATCTAAGCGTGGAAATTTATTTTTTTACCGATTTTCCGAAATTCGTGTGATTGGTAGCTGACTTTACTCGTACTTTGTCATTGATTTTCTCCTTAATTTTATCAACGCTTGCTTCCGTTGAATATAAAGTTATTCCCATACATGTAACGGCTCGAAATTTCGAGAGGTCCCTGGCCTTGGCCATTTTTAGTGGGGAGGGGGTAAAGGACATCCAATTTTGGCCGAAAACATCCAAAAAACACCTAAAAACGGCCAAAAATTGCAAGTTTTTCCAAATATTAGGGAAGGGGTCAAAAATCTTATGACTTTGGGGGATGGTGGGATGAACAACTTTGGGTATCCCCCATTCCTCCTATTACATGTCCGGTCATTTCAATCTTTGATTTTATTTTGAAGTCAGACTGTCACGTCCCCGATTTTTTCCTTTTTTCCTACCTTTTTCTTAGGATCTGACTGAATGTTAACTCCCGCATCGCTTAGCACATGACGTAGTGAGATGAAGCAAACAAAGATTCTTTGAATGCTTTAAAATTCGATGAATAAAAAGCATGTTTTAATTAATGAGAAAGCTGTATACAGTGTAGTCCGGTCCATGCTTTTTTAGTTCATCTTGTTGACATCTGGAATATCATTGAATCATTCCGGGAAAATGGTTTAAACGCTGTGGAGTACGTATCTGAAGTTAAAATATCACGTATTGAGCTCCTTCTTTCAACGATATATCATAATCTGAATAAGCGCCTTCCGGCCGGTCAGCAAATTGACACGGACAAAGCCATTAGTCTATTGCTCAGTTTTCTTCTAGCCGCCTACGATAGGTAACAAACGATATTATGTAAATAAATGATAACATAATAATAACCTAATTTTTTATACGTTGTAATACGTTGTACTTATCAACTCGTAATTATGAGCTAAGCGGTAATTTTTGATTATCGGTTTTTTATATCGACTAGCTATTGAAAAAGTACCTTTTTTGATATGAATGGCAGCAAACATGGAGTTCCTCTTTCAAAGATTCATCAAGTAAGCCCGTTGATAAAACAAAGCCAAAGTGCTAGTTAAATCGCATGTGTCATATAAAATTGCGAGTAGGATTGGTCAAATTCTAAATTCATATCTAATACTGGTACGTGCAGAATATCGTAAAATATGCATTATTTGTTTGTTTTTTTACGCGTTTGTTTACACCACATCTAACCAACGAGTCATGTAGCACATTTTCAATGTTTTGTTTACTACTTTTTTGAAGACATCATCCTTTTGTAATTAAACTCGTTGTTCGCTCCAAAATTATTCATGTGCTTATGCAGGGAGGAAGGCGGCCGCGTCCTTAATCTGAACAATGTTTTTATGCAGAAAAGCTGCGTCATTTTATCAGAAAATTTGAATGTAAATGTAAATTCATTATTTTATTATACTTTCTTTCGCCGCTGACATATGGTCAGTTATTTACGGCCAAAGTGCGGCTATGAACAGGCACGTTGGGGTGGGGTCCGGAGTCCGGACCCCCAAAGTCAGAAAAATCTGAAAAACAGGACTTTTCAAACGTTATTTTGTGCTATTTTTGGCCTTTTTGGCTTAGTCCCCCCGAAATAGGTGTTGGTCCCTTCAAAATAGGACGGCCAAGTACGTGCCTGGCTATAAAAAATAATCATCTTATGAATAATAGAAATTATGTCAATTGTTTCGGTGTCTACCGATCTGACTTTCACAGTATGGGGGAATTCTGTGGCGGTAGGGAATGTGAAATTTTAAAATGCATTTTTTGTGCTAAAAAATTATCGATACACGTCAAAAGCATCGTTTTTTTGCGGTTTCTGATGATGCTCTATCTTCTAAAGCATAAAACAAAAAATCAAAAAAATTGAAGAAAGTGAACAAAATATGGGCAAGAAATGAGTATTTGGCGCAAAGCGCCGAAAATTTGACACTTTTCAATAAATAGATGGCTATAAGCGCCTAAAATAGCACCTTTTCTACGAATTTTTTTGAAAACTTGATAAATTTTGAACTCTGGCGGTGGGGCGAAAAACTTTTTGGGGAGGTGAAAATTTTTCAAATCCCATTTCCAAACTCCCCTATCGTATATGCTACCGATAATTCTAATTAATGTTGATTCATTGAAGTTGGACACGATCTGACTATTACTGACTCTTGTCATTGACGAGATAAAAAATGTTCGTTTACTTATTTTTTAGCTTCTCTCTCAACATAAAGTTTTGAGATATGCTGACGTTTCGCGCTGTATTGTCCTACTAAATTCTTACCTAAAGCCTCAATTCAGTGCCGTTTTTTATATCATTCAATTCAGTTCAAAATTTTGTAATCGTCAGCACCATTTTCTCTTGAACGAAAAGTATGAGGTGTAGTGTAGTACAAACATTCTGGGCTTACATGAGCAAGACAGAGATAGCCAGAGGGGGTGGGGTTGAAATCCAGGAATGGGCATAGTTTGAATTGTGGTCATTCTCATTGTTCTAGCTTTCTTGTACATGCACAAAGTTGGTAATCAAAACTTAATGCACCTTTTGTACATGTAAATTTTTGGGTACTAAAATATGGCGCATTAGAACGTTGCGTTCGAATAACTGTGTTTCTTGACTCTTTGCAGTGAAGTGTAGCCAACTCATGTATTTGTAGCATCGAAAAATACAAGAATTCATCAATAGGCGCGAAGCGTGAAATTTTTTCGATATTCTTACAGTTTCCAGGTATAATTTTCCGTATTTTTTCCGCAGTAAGCTCAAAAATTGTCTTGCAGCGCCTTGCGTTTTCTCAAAATCGCCTGACAGTACCTGATTTTCCAAAATCTTAGGTAGGGTTAATTACCCCCTCTCACCCAAGTATGCACATGCATGATTCTGCGGTACGGAAAAAACGATAAAAATGTTTGTCGAATTTTTTCCATATTTTAGCGGATAACTTGGAGTATAATTGAAACTTGATTGATGAAAAATGAGTTACTTTATAGAAAATGTTAATACTATTTATAGTGAAATGTCAAGTTAATTCGAAATTGAAGTAACTGGGTTCAATTTTTTCAAATCTACCAAGATCAAACATTTTTATACAACGCCTTGCGTTTTCACACAATCATATGACAATACCAGACCTTCCAAAATGTTTGTGTTATGCTCCCCTCTCAACTTTTATGCACTTTTAGAATCTTCAGTATGGAGAGTAATACTTCATAGATGATTTTCTTTGTATTTTGTTCTATGTACGGCATACATATAACGACTCGAAATTTAGGGTGGGGCTAACCGGTCACTCTTATGGGGGGAGGGTGAATGACTTACAATTTTTTGCCAAAAACGGCCAAAATAAATACCTAAAATGACCAAAAAATTCATTTTTACGAAAAATTGAGTGGAGGTCAAGAGATAGAGAATTTTCTGGCTATGGGGGATGCCGGGATTACAACTTTGGGTGGGGGATCCACCCATCCCCCTGTTACATGTAAATGTGATGTAAGGTGAAACTTCAGTGATATGATAAGAGTTTGTTAATGAAACTTGAATTTTCATTCTTTTAAATTTTTATTTTCATCTTTTTGACTTTATACGCATTTTCTCCAGAGAGAACGTTGGAAAATTGCGAGTATTCTCTATAAAAGTCGCGCTTGCATCGTTGTGCGCTGGCAAACTACTCGATAAGCTACGTTGTAAGGCCTTGAGATTGTTACTCATGCATACATATACATATAGCACGTTTTGTACAAGCGTTTTTGTTCATGTACAAGGATTTCTGTAGAAGTCTTTATGTGACTAAAATTTTTACCCATTCGCATATAAGCATTTGATAGCTGTTAGCTCGAAAATACCTTTTCGGGCTCAATAATGGACACGCGTCAAAAACTCACTTTTTCGGCGTCTAGAGCATAAAAACATATTTGGAAAAAATAAAAAATTCGAATAAATCGAACAAAATATAGCCAAGACGAGTATATGCCGCGTGGCGCCGAAAATTAGACGCGTTTGAGCAAATAGACAGCTATAAATAATCAAAACAGCTCCTTTTTTCTAAAATTTTTTTGAAAAATTATGAATTTGGTGGGGGATGAAAATCCCTAAGATCGTGTATGGTGCTAAGCTGATTGTCTCTTGTCTCTAGCAACATTTTTTATCTACTATCTTTGTGCGCGTCTTTAATTTGCGGCCATTTCGCACAGAGAAACACGAGTAATTAATGAGTGTTACAAAATGTAAAAATGTTCAAGTGATTTAGAAAAAGTAAAAAATTGGGTAGTATGTATGCGGATTGTGAAAAGAAAATTAAATCGCCAATTATGTTAAATTAAATGAAATTAGGTCTTTCGCTTCTTATTCGAAGTAAAAATGTAAAAAGTAAATTATTAATCTAAAACTAATGCAGTATTTTTACGAATAATGTGAAGAAGTCGAAGTAAACTACTCTGCAACTTCAGTTTGGCATGCACACATGTAGTACTTTAAATTGTCCATATTCAATACAGTATTTATCTATAATTTTAAGACGTTTTCTCTCAAATATCTGATGGTTCTGCTTTGATGGATCATCGTAAATTTGCTGACTATTTAAAAGAAGTGCTTGCCTTGCCGACTGCTGTCTTTGAGGGCCCTACCTTTGGCTTCACCGAAGCCTGCGTCAAGCAGTGCTTTGATCCAGTAATTATGATTTCCTGAATTTTATTTATTATTTATGAAGTATTTAGGTTACTTACCCTTATTTTTCTTTTGACGTTAGATTTGCCAATTGAACGTTAGCGATCATATTCGCAATTTTACGCATGGCGTTTTTTTCGGGTTGGGTCAGCTAGAAAACTTTTTTGGTCCAAAAATAGCCTTAAAAACTGGTATTTGAATCAAATTAAATTTGATTATATTTTAGCTAAATTTCAATTTTAATCAGACTAAAACTGGTAGATATGTATCCACAGTTTATGGACAATTTCAAGCGTGTTTTTGCAGATTTTTGTTTTATATTTATTGTTGGGGCCCTTATTTTACCTTTTATTCTTTAAAAACCGCCCAATTGCACGTTTTGTTGTGATTATCCATTGAATATAATCGTAAAAATTTGTTGCCGTAGGCTTAAGTACGAGCAACAAAACTTTTATTCTCTCGATAGGAAACTTAATTTAGTGTGATAAATGGTACCTTTTCTGAAATGCCTTTTTTACCTACACACTATTTTTATTTTATGTACAATTTCGCTGACTCGCTAGAATTTACAAATTAGCTGCGATTTTTTCTATTTTAAATCACTTCCATCGACCACTTGCTTCTGAATGCTCGTCTACAATACATTCGCATAGGGTGGGGTGAGGGGGTATTACCCCCACCTCGAGTTATCAAACATTTTCTGCATGATTTTTTGGTACAAAAGCACCGAAGATATTAAAATTTTTTCGACGCTTCGCGCTGACTAATATATTTATGTTTTGTTTACCTATAAAATATGTTCCTAGAATGAACTTAAAATGATCTGAAAAGTCAAAATTTCCGATGAATTCTTATATTTTTTACTTACAGGAGTGACGAAACTAGTCAGAATGGGACAAAAAGTAGTTAAAAATGCAGTTTTTTTCACATTAAAATATGTTATATAGGATATTTTAGCCATTTTTCATATTTGACCTGCAAAAAAGGTTAGACTCTAAATTTACTGGTCCTATATTCTGGGATTTCACCCCCCCTGAACTTTCGACCTTGGGAAACTATGTCGTCTACGATACGTCTACGGTATTTGAAGTTAAAATTCGATGGCTTCTGCTAATTTCTGCCCGTAACTTCGTTTTCCTAAAATCAGAGTGCATGCTCTTTTCGTTTTCCTCAATTGTTTTTCTTCTCTCCTATGTATGTACTTACATGCATGTGCTTACATGTTACAGAATTCGAAAATAAGTATCAACTTATTCCTGGACACACTGATGGCTGATCCATGCGCTCCGTGCCTAATGTGGTTGCCCTTGCTGCATCGGATGGCCAGTGTCGAGCATGGTACGTGTAATTATTTACTGCTCAAAGTCAAGAACATGGCCCTGAGGACAAGGGAAAATAGTTGCCTCGAAATTTTTGATTGATTAAAATTGGCTAACTTTTTATTATTTAATATTGAATAAGCTGACTGTGCAGTAGACTCGATAGCTTTTTTGCAGAAGATGTAGTAAGAAAGAATGAGGTCTCATCCGTATTATCTTATTTTATAATACTATTGAAGTTATCAAATCAAACCCTTCGTCTATGCGGTCGACTGAGACGAATGAACCTTATACGTTCATTATTCAAGGTGTGTAGAAATTTGCTCATCTACATATGGATTCTATTTGGCTAAAGTCGGTCAGAATCATACATGTAAAATGGGTAAGGGATCCACCACTCGAAGTTGGTTGTACCCCATCCCTCAAAGTCAGAAAAGTTTTGACCCCTATTTTTAGAAAAAAATTTAATTTTCAAGCCGTTTTCAGAGTTTTTTGACCGTTTTCGGCTAAAAATTGGAGGTCATTTACTCCCCCCTTCCCAGAAATGGCCGTTGACCCCCCACCCAAAGTTCCGAGACTTCACATGTTTGATCAGAATGTATGACCCGCTTCATTATTTCTAGTAGGAAGCGGCTCTCCGAAATTTTACAAACGTGCTAGAGCGGGTGTTTTAATCTAAATAATGATGATGGCAAAAAAACTTGTTTTTTAGCATTAATCTCAGGCACGCAGCTGGGGGGGATAGGGGAACTAGTCCCCCAAATTTTGGATGTACGGGCATTGTTCGCAAGGGTTTCCCATATAAAAGAATTGAAAATTCTTGAAACGCATTTGAAAGATCGCTTTAATAGACTCTAGCACAATTTTGAGCTAATAAGCCTCAAATTTTCGGGCGCTTCGCGCCGAATTTATTGTTTTGTATAAGTCTCGTCTTCCAAACAGCCCGAATTTGAGTAAACATGACGAATCTTTAATATGCTATACTTTTTGGAATCAACTTAAATTTCTAAAAATTTTTAATTTTTCTTTTCAAATACGTAGAGCTCGCTGAGAAAGGCTCAAAAACACCATTATTTTTGTCTGTCTAAGAGTAGTTGTTGACATAAACGACCTCAAAATTTCATTTCCCCTTCCCCAAATTCAGAAGGCCAGCTATGTACGTGCCTGATTAATCTGTCGTAGCATCATTTCTCTAATGCTTACTTTGTGCTTCTTATTGAATGGCAATCTTTTTTGAGGCAATTGGCATCTTTCCATCTGGTATTCACTTTTTCAATTGACATACTGTGGTGTTTATTTGGCATCCACCTGATTACATACCCGTACATTGCCTTTGTCGTTGTACTGAGATATGTAAAAACAGACACGTATCTCTGGGGAGAATGGGGGGTTCGGACCCCCAAATTGGAAAAATCGGACTTTTTAAACATTATTTTGTGCTATTTTTGGCCTTTCTGGGAGTAGTCCCCTCAAAATAGGACGGCCAGCTACGTGCCTGTAAAAAAACTTATAGTTTTTGCTTGCCTCAGTTTTTCATCCCGTTGTTTGCGACGCTTGCAACAAAGATTCATTTACGGGCTTTCGATACAAATGCCAACGATGCCATAATTATCAGCTTTGCCAGGAATGTTTTTGGCGAGGAAGGGTCAGCGGATCGCACACTAATCAACACGAAATGAAAGAGTACTCTTCTTATGTGAGCTTTGAGATTTTTGTTGCTATAATTTGCCGTTTTTGCCTACATTTGAAGCTTTCTCACAATTCTTTCTAGCCCTTTATATACTAACTTATGTATTGTTGAGCAAAAGGAATAAAAAATTGCCATTTTTGCGAAAAAAGAATGTATCAGGTTTCAAGTGGAACGGATACCGTCTGATTTTAATTTTTGATAAAAGTAAAGATAAGGATTGCATATCATTACGTAGGTATGTATTGACTGAAAGCATATAGAGAACTTGGTTTCAGGCAAAGCGCATGTTTTGCATGAATTAGGCTGGTGCTTGCTCGTGTTTGGCGGCCTCTTTCACACTGGGTAAATGTAGTAAGAGGGCATAACCTCTTCGTAAAATTCCAAAAAATCTAGTATAGTACTGTAAGGGGATTTTGGAATAAAAGAGCATGTTGCATTTAGCGTTACATCGGGAGTCAAAATCATTTAACCCGATGACTTCGTGTATATGAATATGTTGCTCAGTTTACTGTAAAATATTAATTTTCTCAATAATTTGTACGCTTATTATGGATCAGCTTCTACAGACATTGAATTAAAATGACAAAATGCATTTACATAAAAATTGAATTTAATTCTCTTTTTTCTTTTAAAATGGTATTTCAATAAGATGAAGATGTATGCAGTAGTTGTATTTTAAGTTGACAAATATTTATCCTGGTCTGTGACGGAAATTTACAATCACATCCTCAACCATGTCAATCTACGTTGTCGTGATCATGTGTATGCACGTTTTTTAGGAATTTTCTTTAGAAAATTCCGATTTCCCTGTGCAATAAATGTTTCTATCTTGTATGTAAACCAACGTATATACTCTATGGAAAAGAAGAAACTTGGTTTTTAATAGTACTGCTTTGATTCGAGATTTCTCAGTTTAGCACAATGGCGGATCCAGTATTTTCTGACAGGGGCGCAAGCAACCCAAATCTTCTTAATAGTGTCAAAAAGTTCAAAAAAATCTATGCATTATGCTTAAAGTAGCATTTTATAGTCGTCTTTCGATAGCCAAAATCATTTCTGTTGCAAAAACTTTGAAAATTTTCAAATTTATTGAAAGCTTTTCATGAAAAACATGCAAAATTAGCGCAAAAATCGGCACAATGTGCCGAGAAAAGACGCCAATGGCCAAGGCCATTATTGCTTGACAAATTACTATATATGTATTAACTCGAAAAGTCATCATACGAACCACGAAATCTTTATTACATATGTACAAAAACTACTCTTCTGACATACATATCAATGGAAAATTTTGGAAAATTATGAAAATTTTGCCTAATATCATCAAAAAATACAAGTTTTTTTCTTTTTTTGCGTCAAACAATTTTTGACTTTACGCTATGTCATGCACTTTTATGTATGGACTGCATTACATTCGAGTCGACATTGTTCTTTTTTCTTTATAAGTCTCCTACAAAGCAACTCGGGCATTCAATAAGCAAATCACTGCAATGCATGCCTCATCATACTAAGCACGCTAAACAGGGCATGATAGTGCCAGATTATCCGGAAAGACTGCTGGACTTATCCAATGTCGTGTAAGTTCGAATGGTTTAATGCAATTTTTGCGAATTGTTCATTTTATTTTTTTCACTGTTATATGTATTTCATTCAACGTTTTCACTCGTACATACATTCACACGGTCAAAAGTTCTGGGAGGGGTTTAAGCGATTTTCTTCGGGGGGGAGTAAATGAATATCACTTTATTTTGGCATTTAATGTCAAATTTTGATACTAAATTCGCTGTGTTATATTCTCTATGAATTTTGAGGTCAAATTTACATGAAATTAAACGGCGAAACGGGCGATGGAATGACCTATGATATCAAATATATACGAAATGATGGAAAAAAAGTATTTGGGTGAAATAATTGAACTTTCTACTGCTCGAAAAATAGGTATTTGTACTTGAAATAATGCCGAAAGAGGTCGTTTGATGCTTTTTTTGGTTCGAGCAACAGTTGGGTCCCAAATCGGCCTAAGGGTATGCTTTTCGAAAGTCCAGATAATGATATACCCCATACCCCCGTTACGCACTTGTGTTTCCTCTTAATCAAATTATTGTTTACAATTTTTTTACAAATTTATTTTCATTAAGCTCTCATAATTTGGATTTTTATTTGTTTATTTATTTATTTGTATGTCCTTTCATGCTTACTCTTTGTAGTCCATCTTCTCCTTGCCTGGCTCGTCACCACGCTGTGCAAAATTACGGCGCCGGTCAGTATGCTCCTTACTTTAACTGCACGTTAGATAGCAGCATGATTCAAAGGGGGCCCTCGTCTTTGCCCAGTCCAGGTCGTTCTCCGCTTTTCCACGAAGGCTGCCCTGATGACGAGCATAAATTAATCGCTCGATATTCGGCAAAACTGGCTACTCGTACGATGGTAAATATCAGACGTGCGCAGCATTGGAATTCGGGGGGAAGGGCTGACACGTATCTCTGGGGGAATGAGGGGGTTCGGACCCCCCAAAATTCAAAAAATCGGAAAAATATGACTTTTTAAACGTTATTTTGTGCTATTTTTGGCCTTTTTGGGCTTATTCCTCCAAAATTGGTGTTGGTTTCCCGAAATAGGAGGACCAGCTACGTGCCTGTCGGAGGGAGGTGTAAGCGAAACCGAAAAAAACTTTCCCTCAGTGCCTCTTTGTGATCAAAGACGGAGAATAAGCGTCAAAATATCAATTTTTATGTTTCTGATGACGCTCTATCTTTCTAGAACGTAAAATCAAAAAATTATGTCAAAAAATTCCAACAACTTGAACAAAATATAATCAAAAAATAATTTTACGGCGCGGATCGCCGTAAATTTGACATTTTCGAGCAAGCAGCTAGCTGACAACGCTTAAAACAGCCAGCACTTTCTGTGCAATTTTTATTTGAAAATTAAATCCTGGTGAGTGAAAAAATTACTTGGAGGATAAAAACCTTCCTAGTTTGAAATCCCCCTAAGATCATGTATGGCGAAGCTTCATATACGTACATATTGTCTCTCCGATGTTTCGGGAATGCACGTAAATATGTAGCTCTTAAATTTTTTGGATACCTAGCGATAACGGATTATTTGAGGGATGGCTTTGCTATTCTTCAGTTTAGATCAAGCTGTTAGACATTGTTTGGTGTACACTCGAAAACAAAAATGGACATAGTTTACCAATCGTTTCGTTATAAAAATTCCAAATTAGGCTCCTTGGTTATGGATCTACTATCATTAAAGTCATAACCGTGGCAAAAAGAACGAATAAAAGGAAAAAATAAGAAGAGGTTGAAAAGTATGTTTTTACCACAAGGAATTCAAGATTAATGGAGGTGGATGTGGTGATATTTACGATTTGTTCATCTATTTCGTATACTTATGATCACTAATTTTCAGACACGTAGCTGGCCGTCCTATTTTCCTATTTTGGGGATCAACACCAATTTTAGGGGAAGTAAGCCCAAAAAAGCCAAAATTAGCACAAAATCAAGTTTAAAAAGTCCTATTTTTTCCGATTTTTCTGAGTTTTGGGGGCTCCAAACCCCCCATTCCCCCAGAGATACGTGCCTGCTATTTTTTGTGCGGGAAAAAGATTTTGAGGCTCGTACAAAGATTTTCGGAGCGATCTTTGTTCATATTTGTACACAACGTATAGGCAGTTTTGATCGATTTTCCATTGCACAGAAAAATCGAAGTTCTTGCACCGAAAAAACAGTGCTTATGACTTTTTGACACGCTGCTTTTAACATATGTAATATCAGTTTACGAGAAGCTTTTTGCGTTATTTTAATTTCCATTTCAGTGGTATAAGTTTAGGAGGGAGTATATAAAAAAGCCGTCACGCATGTTTCTTTAACTAAACCTCAAACAGACTTCCATTATGTATTGCATATGTGCATCTAAAAAAATTGCCATGTATGTACATAGAAGTGTGAATTACTGCTTTGTTTAATAATAAAACTTGTAGGTATGTACACACCTCGCCAATAAATCTGAATTAATTAAATACATATTGTCATGCTTTACTAAAGATTGGTGCTAAAGATTGCTATATATTCTTCGACCTATGCCATAGCATACGACGTCGCAGGATTTTTTCATATCTTCTAAAGTTGCTATGCGGTGGATAATCTATTTTAACAGGGCTCGAATTTTCGATTGCTTACTTTTCCTAATTCTTAAATGCATACATGATCTTGGAGGGGGGTTTAGCCCCCTTAAAAATTCCCTACTTTGCTAAAAAATTTTAACCCCCTTCCCAGAATTGGCGATTTTTCAAGTTTCCAAAATTGTCCTGAAAATTTGCAGAAAGTGCTTTTTTAAGCTTTTTAGCTATCTATTTGCCCGAGAGTGTCAAATTTTCGGCACTTCGCGCCATATACTCATGTTTTTGACCTATATATTGTACAATTTGTTCGACTTTTTTTGATTTTTTTTGAATTTTTATGTTTTTATTAGGGATGTCCCGGGGCAGACTTTTTATTTGGGACAGGGGCAAGATGTTGTATAAACAATGCATGCCGACCCTATATGTGTACACTTAGGATCATTAATGGTATTTCCTGCAATAGTACTTATGTAAGTGCGAAGAAGGGGTTAATTAAAGAGTTTTCATCTTATAAAAGCTTTAATTTGATAAATTAAAAGATGGAAGAATAGCAAAAACCTTTTGAAAAGTATCAATGATGCTTTTGATCCTGAATCAGTCTATTCAACTGACTACAATTATTAGCGCAAAATCTTAAATGTGAAGTAATAAAAATTTTATGTAGTGCTGTGTGGTTGGTTATATACCACATCTGCAGAAAAATCATTCAAAATTGACATTTCAGCTAATAGAATGCATTTTAATGTTTAACAAGATTCTTTTTATGCAAATTTTCCATTCTTAGAGCGAAATTTTGAAGAGCATTGAGTTCTAAGTGAAAAAAGCGCATTATATCATAAGTAGTTCTTGGATTTACACCGCCTATTTACAATTATTCGTGTCTTTCTATCTAGCTCTGATACGCTATAAGAATATTGATTTACGAGTTTTAACTTCTTTTCCTTGTCAAAATTATGGTTGCGGCTTAAAACGTTCAGGACAGCAGAAGCTTGAATTCCGAAAATTTCGTAAAATTGTTAATTCAGACCAAAGAATAATTACTTGGTGCAAAATAGTAACAGCATAGATGATATTAGGTCAGGGCGCCCCTACAATCATAGCAAGTAATCTCTATTTCTTCCTAAGCTGATCATTCATTCAATTTTCCTATATTTTATCCGGCCAGGGTCAACAGATCGTATGAGTTTCACTTTTAAGATCTAACAGAATAAAATAAAAATTAATACTTCCGATTTAGGCTATCTGAGAGATGAACTATAAAAGTTTAAAAAAATCACGAATATGTTAACTGATCGGATAAATAGCTACTCAGCAGTTAGATTTTGAGTTTTTTTTCGCTTCTTCATAAGTAGAGCAAATATAATAAAGTTGAATTGCCTAAGTTGAATACAAGTCTACATTTTTGCAACAGAAACAGTCCAACTATTAATTTAGGCTATTCGAATTCGTCATTATTCTCAAATAGGCTACTCGTATGCCTACGTGGGCAGTACCTAAATTCTGGGGGAGGGGGTTGCAAGATTTTTCAAAGGTCAAAAAATGGCCTTAAAAATGATGTTATGGCGAAAACAACACCATTTTTTAACGTTTATTACCGAGCACTATCCATTGGCATCAAAAAATGCGAGAAAAATTTAAAAAATTGAATTCTGGGGGAGGGTATTTTGGTTTCTCGGGGGGGTACATACCCCCAACCCCCACGCCCAGGTGTGCTCGTATGCTTCCTCACAATCAGTGGTGGCGCGTAGCGCCGAAAAGTTTGTTTAATTAAGGCGGTAGACGTCTTGAAGCATGATTTGCTGCTTGATTTCCTGTTGTTTATAGAATTTGATGCGAAACATCGAAATTTTCAATTGAAAATAGAAGAAAATTATGCAAAAATAGAACAGAAAATGGCTTCCAGGTCGCCAAGAAAGTTAATAAATGTCATTAATAGAAATCATCCGGCGCGTAGCGCCGGAAAAATTTCAGAAATTGGGAAAAATTTCAAAAATTATGGTCACTGACGGCCAAAAATCATTGCAAATTGCATATCCATTCTTCATCTCACCAAATATTTTCGGCCAATGGGAGGCCCCTGCTCACAATTGCCTAGATTGATTTTATAAGAAAATTAGGAATTTTCATTCTTAAATATAAATGTTTTAGCCCCTGCCCGGGGCAAGCCTTATCCCGGCCCGGGGCTTGGGACATCCCTACTTTTAATGCGCTAGAAAGATAGAGCATCATCAAAAACGCGAAAAACGATGCTTTTGATGCGTATCTACCATACATACATGCTCATAGTCACAGTCTTCAAAGTATTGGAAAATTTCAAAATTAACCTTGGTAGTTTTGCTAGCTATATGTATTTATTTGATGCTGTCATGTTTACTTTGCACCACTTAAGTAAATAGAGCACATTGCATGCAGATTTACATATTCTATTTAGGTACTCTTGTCAAAATTTTAAAACACTTAAGATTGGACGAATCATGTAATTACTTTTTCGAAATCTGCAACTTAAGCTGTAAATAAAATATTTTGCGCTAACCCTACCCTACCCTGTCATACTACTCTTGGGTGTGGGTCAGCCAATGATGTTATATAATCCTGGTCCACAGGTCGCTCGCCTATATTTCTGCTTTTTCCTTGAAAAAACCGACTTATAGCGATCTGTACTTCTCAGCTTCAGGGTATAGTATTCCAATACCCTTTTAATACCCTGTGTGCACGTCTGGTATCCACCATTTTTGGGCCCAAAAAAGGCAGTTTTAAATTTCACGAAACCACCTCAGGATTTCCATGCTGAGCACGTCTGCTTAAGTGGTTATTTATTTTTTCGCGGATTTCGAATGTGTCTGCATCAGTTTTGATATGTATGTTCGAAGAATGACGTTCAGAACAAATCAGTGTATGATTGAATCTTCGCTTTGAATATTGTATGAATAGAATAAAGGCTCAAAAGTAAAGGAGTAGAAGCTTATTTTTGTAAGCGGATTACTTTTCGTTTTCTTGTTTTGTTCACATTAAGCGTTTAAGTTTTATTTTGCGCAACAGGAGCTTTCTTCCTGGCATAAAATGTTGAACATTGAACCTTCCTTGCTTTGAAAATAAATAAGCGTAAATATGCCAATCAACTAGTCAGAGATATTTATAGGCATCTGTTGGACGAACTGATGCAATAGGCAGCGATAACTTGGGTCAAAGAGCTATGATAGCAAGATTAGAGCAGAAGAATAAGTAAGCATGAATCGCACTAAATTTGGTGTTCATATTTTGTGATGATTGCGCAAAAATCATGCTTTACGGTGGGCTGTTTTATGATGCGAAACAATGCTGCCAGCCTACCATAATAAATGGTTAGAACCAAAACATTAGGGGAGGTGGGTTTAACGATTTTCCAAGATAGAAAAATGGTCAGAAAATTGATAGCAGCAGCTATCAACATACTAGTTATTTGTTATGTTTCTTATCCGGCTCTATATATTTGCTGCATAAAAACCTGAAAACGCTAAATAATTTTTCTAATTTTTCAATTTTGATATTCGTGCGATTTTTGCTTTCTAACGAGGTTCGGCCGCACCCATCCAATTCTCCTACCTACGCCAGCATGTAATACCACCATGGATACACAGTGTGGACGGTCTGCTGATCAATCTCCAACTTTTTTTAGCTAAAATGGCCTCCAAATCGGAATAAACGCTGAAATGCCGTGAAAATTGTTTCTTTAATCCGCAGCTTCTGGTTAACTTTTGCGGAAAAGTTTTAATTTTCAATCGTTTCTGGCCATAATTTCGCCTTATATTTCGCAGAAAATTTTCCTTTCCTTCCTCATGGGGTCCAGAAAGACCATTCAAACTCCCCGCCGCATGCATATCTGCTTATTTCTATCTGCCATGCACGAGTATTGTATATATCATGTAATAGATTCAGACCACATATAGAACGGTTCACAATTTTGATTGTTGATTCCCCGGTTATTTTTAGTGAGGGCGGGGTTATTGGCCTCCAATTTTTAGCTAAAAATAGCAAAAAAAAGCACAAAGGCAAGTTTTTTCCAGAAATTGGGGGAGGTCTTAAACTTTCTGACTCTAGGGGTGGGGTGGAAGACGATTGACTTTGGGTGGGGTAGGGACCATACGTGGGCAGCAAGAAAATTCTGGGGGGGTCCAAGATTTTTTGAAGGTCAAAAAATGGCCTTAAAAATGGTGGTATGGCGATAAAAACACCATTTTTCGACGTTTCTCATCAAGAACTATCCATTGGCATCAAAAAATTGCGAAAAAAACGAAAAAAATTTTCAAAAATTGAATTCTGGGGGGTCTTTTGATTTCTGGGGGGGGGTCTTTTGGTTTCTGGGGGGGTCAAGACCCCCCAGACCCCCCACGCCCATGTGTGGTAGGGACGACCAACTTTGGGTGGGGGATCCACCATCTCTCCTGTTTGCATGTCTGATTCAGACGCTTTGAATATTGCTCTCCCTCATATTTTCTATACTTCGCCTAACGATATATGTATAATCACAAACATACATGCGCAGCATGGGAATTCTTGAGTGGGTTAGATCCTAAAGTCCTTTTTTGGGCCCAAAAATGCTGGTTGCGCGTCAAAAACACCGTTTTTTTGGCGTTTCTGAGGATGCTCTATCTTTTTAGAGCATAAAAACAAAAATTTTGAAAAAAATAAAAAAAATAATCGAATGAATTGAACAAAACATAATCAAAACATGAGTATTTGACGCGAAGCGCCGGAAATTTGACACATTTGAGCAAATAGATAGCTAAAAATGTTTTAGAAAAGCACCTTATTTACGAATTTTCAATAAATTTTCGGAAACTTGAGAAAAATCGCGAAATCTGGGGGTTGAAAAAATTTCTGCGGAGGTGAAATTTTTTCAGGGGGTTAAAATCTCCCTTTCTAGATCATATATGCTAATAAACAGGCCCGTATCTAGGATTCGGCCAAACGGGGGAGGGCGGCGGACCCAACATAAATTATTATATATCTCGGAAAATTCGCCAGGATAGCTCGTAAAAACCCCTTTTTTAAAGTTTATTCGACACGTTCTATCCATTAAGATCATAAAATTCGAACTTTTTGAGCGAAATTTTTTTCTTACTTAAATAGCAAAAAATGTGTTTTTTTTTGGTTGCGTTGAGCCAAAATTATGGGAAGGACTTCACATCTGGCGCGAAGTGCCGAAAATTTGGAGATTTTACGTCAGAGGCGTGTAATTTATCCATCTAATTGTGTATTATCTTACCTTTAAAAATTTTATGGCCTTGCTCTTACATACATATGTACAGGTTGGTTCGGAAAAGGCTACAACCCGATGTTAGACGCCATAATTTCGGCTAATATTAACATAAAATTTTGAGATAAGTTGCATAAGATTGATGAAATTGTCTCCGTTTAAATCGTGTAAAAAGATTTGGCCAGTTGCCAGAATTTAATGCGCTACGGCGATCTGTTTACATGCGCCGAAAGCTTGTGCGGTTCTGTCATTAAATTTCTTATTGATCTTGCCGCTTACTATCTGATACAAATTTTTTCTGACTGCATATATTAACAGAAAAGAGTACCTTCATACTCACTAATCAATAATTTATTACTATGCAGAAATTCTGGGGTTTAAAGTAACAATTAAAGTAAAAAGTAAAAAAGTAAAAAGTAAAAAGTAAAAAAAATAAAGTAAGAAAATAAAAAAAGTTTAAAGTAAAAACAATTTCATCAATCTTATGCAACTTTTTCAAAATTTTATGTTAATATTATTTAAACAATAACAAAATGAGGTTTAAAGTAACCTTTTCAAACAATCGCACTTTCATCTATCTAACGCAACTAGTCTCATATGTTCCTATCAGTCGTAGTTGTGATACAACATGTACAACCTCTTTATTGGGTCACGCTCATACCTGGGCGTGGGGAGTTTGGGGGGTATGCACCCCCAGAAACCAACATACCCTCCCCAGAAACCAAAATAACCCCCAAAATTCAATTTTTGATTTTTTTGTTTTTTTCGCAATTTTTTGTGCCAATGGATAGTGTGCGATGAGAAACGTTGAAAAATGGTGTTTTTTCGCCATAACACCCTTTTTAAGGCCATTTTTTGACCTTTGAAAAATTCTTGCACCCCCCCCCCTCAGATCTTTGGTGCCGCCCACCTATGGTCACGCTGTATATATTGTACATAAATCGTAAATTAAACATGCACGTCTTTGGATTTTCATTATTTTAGGGAAATTAATTGGGAAATCCAACACCTGCAAGCGATGCAGGCCGCCTCGAATAGTCTAGCAGGCTCAATCTCTGCTGCAGCCAACGAAAGCGGCCTTACTGTAGAGCTGGATACGTTAAGGCAGAGAAAGTATGAACTTGAATGCCGAATGCAGCAGCTGCAGGACACTAGGCGGGATTTGCTGGTGCAGCTGGAAAATGTTATGAAAGTTTTAAAGGTAAACAACCCGCAGAGCTCGTAGGTTTTTGTTATTTTTTGTTTTGTTGTAGTTTTTCGTTGATTCTTTCGAAGCAATATTTAGCTGATGTAGCTCTGCAGTGATATGCAAGTATGTACGCAGGCCCATAACCAAGGGGAGGAGGCAAGAGGTCAGCTGCCCCCCCAAAACCAAAAATAAAATGTTGTTTCTCACAAGGGTCCCCGGAGGAATAAATGAAAAATTCTAGAAGCGCTTGTAAAAGGTCTTCAAAACAATTTTTTGCGTACTTTTGAGCTAGTAAACGCAAAATTTTGCGGCGCATCCGGCGCGGATTAATTGTTTCTATATAGTTTTGTCTTTTAAAACGTTCGAATTTGAGTAATACATGGATAAAATGTTGAATTTATCCGGCGCTTTGCGCCGAATCACTAATTTTCTAGTTGTTTTCCCTGCAGAGCGCAAAGATTGAGTAGATATACGGAAAGTTGAGAACTTGTTTATGGACTGGACGATATTAAATCAGCTGCGCAGATAGTTTAAGCGTTAAATTTTCTATGTATGAGCATGAAATAAACGGCAAAATAATTGAAATTTTTTTCCACCATTGTGTAGAGCTCGTTGGGAAACGTTCAACGATGCACTCATTTCTGACTACCTTCTAATACTTGGCCCAAAAAAATTGGGGAAGTAACCTCCTCGGCGTCTTTTTATCGAAACATCTCAAAATTTCAGGCGCTTCGCGCCGTAAGATCATAATTTTCCATAATTTTGTCTTAAAGCCTGCCAAAAAGCGTCATTTTGTCATAGCATATTGAGAGAGAATAAAAGTTTTAGAGAAGTTTGAATTTTATGAGTCTATAGAGCATGTTCGGAAGCGTCAGAAATGCACTTTATTTTTGTGCCCTGGCTAACATATCCCAAAATATAAGGTAACTAATTCTGGACCGCCCCCTCCCTTGAAAAAATCCTGCGTACGCCCCTTGTACGTGTAGTGTTCGCTTGACAGTAACATCGAAATCAGACTTCAAATGTGGTTGTCTACTCGGAATCAGCGGCCTCTGATACGTGCCTATGTAAAAGTATAACAGTCAGACGTTTTTGAATAATTTTTCCTTATTTTCTTTTATATTTAAAATTGTTTGTCTGTAAGTGACATCTGGGTATCAATTCTTTACTGCTTAATTTTCCGCACGTGTAGCGAGAAACTAAGTTTTCCATAGAAATTTTTTGATTTTTATCGTGAATAAGTACATACGTAGATACCTACAACATCCAGCCCCCCGAATTAGGAATTTTATTTCAGGGGAATTGCCAAAATTTCGAAAATGATATAATATGTACGTGTATAAGCTATTTCAAGTGATATAACGGCATTTTTCGACCCGTTTTTCTTTTTTTGGATTATTACTATAGCTTATGGTGATATGATAAGACTTTAAACATTTACGCCGCTACTGCGGCCGAACTGCTCGAAAAGGTAACAAGGTTAAGCATTAACCCAAAAACGTGGTCATGAATCAAATGTGGCAATCTGAATCAAACAATTTGCCTAGAAACAAAACCAACGCTAAATTCAGGGCTCATAATTAACTTTGAAATTTTTATTTTTTTAAGCTTAGTTTTCCAGCTTTGTGAAGATAAGCCATGCAGGAATTAAATGTGGCACGAACCGATGGAAATTTTGAAGTTTTTATTCTTTTTAGGGCCGTATGACAGAACGCGGGATAGTGCTATTCCAGGATAAATTAGTGGGATAAGAGGGCGGAATGAAATATTTCGGTATTACAGAAAGCGGAATAAACAGTGATATTCCAGGGATAAAGTTGGTATGACAGAACGCGGAATAGCGCCGTTCCGGGCGCTTACCTCGGGATAAAACGGCGGAATAAAAATAAGCGGTATGACTGAAGGCGAAATAAGTTATTTCGGGAATAAAAACAGCCGCTTTTATTCCGCCATTTTATACCTGGTCAGAGCAGGTATAAGTCAGCGGAATAGTAGTAAAAATCGTTTCTAACGCGGTCTTAAAGGGTGTAAATATGTCGAAAAATTTTAATAAGACAGTTAATCAATTCCTCTTTATTCAGAAATTCAATATTGTTGTTCTCGCTTGTATTTACGATCAAAAAGATGCAGAAATTTTTCTAGTGCGTTTGCTCCACGAGTGCAGCTCGTCTAGTTGAACTCTTGGTAGAGAGATTTTAAAATTTTTCGATCATGCATTACTAAACACGCCGAGTGGAGTGATTTAAAAATTAATTCAGTAAGTAGTAAGTATAATCAACAAGTTGACAGAAATATTCACCATGAGTACACAAAAAAGTAGTTTTTCATGCGCAAACTATGATAAATTTTTTGATCTCGATGGTAATGGTTTATTTTTATTTTTGTTTTCCGTAGAAGCAAGCAAGCGCCTTCATTGAACCGAATTATAAAAAATTTATTTGGTAACATTCAGAAGTCTCGAGTCAATTCCATGCATCAATGCACAAGTTACACGCGCGCGCTACACACAACTTTGTATTTACGTCCTATGATTTCGAACGAATAACGTGACGTGATTACAGTATGCAGTATGCGTTAGACGGGCAATCTATACACAAAAGCAATGGAATGCATAGCTTAACCCTGGGATAGATTCAGTTATCCCAGGAATAGCTATTCCTCGCGTATTTCGCGTTCTGTAATACCAAATTTTCTTATTCCTGGGATAGCTTATTCCGTCCCTTAACCCAGGAATAGCTATCACGAGAATAAGTTTTATTACGAGAATAGCTATTCCCGGACTAGGGCTTATCCCAGGAATAACTTGTTCCGCTTTCTGTCATACGGCCCTTAAGTTCAATTTCGCTCCTTTCTGAAGATAAGAAACTTTTATCTGGCGTAAAATTTTATCCAGAAAAAGTCGAAATATACCTATGTACGTAAAAATAGTGATTTTCTGTATTTTTTACGCTGGGAAACGTCAAAAGTCAATATAATTTCTTAGCTGGAAATTCTTTGAAAAACATTCTCAGGGGAGGGAATTCCCCCGTTACCCCCTGTATACGGGCTCGCCTTCATTGCATATGTACAGTCGAACTCGGCTATAAGACACCCTGGATATAAGACTTTTCGGCCTATAAGACGTAAAAACCTCTGGTCCCAGCCATCCATAATGCATTTAGATATATAAGAAACTCGCCTATAAGACACTCGGCTATTAGACTATAAGACGCAGCTGACCTGCTCCCTTTGCATATACTTAATACATATAAAGCAAGGCCTATAAGACGCAGGCACCTTGGCTTTAAGACGTGGTGTGGCGAAAAAAGTCCATTTTTCAACGTTTCTCATCAAGCACTGTTCATCGGCATCAAAAAATTGCGAAAAAACAAAAAAATTTTCAAAAATTGAATTCTGGGGGTTTCGGTTTCTGGGGTGACCCCCAAACCCTCTCCCCACACCCAGGTATGACAACTGTTTCAACTAATCGATACATAAATGTCTGTTGACAAAAGTGAAATTCTGTTCCTTTTTTTACTGCAAATAAGGTGGGCAGCATGTGGGCAGGTGGGCAGCATGTGGGCAGCACCAAAATCCTGGGGGGGGTGAAAAATTTTCAAAGGTCAAAAAATGGTCTTAAAAGTGGTTGTATGGCGAAAAAACACTATTTTTCGACGTTTCTCATCAAGCACTATCCAATGGCATCAAAAAATCGCTAGAAAAGCAAAAAAATTTTCAAAAATTGAATTCTGGGGGGTATTTCAACTTCTGGGGGATGCATACCCCCCCAAATCCCCCAAGCCAATGTGTGAGTGTTTGTTTGTGTTCAGTATCGATGTCGACTTTTGCTTAGTTTAGTTAGTCTGCTAGTAAATATTGCATATCATGAAAAATAATTGAAACAAGCTTTGATAACAGATTATTTCCACTGAACTCCTTACTTAGTACGTTCTTTCTTCAAGTAAAGCATAACCTTGCTCATAAGACACAATCGGCTATAAGACGCAGTTAAACCTGGTCCCAAGGGGTGTTTTATATCCGAATTCGACTGTATGTATGTACATCCCAGTTCTTCCTGACTTATTGAGTCACCGGCACGCATGGGTGTGGAGGTATGCACCCTTCCAGAAGGCCGAATACCCCCAGAAATCAAAATACCCTCTAGAATTCAATTTTTGAAATTTTTTTGTTTTTTTTCGCAATTTTTGATGCCAATTGATAGTGCTCGATGAGAAACGTTGAAAAATGGTGTTTTTTCGTCATACCACCATACCACAATTTT
The DNA here is from genome assembly GCA_036768485.1 of Mermis nigrescens. Taxonomy (NCBI): domain Eukaryota; kingdom Metazoa; phylum Nematoda; class Enoplea; order Mermithida; family Mermithidae; genus Mermis; species Mermis nigrescens. Next base: position 7,726,768 of record JAVLUZ010000145.1, on the reverse strand, counting down.
TAAGACCATTTTTTGACCTTTGAAAAATTGTACTCCCTCCCTCCCAGAATTTCGGTGCTGGTCAACGGTACTTAAAAAATTTTTGTACACCCCATCCGCGTTTAATGAGCTATATTTTTATGGATACTACATTTTTTAATTGATTTTTTGTTATATAAACAGAACCAGACCCCTCGCGAAGGCTCGCCATTGTATTCTACTGCCGCCGCTCGCCTCGACGGGACAATAGACGCGTCTCCGTCGCTTACCGGCAGCGGCGCCGACTTTACGTCGCGCGATCTAATCGACGATCGATTCGCGCCGCCTCCGCCCGCCGCGGCGTCAACGCCCGCCACTCAACGCCGAGCCGCCGGCGGCGCGGCCACGCAAAGCGATTTGTTGTCAGCCGCCGATTCAATCGCTCATACGATGTCTTCACTTGTTAGGCAACTGGGATCTGGTAGACTGATTGTTATCTATATACGTGTAACAGGAGGATGGAGATCTTACCTAAAGTCGGCCGCCACCATACCTGGGCGTGGGGGTTTGGGGGTATGCACCCCCAGAAACCAAAATACCCCCATAGAATACAATTTTTGAAATTTTTTTTTGTTTTTTTTCGCAATTTTTTGATGCCAATGGATAGTGCTCAATGAGAAACCTTGAAAATAGTGTTTTTTCGCCATACCGCCATTTTTAAGGCCATTTTTTGATTTTTGAAAAATCTTGCACCCCCAGAATTTTGGTGCTGTCCACGTATGGTCGCTACCCCTAAAGTCAAAAAAAATTTTGACTTCCCCTCCCCGATTTTGGCGAAAACTAGCAGTTTTGGCTATGTGCAATTCTTATCAGCACTTATGTATTCAAAAGTGATTTCTCTTATCATTCAGATGACGAAGAAGCGACGAGTCCATCAAGACTGGACAGAATAGATCAAAGAACTCCTAAAGGTACTACATATATTACATTTTTCTAAGCAGATTGTCCATTTTTAGATTAAATTGTTCGAAACGAACCCGAATCCGATCAGTTTCAAAGTTATTTGCGTATAAAAATTTATAAAAATGCTTTTTTTGCAGTGAATTTTGAAATTAGTTTGTTTTCGTTGCGACGTGAAAATTATTTTCGATCAAAAATTCAAAATATCTACTCTGACTGAAAACTTATCTTGTCGGAGAAAATTTTTCCACTGATAAAATCATGCATCGTTTCGTTAATTACATTTTTTGGGCAAGATGAGTCGAAATTAATAATTTTCCGTATTTCTTCTTTGCAACACGACAGAATTGAGTATAAAGCAATATAAATATTTTTAAGAGTCCAGCTTGGATGTAGTGTGGATGGTAGCTACGTATTTTGAACGTCAGGTTATTATATCCTGATTGAAATGGAGTGAAATTTTTCTGGGGGCTTTTCTTTTCCATTGTAGAAGCTGGCCAAGAAACGCTCAAAAATATGTACGTTTATCTTTATTCTTGCTCATCTTATAGTGGTTGTCGAGATATCCAGGCACGTATCTCTGGGGAATAGGAGGGGTGGTTCCGGACCCCCCAAAATTCAGAAAAATCGGGAAAATAGGATTTTTTTAACGTTCGTTATTTTGTGCTATTTTTGGGCTTTCTGGGCTTAGTCCACCCACCTCTGCTGAGGGGTCAGACGGACAGATACTCTTCGGCAATTTTTAGCTGTCAGAACGTTTTCTGCATAATTTTTAGGACAAAATGTCAAAATTTACTTGCACTTGTCACTCTAAAAGCGCCCAAATTCTGTGAAATGGTCTAAAAAAATCAAAATTTATCGCCAAATCGATCATTATATATATTTTTTAGTGTTAAAGACGATATAATGCGGGCAAAAGCGACTAAAAATGCTTAAAGTGCTATTTTGCCACGCAAAAGCGTTTTATAATCCTGAACGTCATTTAATTAGCAAAAAAGGCATGAAAACTAAATTTACTGGTCTGCCATACATGCTTATAGGGAGGGGTGAGAGGGGGTATTACCCCCTACCCCCGCTGAAGGGTTCGAAACTTAGGTACTGTCAAGCGATTTCAACCCAAAATAGTCTTTCAAGCAATTTTGACCTAAATTACCTGTTAAACACAATTACTGTAGCATAAATGCCGGATTTTATCCCTCCTTGGCCACCATACTTGGGCGTGGGGGTTTCGGGATATGCACCCCTTCCAGAAACCAATATACCCCTCCCTCCCCCAGAATTCAATTTTTGAAATTTTTTTTTGTGTTTTTCGCAATTTTTTGATGCCAATAGGTAGTGCTCGATGAAAAACGTTGAAAAATTGTGTTTTTCGCCAAAGTACCATTTTAGGCCATTTTTGACGTTTGAAAAAATCTTGCACCCCCCCCCCCCTAGAACTTTGGTGCCGCCTACCTATGCTGGCAACCCTGACCTTGTGCATATGTGTGGTCTGGAGATCTTGGATTTTACCCTCTTATTGCCGACCCTGACCTTGTGCATCAACAGAAACGACCATTTACTTCAATGCAGCCTGCTTGCATTATAGTGTAATATGAAAACAATTATATTTTTGCGGAATTTCTAAAGCGCAATACAATGGCTGTAGAATAGTCATTTGTCCTGATACCAGTATCGTTGCATTCCTAGGAAAAAATTGATGCGAATAGAACAAACTAGACAAAATAAGAAATCTTTGGGCTCTAAATTCAAAGTTAATCTGAAGTCTAAATTACAAATTTCTCACTTAAAGTAGAGAAAATGAATGACTAGCTGAAGAAAGGCCCTCTTATTCTGTAAAACTGCGTTTTCGACTTTTTATTTCTGTTCTGACAGCGCTGGCTGGCGATAATGAATAGTGAAATTCGTTAATATGGTGGGAACAGTTTTGATATTTTTCCATTTTTTGACTCAGGTGTTAAACTTTTATGGGGAAAGCATTTGTCATCGAATTCAGCGGGGGACGAATTGTTCTCAATGCCATTTAACATTACCTGATTTCCTGATTCTTTGTACATTGGTCCTATAAAAATTCTCGTGACCTGACATCCGGAAGTTTCAGAAGTCGATAAGAGATCACAAAATTGTTGTTCGAGGCAATCAAACGCCATCACGATGTTTCTTATCAAACTCTTTTGATTATCATCGAAAAATCGCCAAATCCCGAGAAAAAATTTTAAAAGTTGACTTATGGAGATCTGCTAGGGTCTTTTGGATTTTTTGGGTTCAAGCTCTCACGCCCGTTCCACTATTTTCTGATCATCTTGAATTTTCCTTCTTTAAATGCTTTTTATCATTTTTTGTCTTTCAGTTGCTCACTAGCTTAAAATTTTCCTTATTTCAAATTTTTATCTACATATCTTACCCAGGGAATATTTTGAAAAGTGATATTCCTAAGTTAAGTTGCTTTTGAATAATTTTTGGCAATTTAGTTATTTTATCGTGTTGTGAATAAACATTATTTCAGATAAGCCAAGTCCCTTTACAAACGATGGCGCCATTTTACACTGAATCGATCCGTGATCTTTTTCCGACATTGCAATGTTCATGCATAGACGACGATTTCAGGAAATGTATTTTATTTTTAATTTATATCAAATTCGATAGATTTTATTAATGGATAAATTTTGACAATTCGTTCCCTAATCTTTTTCAATAATTGAAGAGTTTGTAGGTTATGCTGTATGTTATAAATAACGGAATGCGAACCATTTAAACCAATTATGTGAAACCGAAAGCAATACTAAAGTTCGTGTTTTATAGTGCAAGCATTTCACCTACCACTTTGTTTCTTATTTCCTGCATAAGATGCTTTTTGCGCTCACATATGGGCGTGAGGGTCTGGCTGGACTACACGTTGTCCTAGGGGAGAGTTTGCGAGGGGTTTACACCCCCAGAAGGTGAAAAACCCCGCAGTTTACTGTATACCCCCAAAATTTTCACGCTGCCCATGTTTAACCCTATAGGGCGGCAGCTAAATTCTGGGAGTCCGACAGGGTAAAATTGTCAAAAATTGCACCAAAAACTCAATTCTGAGGGGTTTATCGATTCTGGGGTGCGGCCGGATTCTGCAGATAGGGGTTCAGCAGACTCCCACACGCATCAGTGGTCTGGACCTCCCTTAGAATCATACGTGGGCAGCGCCAAAATCTGGGTGGTGCAAGATTTTTCAAAAGTCAAAAAATGGCCTTAAAAATGGTGGTCTGGCGAAAAAACACAACATTTTTCAACGTTTCTCATTAAGCACTATCCATCGGCATCAAAAAATTGCGGAAAAAAACAGAAAAAATTTGAATTCTGGGGGGGGGGTATTTTGGTTTGTGGGTGGGGGTATTCCATAGGTGGGCGGCACCAAAGTTGGGGGGGTGCAAGATTTTTTCAAAGGTCAAAAATGGCCTTAAAAGTGGTGGTATGGCGAAAAAACACCATTTTTCAACGTTTCTCATCGAGCATCATCCATTGGCATCAAAAAATTGCGTAAAAAACGAAAAAAATTTCAAAAATTGAAACATGGGGGAGGTATTTTGATTTCAGGAGGGTATTTTGGTTTCTCGGGGGAGGGAGGTGATTACCCCCTAAACCCCCCCTCCCCCACGCCCAGGTATGGTGCATACTCCCCAAACCCTTACGCCCAGGTGTGCTTAGAATCCGCCGAACTTCCTCCACCCCCATCAATAGACCCCAGAATTGACTTTTTGGTGCTTTTTGGGCAATTTGACCCCATTGAAACCCTTTTTCAAAATTTGGCTACTGCCCAACTACATGTCATTGCGTTTCATTAGGTAAGGTAGACGTGAGTTGAAAGACTGCATGGGCGTCGTCACCTTATAGGGGTGGGGGTCTGTACTTCCCTGAGAATCTGGCGGACCTACCTAAAATTGATAGACCCCAGAATTGGATTTTTGGTGCTATTTTTGGTGATTTTATCCCATCGGACCTCCTTCCTAAGAATTTGACTGCTGCCCATCTATGGCGGCGTCCAGATTTTGGAGAAGGGTCTAGGGCTTCAAAAATCTTTCAAGGTCTAAGTTGCCGAAAAATTGATGCTAGGGCAATAAAAACAGTGTTTTTGACGTTTTCCATCGAGCTCTACCATTTGCATAAAAAAGTAGCGAAAAAACAAGAGACTTATTTTTTGACACTTTAATTCTGGGTCTTTTGGATTCTGGGGGCCCAGTTTGGATCCTTCTCCCACACGCCCATGTTTTATATCGGCGACTGCTTGAAATTTGATTTACTTATTTTCTGTTTGCCCATGGAGGGCCTGAGATTTTTAACTTTTTACGCTCATTCTCATCTCATTCATTTTTCATGTGTTTTACTCTGCGATATTCACGAATAACATATTTTCTGTATATTCGAATAAGATGTGTGTGTGCAGTTTTGCAAACCGATCGATTTGTGTACGCAATTTCCATTCATATTATTTGTTTTCGTTATATCGAAATTTTATTTTCTTACATGAGCCAGCGTGTTAAAATTATCCTTAGTCGATGTTTATTATTGCCATTTTAACATTTGGCGGTCATGCACAGGTGCAAATATTTTACGTTTACTTTGCTTGCCTGCCGTTTAATTAAATTATTTATCATGACTTCGAAACTATGCATGAAAGTGGTTTCTAGACAGTCTTGGATTTGTGAGCAGACATGCAAATGGAGAGGAGTGAAAAAATTGTAAATTTTCTGGGGAGGCAAATTTATGGATTTAAAAATTTTTTGCAGACGTCCTCTAAAATGATCCGGAACTGTCGATTAACATAGTTTTCAAGCTATTTCAGCATTTAAACTAGATTTTGAAACCATTTTGGCTCAAAACTAACTAATCTCTATGCTGTGTATCTGTTTTCAGTCCTATATTTTGGGTAGGTATCTGTACGCGCTACCTTTGATGAAATTGACTACAAACGTTCTGTATCCCTTAGCGTCCAAAAAATAAAATGTGGTTGTTTTCTCCACGTTGCTCCATACAGAGATGCTATTCGAATCTGGCAAAACAATATGTTGCATGCTAATCGGTTTTGACCGTGATTCACTTTTCAAAGCTACTTTGAGTCGGGGCGTAACGAATGTGCTGGTGCAAATATGCCAGAAATTTCGGTGAAGAGCATACGTGGGCAGCGAGAAAATTCTGGGTGGGTCAAGATTTTTCAAAGATCAATAAATGGCCTTAAAAATGGTGTTGTGGCGGAAAGAAGACCATTTTTCGACGTTTCTCATCGAGCACTTTCTATTAGCATCAAAAAATTGCGGAAAAAAACAATAAAAAATTTCAAAAACTGAATTCTGGGGGGTATTATTTTTGTATCTCGGGGGGGGGTGCATTACTCCCCACGCCAAGGTGTGGTGAAGAGGCGTTCGTGCAAAGTTAAGGCGATGAGCTACACAGGCGAATGCACCAGGTTAAAAATAAATTACATATAAGTACTTACATACATAGGTGGGCAGCGCCAAATTTCTGGGGGATGCAAGATTTCAAAGGTCAAAAAATGGTCCTAAAAATGGTGGTATGACTATAAAACACCATTTTTCAACGTTTATCATCCAGCACTATTGGCATCAGAAGTTGCGAAAAAATTTTCAAAAATCAAATTCTGGGTGGAGTATTTTGGTTTCTGGGGGAGGTGCAAACCACCTCACGCCCACGTGTGCCTACATACCTATCTGCATGTGCATATACCCCATACCCACGTGTGCCTGCATTGCACACCTACCCCCATCCCATACGCTAAAAATATTTGGGAGATGAAAAAATGGATGTACATAATTCGCAATGATTTTTAGCTGTCAGTGATCATCTCAAATTTTTCTGCGCTTCGCGCCAGATATTACTTATTAATGACGTTTATATACTTTCTTGGCGGCCCGCCCGGAAGTGACATTTTTATTTAGGGAATAGGTTTCAAAACAATTTCAAGAGCAGAATCAGTTTTTCCAGTATCGATAGTTTTCTTTGTTTTCAAGCATAACTTAAAAACTTTCGTTATTTCACGTCAAATGCTACAAGATGGAGCAGTAAATGAGGCTTCTTACGTTCTTCCGCTTCAATTTCACAAATTTTTCCAGCGCTTCGCGCTAAACTTTCGCAAAAAATAAGGAAAATTTTATATTTTTTCGAGCAAAATTGTCTAGAATTTTAACATTTTTCGAAAGAATATTGTGCCAAAAGCAATTTTAAATAGAAGTAATCACGCTAAACGTCGGGAAAACGCTATTCCGCATGTGAAGGACAAATTTTGGACCTATTGTCAACTGTTTTGGGAAGCAGGTACCGCTCCCCACGAAAATCCTATACCTGCGCCACTGCCTACCTGCATCATATGCTTGTATACGTATCGTTTATTTCGTCCGATGTATCAATATTTCGAAGGCGCTTCATTTGAATAGAATAGTAGTTACTTCGAGAAAACGCGTGACACATGGTTGGTGCATTAACCCTCGGATGGCCGTGCAAAAAGAATGCAAACTTTAAAAATGGAACAACGGCGTATATTTGACGAAAAATAATAAACAATAACTTGAAGAGTATGTTATTGCTAATACTGCTGTTAAAATTGTTTTTTTGCACTTTGTTTGGTGAAAAAAGTTTTGGGGGCTGAGATAAGGGTATTGGACAACGCTATAGTGTTTTTTCTCTATATTTTACACAAAGAATGTCTTAAAAACATTGATTTCCGCTGAAGAAGAACAAATAATAAAAGCTCAATTTTGCGGAAATGTACGCGCGCGGAGACGCCGCCTTACGTGGGCATGGGGGTTTGGGGGTATGCATCCCCCAGAAGGCCGAATACCCACCAGAATTCAATTTTTGATTTTTTTTTTGTTTTTTTTGCAATTTTCTGATGCCATTGGATAGTGCTCGATGAGAAACGTTGAAAAATGGTATTTTCGCCACATTACCATTTTTAATACCATTTTTTGACCTTTAAAAAATCTTGCACACACTCCCCCAGAATTTTGGTGCTGCCCACCTATGGACGCCGCGAAAAACTCATTTTCTTGTTCATTTCTGCGGTGGCAATCTTAATGCAGCAAGCCGTTTCAGTGTATCTTCGAAACTCATTGAGCTACAAATATTTTAAAGTTGGGTCCGGTGCGGACCCACGGCCATCCAAGGGTTAGTATAAACCACCAGGCAGTACTCCATTGCATTACAATCAAAAAATGAATAAGAGGCAATAGAAGAGGCTGCTACAGCGAAGTAGAAGAGTCCCTGTCGTATACAATTTCGCCGTTTTTGATCACATATCGTATCAGCTTTTCGTGGCATCCGAATTGATAGATAAGATGCTCCCATCTGTAAAGAATTAAAACAATAGTAAATCTGAAGAAAAACAATGAGGTGCGGAAAGAAGGAATGTAATGTCATAAAACATGTTCGAATTCTAAAAAATATCCCGAAATTTGTTTGAAATAAAAACAATCAGTTTATGTGCGACAATTCAGCAGATGAATTTATTTTTTATCATGCTCTACGCTCCGTATAAGATCGCCGCCGTTCTCTAATACATATGTACTATTATGACTAGAGCAATCAAAATTTGGTGCTGCACCAAATTTTTTTTAAACTTCCTATGAAATTTAGGACATCGAGAAATGTCGAAAAAAACATAGATTCAGCACTCGGCTAGTATTTGTTTCTGCACCTAATCGCAATAGATTTGATCGTTTTGCACCAAATGCACCAAATTCGCGCATTTGTTCAAATTTGCACCAAATTGAAGGAAAATCAACACTGGTAATTAAGAAAACGAGCAATTGATACCAGATAGTAACATTAGTCAAGTTTGCTGTTAACTACAGTGAAAATTTTTCGAAGATGGAAGCGTTTTTAAATGCTTTGGCAGACGACGACTCAGCTGCAGTTCGAGAAATGTTCCAATGTTCCATGTTCCACAACATTAATTATTTTATGTACACGGACTAGCGGCAATAGAACAGCTGAGACACAAAATTTGACCAACGAGAAACAGTGGAAAATTTTTAGCAGTGTGTCGAAGTGCTTGGATTCATTCATTCGTTCCTGAAAATGGAACTTATTATAGGCCTTTAGATTAGGCTAAAACCCCGATTAAAAATGCCAAGAACGCTTGTATTCACAATATAAATTGCTGCTAAAACCGATCGTAGACATGAATTTTTATTTGAAAATATCAAGATTCGAAGTCTTATTACGTTTATCAAAATTGTGTGTTTGAGCAAAACCTAGAAATTATGTATGTACTCAATTATCGGATTTTTTGCATCAAATCGTGCAAATTTTTACACCAAATTTTGCACCATATCAGTTATTTTTAGCACCAAATTTGACTGCTCTAATTATGACACATTCAGTTGGAGGGAGGCATGCAATATGCAGCGATCGAATTCTGGGGGTTCAGTGGGGGGACAAAAATCGCTGAAAAAACGTCAAAAATTCAATTCCGAGTTTGCAAGGATAAGGGTGTTTTGAATTCTGGGGGTTGAAATTCTCCATGCCCATAATATGCGGTGAGGGGCCTTGAGTCCATAGGTACGCAAGCACCAAAATTCTGGGGGTGCAAGATTTTTCAAGTCAAAAAAATGGTGGTATGGCGAAAAACACCATTTTTCGACGTTTCTCATCGATCACTACTATCCATTGACATAAAAAACGCGGAAAAAAACAAATAATTTCAAAAAATTTAATTCTGGGGGTATTTTGGTTTTCTTATAGAGTGAATGGGTATTTGGCCTTCTAAGGGGGGTGCATGCATCCCCACGCCCACGTGTGCTTGAGTCCAATTTTCTAAACGAAACTTATACGATATACATGCATACATGTGCGCTGGGAAAAGTCGAGACTTAATTCGAAAATAGAACAAAAAGATAAACGGAATAGGGCTTTATGGTTCTTTTGTAGTATTCTAAGCGCCATCTCTCTCTATGCATGGATTATAATTAATAAACATCCACAAAATAAAAAAAATCTCCATCAGAAGGCAAATGCACAGATAAAAATGATGAAATTGCAAAAAAATTCGGCAATATAATACACAATTTATCATCGTCGTAATACTGTCAGATCATAATCCGTTTGATTTAAGCTTACGATTCTTATTTCTTCATAATCATAATAACCAACGGTTTTCTATAACGACATTGGTTTTATCTAAGATACTGTAAATGTCGGTTCACTGTCCATAAAAATTCGTGAAAGAAAGCATCAGAAAACTAAAAACGCTAAAGCACGTCGTTGCCCTAAATAACTTTACCTAAATAAAACATCAAGAATCACTTTACAACTAGAAATTAAATCCAGAAAAACTTTAAATATTTATTAACAAACGAAATATTATTTTTTATGAAGCTTGATCATTGTAATGGTCTACTTGACTCTGAATCATAATAATGGTCTATTTTACTCCTTACTTTATTATTCTTATTTATTATTCTATTTTATTACCAACTTTACACTTTTTCAATCCGTTTTATTCCTAGTCTATCGAAATGGAGTTGGAAACAGAACTTTCGTAAAAAAAATTAAAAATTTATTAGAAATTTAAAATTAAAAACAAAATTTATGCAATCTTCAAAATATAAGCATTAACCTATTGCATTCCAAACGACCCTTTTCTATAATCTGTTCGGAAATCTAAATATGTAGATTACAGAAGAGATTTAAACTTTAAAGACTTTCAGAGTACTAAAAGACATTACTGTAGTTATTATAGTTTAATGCACTTTTGTAGCCGGTAGAAATTTTCGGGCTACTCACAGCAAAATGGTCCATTCGTAATGGAACAGACTAAAGTTCAGAGTTGAAGCTTACTTTGGTGCATCGATTATGAGCAGATCGGCATGGCGGCCGGGTAAAATTGCACCATGGCTGCTGCCTAAGCCTAGCGAAGCAGCTGCATTTATTGTCGAAGCCACGAGAGCTTCCTCCAACGTCATTTTGAGCATGACGCAAGCCAGATACATTACGATCGGCTGCGATGCGAAATAATGCAAAAAAATGAAAAAAAGAAAAAATGGAAAAGGATATGAATTGATTGAAATAAATGGAAAATTAGACAAATAAAATTAATGGGAGCCACACAGGGGAATAGGGGGTGAGAGGGGGTACCCCTACCTGAGGTTTTAGAAAGACCAGTACTGTCAGACGATTTGAGAAAACGAAGGTGCAGCAAGACACTTTTTGAGATTACTGCGGAAAAAAAGGCCAAAAATTCTGCCTGAAAACGCTTAACAATATCAAAATTTTAAGGCGCTTCGCGCCATGTTGATAAATTTGTGTGTTATTTCATCGCCTGGCTAAAGTTCAGAAATAAGGGTTAATTAACCCAGTTTACCGCACATAATGTGTTACTGTATCACATTATAGTACCCTAAAATTTACATGTAATGAATGTACTTTGACTTTTAGAAACCGCCTTTTTATATGTACAAAGAGACCCTGGTCAAAAAACAATGACCACAGTTTTACTATATCAACTCAATCTCGTTCATGTATGATGAGAGCGAAAAAAGCATTTGCAGTGATTAGAAAAGCAGTATTTCCTGTCAGCTCCGAAATGCGAGTGAATTAACTAGGAATGACTATGATGCTTAAAAATTAATCTGACATCTGAATTTGCTTTTTCCAAAGAACAATGCTGAACAAATTCTGACATGGACTAACGATAGATGCACAGAAGACTCGCATCAACGTCACAGATATGAATTTCCTAGAATCGTAGCGTCAGTCCGAATAATTGCAAACTTTAGAAAAACATCGAAAAACTGACAATATGTACGAAAAAAACATAATTTCGAGCGTTCACTTATCTTCTCATCCACTGAAATTTAAAATAGCCGATAAAAAATATTACAACCATACGTGGGCAGCAAGAAAATTCTAAGGGGGAGGACAGGATGGGTAAAAATCATAGGCGTAGCCAGGGGGCACTGGGGGCACATACCTCCTCCCCGAAATTTTTCGGAAATTTTGTTGATTTTCTGGTGCAATAATGTGTGTCCAGAAAATTGAGTTCAAAAAGGCAAAAACGTCAAAATTTTCCAAAATTTTCCAACGCTTCGCGCCAAGTCATTATTATTTATTGTTATATATGTAGATCCAATGAGTTTAAAAGCTTGATTCAGCTAAAATAATGCAATCATTTAAGTGATTTAATGCACTTTGTTCGTTTAATGAAACTGTGCATACTTGTTGAGCATAATAGTAAAAGTGCAAAAATGATTGCTTTCCAGTTTGTCTATTCTCTGCTTTATTTGTCTTTTTTACAAGGACACATAATTCTATTTTAAATGAAAGGAATGGCCAAATTTTCTTGTTTTTGCGCTTCCTTTTCTGAACTACATCTTGTTAATAAAGAAGGCCACAAATGGGCCTGAAAACGGTAAGAACAACATTTTCATTGATACATCTTTCTATATCTTATTGGCAGCGACCACAGGTGGGCAGCACCAAAATTCTGGGGGGAGTGAAAAAAATTTTTAAGGGTCAAAAAATGGTCTTAAAAGAGGTCGTATGACGAAAAAACACCATTTTTAGACGTTTCTCATCGAGCAATATCCAATGGCATCAAAAAATCGCTAAAAAAGCAAAAAAATTTCAAAATTCGAATTCTGGGGGGGGTATTTTGATTTCTGGGGGGTATTTCAACTTCTGGGGGTGCATACCTCCTTCCAAACCCCCTCCCCACGCCCACGTGTGGCAGCGACCCATTGATGCGCTATAGACTTAGCAGAGGTTGAAAAACGCATTTAAGCTTAGAAGTTTGGTGCAATGTACGACTTCATCAATTTTAAGTGTTTTTCGGCTTCATTCAGAGTGTTGAGGGCGGTAAACAATGACTAAATTTCGTTTTGCTTTTGCGCCACTTATGATTTCCGAACTGTTTGTCAATAAAAAGGCCGTAAATTATACATGAAAACGGTAAAAATTTCAAAAATTTTATTTTTGATCGTCAGAAACCAATAAATTAGCTAGGCTGCACTGCACTACTAAAGGTCAAAAAACTCAGTTTTACTATAGGTACATAATGTTACTGCCATTCAATGAAAAAGTAGTCTTAAAAATTTTTGTGTATGCCCCCCGAACAAAAATCCTGACTACGCCTCTGGTAAAATTGCCAAAAAATGTTACTGAAAATATACATTTCTGGGGCCTACAGTAATCGGGGGTCAGCTTCTGGGAGGGGTTCAAATCCCTCACGTCCATGTGTGATTAGAACCAAATCCTTGAGATCTGCATATAGCTTGTTTCTTTTACTGATCATCAGTCTGTAGCATCCATCATGCATGGGCAGTGTTTAAATTCTGCGCGTGTGAGACCAAAAATGTTGAAAGCAAAAAACGCCGAAAATTCGATGGTATGGGCAAAAAACAACGTTTTCGACGTTTCTCATCGAGCTCAATTCATTAGCATCAAAAAATACAATTTAATTAAAAGAAGGTCTTTTGAATTCTGGGGATCCAGAGACCCACCCCCAGACCCCCAAGCCCACATTTGGTTATAAAAGTCTTGACACATTCATGTATTTTCAATATTTCGGCAACAGCATCTGTCTTCAAGCGTTGAAAATCGATAACGAGCCAAAACCTCTTCATTCAAAATCTGCCAAAAGCATCAAAATTTTTACAATGAAATTTTTAGAGGTACTAATATTTTGGTTTTTTTCTTTATTAGTCCCCTGCATTTCAAAATGACATTTTTTGGTTCGCTTCCTAAGGTGTAAGGCACAAATTTTTGCTACTAAGCAGAACCATTGGAATAAACCGAAATTGAAAATTTGAAGATTTAAAAAATTGAAACTCAATCGAATTAAGCAGCAAACGGTTTTCACTTGAAAAGTAGGAAAGTTAACGTTTCAAGGCTAAAAATCCTTTAAAACGTTTGTCACATTATCTACGCCTTTTGCGAAGTCAAAAATTCATAATTCAGGATTATTATACAGAAAAACAAATCTAATTACTATTTTTTCATATTTTCAATATTTACTTTTTTTATATTTCTACATATTTTCTCAATTTATAAGGATGCTCAAACTGAAAACTACGAAAGTAACTGGCGTAGAATATCAATACCATTGAATAACAATACGCATTCGGATTGAAATCCGATCCGAGCGCCACAATAACACCATAATTGATCAGTTGTCTAACAGGAGGTGGCTTCAATCTCATCATGAAGGCGGTCGTGGGCAAAATCACGGCAGCTGTTCCCGATTTTGCTAATTGCTTCATACCTTGCTCCGTCACGTGCTCCAAATGGCTAACAGCCTTGGCTTTTATCTGGGCGGCTAGCTTAAAATAAATCAATAGTACTTACACTCATAAGTGGGCAGCAACAAAATTCTGGGGAGTGCAAGCTTTTTCAAAGGTCGAAAAATGGTCTTAAAAATGGTGGTATGGCGAAAAAACATCATTTTTCAACAGTTCTCCTCGAATACTATCCACTGGCATCAAAAATTGCGAAAAAAACGAGGAAAAATTGCGAAAAAACTAGAAAAATTTTCAAAAATGGAATTCTGGAGGGGGTATTTTGATTTCTGGAGGGTATTCGGCCTTTTGGGGGTGCATACCCCAATACCCCCCACGCCCACGTGTACTTACACTTGCACAGCACGGGAATTCTGGGAAGGGGTGAAACTTAAGTGTTTTTTACGCTCAAAAACGGTAAATAAGCGTCAAACTATCATTTTCAGCGTTTCTGACGATGCTCTATCTTTCTAGAGCGTAATGACATAAATACTTGCGAAAAAATACCAGAGGAATTCGAGTGAACTGGCAAAATATAGACAAAATTGAGTACCTATAAGGCGCGAAGCGCCGAAAATTTGCCACTTTCGACCAAACAGATAGCGAAAAATGCTTAAAACAGTACCTCTGTTGAAATTTTTCTTGAATTTTTAGGAAAATCACTGATCAGACATGTAACAGGGGCACTGTGGACCCCCACCCAAAGTTGATCGTTCCTTTTCATCCCCCAAAAGGTAAAATTTCATCGACCCCCGCTTTTTGGAAAAAATAAATTTTTTGGCCATTTTAGGTATTTTTTGGCCGCCAAAAATTAGAGATCGTTTACGCCCGGGGACCTTCAACCTAAATTTCGAGCTGCTACATTTATTTGTATGATAGTACCTAATTATGTGTGTGCATGCACTTTATAAAGCAATATTAGAAAGTCTATTAGGCAGTAATCTATGTACATATGCATATTTGTATATTTTTGTGAAGCATCCTTTTGGATAAGGAAGTAGTGCAATGCAAATGTAAGTGCAAAAGCTAATGTCACCATTGGAACATTAATTATTTTTATCTAGAGGCCAAGATCAAAATTAAACTTTTTATGGGTCATCGGGAATAAGTGATGAATCAGTATGTACTTCAGATTGCAAAATAATTCAGCCCGTAAATCAATCATAAACAGAAATCAGCAACCGGAAGCCGAAATGTGAATGCGCATGCATCTACGTAGAATGTTTATGTAAATACCTGGGCTTAGGGGGTTTGGGGGCATGCACCCCTAGAAGCCAAACTACCGCTCCCCATTTTTGAAATTTTTTGTTCTTCCGCAATTTTTTGATGCCAATGGATAGTGCTCGATGAGAAACGTTGAAAAATAGCGTTTTTTCGCCATACCACCATTTTTAAAGCCATTTTTGACCTTTTGGAAAAATCTTGCAACCCCCCATCAGAACTTTGGTGCCGCCCACCTATGCTTATGTAGCTCTGCAGAATTCGTTGCACTTAGTTCGTCGCCATGAAAATTAGCGTGCAGTCCCATTGATTGACCAGCTTGCAGAATTCTACGACTTTGCTCGACACTAAACACTCCGTTTTCGCAAAATACGTCAATATTGTGTACCTTTAGTGATTCTTAATTAAAACATGATAGTAAACATCGAGATCATACATGATCTTGGGGAGTTAGGGGGATCAACCACACATGAGCGTAGGGGAGGTTTGGGGTATGCATCATAGGTGGACAGCACCAAAATTCTGGGAAAAGCAAGATTTTTCAAAGGTCAAAAATTGGCCTTAAAATGGTGGTATGGCGAAAAAACACCCTTCTTTGACGCTTCCTATCGAGCACTATCCATTGGCATCAAAAAAATTGTGAGAAAAAATTTTCAAAAATTGAATTATGGTCATTTTGCTTTCTGGGGGTATTTTGGTTTCTGAGGAGGGGGTATTTTACTTCGTGGGGGTGCATCAGTGATCGTACGGGGTCAGATTTTCACTCCCGATCAAGGTCGGGGTCGGGGATGAAAAACCCCGGTTTTCGGGGTCGGGGTCGGGGTTGAAGATTAACAATTAACATTGCATGAGTACATACCAATTTGAAAAGGATTAAAACGATACCTTCACTTGTTTGTAGAGCATACTAATAGAGCTGGTTATGTTCAACATTTTATTTTCATTCCAAGTTCAAGCATGGTTTTAGCAATTTAGCATTACTTTCAATTTTAATCACAAATCGCTCTCGCTTTTTCGTGTTCTTCCACAGTTTTTTCATAACGGTTTTCTAAGGCGCACTGATTGTAGAGGAGCCAATGGCGCGAAGCGCCGAAAATTTTCGAAATTTTTACCGTTTTCATGTAGAATTTACGCCTTTTCATTGACAAACAGTTCGGAAATCATAAGTGGCGCAAAGCATCAAGAAATTCAGTCATATTTTACCGCCTAAGACAATAATCGGCGGTGCTAAGCGCAGGAAAATTTTGACGTTTTTACTCTTTAAACTCAACTTATACGGCTTAAATCATACAGAACAGATAAACTAATTGCGGCGCGAAGCGCCGAAAATTTTTAAAAATTCCTAATCCTTTTACCTTTTCTGTCCTCCTAAAAATCTCTTTCAATATGTAGAACGAGATTGTACAGCTGAGAGTCTGGTGGCGCGCTCAAGCGCCACCAGCGAAGTCCAGAGCAGAACTCCCGAAATTTTGTAAAAAAGCACTCTAATTTTTAATTAGTGAAGTTAAAATTTTCGCAAATTGGCAAAATATCGGTTCTGAATTAAGTCCAAAAAAAACTTAAAATTGATGAACACCTACACTGCACAAAATTTCTGAGCTGAAATGCGTTTTTCGACCTCTGCTAAGTATGTAGCGCAGCAACGGGTCGCAACGCAACCAATAAGTCATTGAGAAAGATGTATCAATGAGAATTTTGTTCTTACCATTTTCAGGCCCATTTGTGGTCTTCTTATTAACTAGTTCAGAAAACAGAAGATGCGCAAAAACACAAGAAAATTTGGCCTTTCCTTTCATTTAAAATAGAATAATGTGTCCTTGTAAAGAAAGATAAACAAAGCAGAGAATATATAAATTGGTCCGCAAACATTTTCGCACTTTTACTATTATGTTCAACAAGCATGTACAGTTTCATTCAATGAACTAATAGTGCATTAAATCACTAAAGTGCTGCGAAGTGCTGGATTATTTTAACAGATTCAAGCTTTTTAATTCATTGGATCTGTATCACAATAAATAATAATGACTCGGCGCGAAGCGCCGGAAAATTTTACGTTTTTGCCTTTTTAAACTCAATGTTCTGGACACATTGCGCCAGAAAAATCAATATAATTTCTGAAAAATTCCGGGGGCATGTGCCTCCATTCCCCCGGCTACGCCTGTGATTCCGCAGTAATTTCGGCGCACTATGATGGAAAAATGCGAACATGCATGTACGTCTTAACAACATGGCGACCAGGCGTACTTTTTATGAAAATATCGCGAGTGTCGAGTTTAACATATTAATTTTGCTGGTGAATGAATCGTCCTTTTCCGAATTTATCTGCTATTTATACAATTCTTCTATGTACCAACAAATAAAATGCTATATTTCACCCCCGAAAAAGGTTCAACCCCGACTCGAAAAATCATGCCCCCGGTCGGGGTCGGGGTCGGGGTTTAGGCCGGGGTTTTTCGGGGTCGGGGTCGGGTCCCCGTACGATCACTGGGGTGCATACCCCAAACCCCTTTCGTGCCCACGTGTGGTATGCACCCCCACAAGGCCGAATACTCCCCAGAAACCAAAATAATCCCCTAGGATTCGACTTTGAAAGTTTTCTTGTTTTTTTCGCAATTTTTGATGCCAATGGATAGTGCTCGATGAGAAACCTTGAAAAATGGTGTTTTTTTCGCCATGCTACCATTTTTGAGACCATTTTTTGACCTTACAAAATCTTACATTCCCAGAACATTGGTGCCGCCCACCTCTTGGTTCAATCAAAGGTGGGCAGCCCCGAAATTCCAAGGGGTGTGTGTGTGCAAGACTTATAAAGGTCAAAAAATGACGATATAGCGAAAAAACGCCATTTTCCGACGTTTCACAGCGAGCACTATCCATTGGGATCAAAAAATCGCGCAAAATCAAAAAAAATTCAAAAATTGAATACTGGGGACGGGTATTTCGGTTTTTTAGTAGGGTAAGGTAATCGGCCTTCTACAGGGTGCGCATACCCCCCCCCCCCGCACGCCCACGTATGGATTTGACCCCCAGGATGTCCGATTTTCTCATGTTCTGACCATACGTGGGCAGCAGAAAAATTCTGGGGGTGCAAGATTTTTTGAAGGTCAAAAAAATGGCCTTAAAAATGGTGGTATGGCGATAAAAACACCATTTTTCGACGTTTCTCATCAAGCACTATCCATTGGCATCAAAAAATTCCGAAAAAAACGAAAAATTTTTCAAAAAATAGAATTCTGGGGGGTATTTTGATTTGGGGGGGTATTTTGGTTTATGGGGGTGCATACCCCCAAACCCCACGCCCAGGTGTGGTTCTGACTTTATTCTGTTCAATTTGTTCGACTCTTTTTGGTTTTGTCGAAATTTTCTATGTTCTTATACTCTACATCATCAGAAACGCCGGAAAAACGATGTTTTTAACGCGTATCCACCATATTTAGGCCCGAAAAAGGCACTTAAAAATGCCAACCTTCACCCAGAATTCCTATGTTGTGTACGTCTGATCGAAACTAATAAATTCTCTTCCTTGCTGTAAGCTTTCATAGTAAGCTGAATACTTTAAGAACGAAGACATTCCAGCATTATGTTCAAACAGCGCATATAATAGTGCTATTAAAGACAAGGACAAATCAATGCATTGTAGATTTTAATTCAAAATGGCGGTACGTATATAAAAATGAAGATTTAGCTTCCAATATTCAGCACGACAATACATTGTTTTTTTATTCACGATTTTTGCTAATTATTAGTCTCCTGGTGTTGGTTTCCAGTATGCACAGATATTTTAAGGATCTATTTCATTGAGTGAATTGCCTAACTTACCGCTCAAATGTCTACTAAATTAGAAATAAAAGTGCTAGTAAAGCAAAGCAATTTGTAAAGTTTTTATTAAACTCTTCAATCGATAAGATTACTTCCGCATATATAATAATTTAACATTATTTATTATTATTAATTACCAATTTCTATAGCCTGCTTGACCGCTGGCAATTGAACATTAATGACATCTTCAACCGCCTGATCTGAGTTCATTTCTCTGAAAAACAGCGTTTTATTATGTAGGGTTCCGGCATTAATTAAGATGTTGAAAATTTTGAACTTTTCAATATCAGAACGAATAAATTTGAATGACTGATTTTAATCGTGGGAAAAACCAGAACTGCTCTAAAGGTTAATTCAGTTTTCACGAATTAAAAAGAATCAATATTCTGGTAATTTTGACAAATTAGTATTATATACAGGGTGGCACACAAATAAAGCTACATTCCGATTTGACAGGTCATAACCTCGGCTCATGTAAACTTTGAACTTTCAAACTGGCTGCATCTGATAGATAAAAGTCTCTTCTTTCTAAATGTGTAAAAAATTCTGGCCAAGTTACAGTGCTTCGGGCGCTAAGGCAATTTGTCTACACCCTAGTTTAATATTGTTTAAACGCCGGTATCGTCATTAGTCCTACTATCAGGTTACACCCTCTTTTAACGATATCCTGAAATTGTTGCACTCGGTAGAACGCGTATCTATTCTGGAGATTTAAAAATGTGCTGATTAATTTTTGTGACTGGGCATATTGTCAAAAATGTCAAAAAAGGATAACAACGTACACAGTAATGTAATACAAGGCAGAAACCCTGTGTTTAAACAGTAAGGTATAAACAAATTGCCGTATTGCTGGTACCACTGAAAGCTGACCAAAATTTTTGACGTTGATCAAATAAATACATGTTTGCCTATCTAAAGCAGCTGGTCTTAAAATTTTATTTTCACATCAGCCGAGGTTATGACGTATTAAAAAATGTAGTCTTTTTTAAGGGCCACCCTGAATATTTCATCTAGCGCGCCTACTCCCTAAAATGTGCGAGAGACGCCTGTGTATATTACCAAATAAAAAATTCGAAGTCGCGATACAAAATCATCCTTCAAAGTGAGTAAAGTCCAAGAATGATAGAACAGGAAAAGGTACGGCTTACTAGGCACATCCATCTTTAATTTGTAGAACGAATTGCCTAAAAATTCGTACCAAGCGCACGTTAGAAAAATATCGAGACAATTTTGATTATTTTTTCGACATCGACTGAATATCGAAACTCATTAAATTAAATAATCAATTGATCAGTTAATTAATCAAATACCTAATTAATTAATTATTTTTTATGAGAGAAAGGCAGAATATTTATGGCTAATGCAGAAAAAACATTGATAAAATACAGTACCAACCAACACAGTGTTACTAATTAATAAAAAATACGGCAGATTAAGTACCAATGCGAGTCAATGAAATGACGAGACGTAATTATTGAACTTTTTGACTTAATTTCTTAATACGACTAATTAATAATCGCTCCTGTTTAGCAACGATCGAATATTCATTTTTTCAAAACTAATTTCTTAACCACCTCTTAATAATTAACAACAGCAAAAATATTAAACAGAATGAGGCAAAATATACTTAGGCACTGCATGCGCACCGCAAAAAGTGATAGACATTTCGATCGGCTGCGTTTGAGCAGCTTTGTTCAACACTCTGAGCAATTTAACTTCACTTTCGGCACTTAAACCGTAGCCGCTTTTTGCTTCGAGAAGAGTTGTTCCACACCTGTCAAATTTGATGATAAAAAACTTGTGCAATGAAAAATGTCAAATAAAAGATGTTTTCTAGACAGATTTCATAAATTAGATTATAATTTATTAGTTAGTTTATTAATTATTAATTATTAATTATTATCGATTATTCATTTTTATTATTTATTAATTATTATTAAATTAATCATTTTACAAATTATTAGACTTCCACGCTATAATCGTATGCATGATGCCATTGAAAAGCATCAACCATATCGTGACTATACTTATTGAAAAACTAGAAATTTCACTGTTTTCAGGACTAGCAGTAATGCTGGACACAGAGTGGCAAGAATTGTCCTATAAGTAAACTCGGTGGGAACGATAGGAAAAGAAAACAAATGGAAATCATTAATTACTTAATATTTTATCGAACTAAGATAAAAAAGCCAAGCAAAATAAAAATTTTAAATTAAAACTGATCTAAAAGCATGTCGAATGGAATAAAAATATACATAGGATACATACATTAAGAAAACAAACTGAGTGCAATATTAAGAATGATAGTGATTTAAGCATAAAAAATCACTCAAAGAAAGCAACAGTAATGAACAGACATTGCATGAAAAGTTAATGAAACAAGAAGCACAAATCGAGGACACGAACTCATTAACATTATGAGAGCTCTGACTTCCAAAAGAATTCGCGATTTTCCAAAAGTTTCCTGATGAAATTCGTAAAAAGGTGCTCTTTTAGTCGATTTTACCCACCTATTTGCTCAAAAGTCTTAGATTTTTCGGCGCTTCGCGCAATATACTTATTTCACGACCATATTTTGTTCAATTTATTCCATTTTTAAAATTTTTTTCGAAATCTTTTTTTGTTTTTGTGCGTTAAAATGTTAGAGCAACGTCAGAAACGTCGAAAAACGATGTTTTTGACGCGTCTTTACGATTTTTGAGCCCAAAAAAGGCACTTTAAATTTCAACTTCCTCCCCCCAGAATTTCCATGCTGTGCATGTCTGGTGATGAGCTCTGAAAAGTAACGACAGAGAATCTAAAAGCATTGTAAATTAAAGCGATTCAATTAAACGAAAACCTGATTAAACATATAGCAAATATATTAAGCAGTTAAATAGCATTACTTAATTCAAGAACCGCTATATTTTATAACCATGGGATATATCATATAACCATATAACTATATTATATAACCATGACTATATTATATAACCTATATTATGTATAAACCATATTATAACCATGGAGTTTATAGCTCAGTTTATAGGTCAGCTTAAGGAAGGTTTATTTTCTTTGTTGGTAAAGAAACTAACTGAGAAATGTTTTCTTTAGAAAAGCTATCATGTGCTATCGAAGAGCTTGCCTCAGCATCCATTTCAGACGATCAAGCAAGAATTTTAGCAATTCGGACTCAGGGACCTTGCGAGTACACTCTACAGTGTAATTAATACCTCCACCGGCTTTATGCACGTCCATATAGCTGGTACCCCCAAGCTAAAAAATTAGAGGTACAAATATATTTAGCCTTTAATAGGTACGAGTACAATACAGCAAAACAAATTAAATGCATTTTCAAGAAATATATATATTCACAATAAATTTTGCACTGGTTTTTACGTCTGCATAAGCATTATTAATATTATTTTGTACATATTAATGATAGAAAATATGATTTTATCATTATCAGCATGCTCAGTAACAAGATAGTACCTGTCAGACTACTGATTCGTCGAATTAGCAGTTTTTAACACACGTCACCGGGTGTGAATAAACCGTATTTTTACTGGCTCAACATTCAAATTCTGGGAGTTCGATAGGACAAAATCGTCAAAAAATAGCACCAAAATTCGAGTTTTGGAGTCTACTTACTTTGGGTTACGCCGGATTCTCGAGAGTTCCAGACCAGACATGCACAGCATGTGAATTCTGGGGTTAGGGATGAAATTTTAAAGTACCTTTTCTGGGCTCAAAAACAGTGGGTAAGCGTCAGAAATATCGGTTTTCAGCGTTCCTGATGATACCCTATGTTCCTAGAGCACAAAAACAACAAAATTTCGAAAAAATATCAGAAAAATTCAATTAAATTTAACAAAATATGGTCAAAAATGAGTATATGGCGCGAAGCGCCGAAAATTCGACCTTTTTAAGCAAATAGATAACGAAAGCGCTTAAAACAGCGCCTTTTATACAAATTTCTTGGAAATTTTTGGAAAATCGAAATTCTGCTTGGGAAGGGGTGCAAAAATTTTGGGGTCAACATATGTTTGTAGAATAATTTTGATGTAAAATGATAACACATAGTCAATTGAACAAGTTTTACAACCAGAGCCATGAACGTTAACATCAATATGTACCTTCACAGCAAACTCGTGAACACGGTCGCCATCCCAGATTGGATGATTATGAGCGTCCACTAAACCCGGTACAACCACCATGCCGTCAGCGTCTACGACCACATCGCAAAGCGATTCTTTTACGGCTAGGTTTTCATCCGAATCTATTGAAACAATTTTACCATCCCTGTAAAACAAATACCAAAACTACAAGAAAGCTAAAACCAAAAAACGATAACGTTCGAGTATAAATAAAAATTTTCAAGGGCGAATTAATCTTGATTAAATCGAGCAATCAATCATTTAACTCTAATTGAAAATCACAACCTTAAAAATCTTTTCGAACGTTACAGTAATATTCGCAATCGAACAAGTACGAAAATTATGGTATCGTTAAAGGAAAGGAAAGACACCGAGCTGACCCCTGATCAGCCACACTGAGCACCAAGGATAAAAAATGACTTTGCTGTATGAAGATTGAAGAGAGATTTCAAAGATATTCTAACTAAAATGATAGAAAGGCATGGTTTGTTGTGTACGAAGGGTTCTTTCTGTAAATCCACTCCCTGATGTATATTTATTTTATTTTTCTGCGATACTTTTCACATTTTTAATTAAAATAGTGCATGTTGCTTTACTTGATATTTTAATTTACACTGAGCCTAGTGAAAAACTCAATAAGTCAGACTCGATTCTGGAATCGCAGCATGAAGCAATTGAACAACGTCAGTAAGATTTACGATTTAGTAAATTTTACGCAACTACCGGGTGTAGAAACTACACGTCACATGAATCTTCTAACTGTTTGACGATACCTGTGAACAAATACGTAGTAGGTATGCGAAAAACAAGTACGTATGGCTCGGGGGACCTCAGAAGGTAAAAAGAAAAGTTTTATGGGGGAAATAAGGCGAAATTGGGGCAAAGATCAATTTTGTTGAAAAATGCCTGACACTGAAATCACCTACGAACTGTTAATTAAGGTAAGGAAGTATCTTTTGCGCTGCACTTACGAGTACAACGATTTAAAGACAGTTCAAGCTCAATAAATCTCTGTGGTATGAGCCTTACATCGCCAGCCTATGCACATATTGTACGCTACACTCTATTCTCCAGCTCTTGATTTCCAAACCTAATTTATTTCCTAGCAAAAACTCAATTAGCTTTCAAGGCAATTGATTTTAGCGGTATCATTAACTATACTCGTAAATAAACGAATTCCTCCACTTAACTATTCAAGATAGTTTACACTTGTCAATTAAGATAGATTTTTTACCAAGTGAACTACATACATACGTTTCAAATGGTCTTATGAAGAAACCAAATAGAACTACTTTTGAGCTGTCTTTTCGCATTGAATCGATCCATATTATATGCAACTGAAAAACATCTGCCAGCAAAAGTTCTTACGTCAGTTCATTTGGAACAGTCAATAATCAAGCGGCTAATCATCAAAGTTCAAATTGCATTTTAAAACTTACTTGCCCACCAATATCGAGAATCCATCATCAAAATCGGCTTTCTTCCTTAGGACGTGCACGTTTCTCATTCGCTCAGCCAATACAAAAGAATTAGTGGGGTCATCAGTGATTCGCACTACTTCCTGTGCTCGTTTCACTAGTAATTTGTACTCTTTCATAGTAAATAGAGCAAAAATAAGAGTTGACTTTCAGAACGGACCTTTGGTTCATATGCAAACAAAGGATGTTTCACTGATCATCTCAAATACAACCAAAACATTAATAGCAAAATTCTAGTTTAACGTGCATTATCAAATCTGGTTTATGAATATCTGCAAAAAATAAACGGCATGTATGTTACTTAATAGTTCAATAACAAATCGTATACGTATGCTACGAATAATTAAACAGCAAAATATCGATACAAGCAACGTGTTTGCGATTGTGGGTTTAGGTGAACCCCAGAGATCAGGACAATAACAAAAATTTATTAAAACATCCCATGCGAATTAGCTTATGTCAGGCTTTAAAGTCAAAAACCGGAAAAGATTAATTAAAAAGCTCTTCGATGGTTCGGCTAATGCTGGTGAAAATATGATGTAGTACATTTAATTGAATTATGCAGATCTTAAGCATTGGACCGTACACATCTATAAAAATGACAAAATAACAGGGTTACATAAGATAAAGAAATAATCGATTTTTTGTTTGCCACCCATGAGAGTTTCGGAACGAATTTTGTTGAGAATGATTTATCCTTTTTATGAACTTTACTTCCAAACAAAATTTTTCACTTGTTTCAGTAATACGCGTAAAGCATTGAATTGAGACAGAGAATATTTTCGCCTTCTTACCTCAAAACCCTCATGTGTCAATCTTGAGAGCGTCTGCAGAGATGAGCTTTCTAATTGTTTGAATTTGATTAGAAAGCTTAAAAAAGCAATTATTAAATACATTACAACAAATTTGGATTGCGATTGCTTGAGTGAGCAGCCTTTGTGGGGGTCTGGAACTCCAGGAGAATATACATAGAAAATACTAAGGGCGTACCTCGTAGAAGGGCAGCACCGAAATCTTTGGGTGTGGAATCATTTTCGAAGGTCAATATAATGGCCTTAAAAGTTGTCGTATGGCGAAAAGAGCGTCGATCTTTCGACGTGGTCCCATTGACGCACCATCCAAATGGCATCAAAAAATCGCCAGAAAAGCATTAAAAATTCTCAAAATTTGAATTCGCCAGGCAGTCATTCTTGAACTTCTGGAGGTGGGCTATTTCTAAACTTCTGGGGTGCATACTCACTGAACGTTTCTCCATTATAATTTCAGGTTTTACCAAAGGAGTGTTGATATAAGAGTGGTCAGAAAATCGCCATAAAGATCTAATGAAACAACTTTAACAAGCATACTATGTCCGGTGATTAATCCCAATAGCCACATCAGAAAGGTTTTGAAGCAATTCACAAGCAGCCTGACCATACATGATCTTGGGGGCTTTGGGGGTTTTACCTCCCCTCAGAAAAACTTTCACCCCCCGTAAAAATTTTTTCACCCTTCCATAATTGGCGATTATTTAAAAGTTCCAAAAAATTTTCTAAAAATTTGTACAACAGATGTTTTCTATTTGCTTAAAAGTGCCAAATTTTTGGAGCTTCGCGCAATTATACTCATGTTTTGACTTTATTTCATTCTGTCTTTTTTTGATTTTTTCGAAATAAATAACGATGTTCTTGACGCGTACCTACCATTATTGAACCCGAAAAAGGCTTTTTATTATCTCACTTCCCCCATTTAGAATTCCCATGCTGCGCATGTATGAGCCTAACTCATGGTCAAGTGGAATTTTCTGCGAATTAGGAAACGAAAACGTTCTTTCTTAGGTATTAATTTTTATAGTGCATACTAATCTGCAACAAAAGCAACATTCAAAGCTTAAAAATTTACATAGCTGAGGGATATCAATTGATGTTCACTCCTCTAAAAAGTGTTGTATTGCACGACCAGAATAAGGCGACAAAATTTAATTTTATTTTAATAATTTAATATGACGCAATAGCTGAGTGCGCACGATATCATGATTGCACAAATCAATATCACAATATTTCTTTCGTCGGATATCATCAAGCAACATTTTCTTGAAATCTAATAAATCGCGTCGAACGCGGGGTAGATCGCATTGATTGCTATCATCTAATAATAGAAAATAATTTATCCAAGTGCGTCGCCGTCAGTTGTAGTAAAAATAGTTAAAATATAAGCTAAACTATTACTTTAAATCAATTATTACTAAAACGGATAACAGTATGAATGAAGGAGACCAAATTAAACTGCAAGAAAAAGTGTAAATTTTCAAATACATTTTTTCGACAATTTATTAAGCAACGAAATCACGATAGATGAGGTACTTTTCCTTCTTATAAACATAAATTGTACAACATAAAACGTTTTACATGATGAAACGTGTCGCTTAAATTTCATGCGGAACTAAAAATCATTTTTATGAGAACGGGAAGTACTGGTTCGATACCGCCTTATTCGACTTGAACTTTGACATTGTATTCGTAAAGAGAAAGCACTTGTTGAAACAAACGTGGCGCTGATTTTAATACGAAATAATCTAAGGATAGACTAGAGTCTATGAAACAAACTAACATTAGGCTTTACCATGAAAGGGCAGCATCCACACGTGGACGTGGGGGTTAGGAAGGGCATGCACCCCCTCCAGAAGTTCGAATACCCCTCCAGAAACCGAAATACCCCCAAAATTATATTTTTGAAAAGTTTTTTTTGTTTTTTCGCAATTTTTTGATGCCAATGGATAGTGCTTCATGAGAAACGTTGAAAAATGTAATTTCCGCGTTTGTCATATTCTTTAGTAGCGCCGTATTTCATTAGCGTAAGGTGTTTGACTAAGCATAATTAATTCAGCGATATTTAAACAACTTTTGGTTTTTTGCAGCAAGAAATTTTCAGTCATTTTCTAATGTTTGAAAAAATATTTTCACTAGGGATGAATTTACTTATAATACGAAAATGCAAAAAAATACTATTTTGTTCATATTGAAGAATTTTTGGAACCTTTTTAAATAGTTTTGGGAGAATTCGCGATTTCAACCACTGTCAGAAAATCCTGAATTCGCCACTGCCTCTACATTACATAAATGCACATGTTTTTGCCAAAATTTTAGTACTTGAACAGATAATGTAAGTGTGTAAGAGATTGGTGTCATGTACGTACATATGTACATTTAGGTATGTTGAAGAATAAGTATATTTATGTGTGTTACACGCATACAAATATATCGTTATCTAATCGAATCCGATCCGAGTACAAGTTTATTGAATGTACCTGACCTGACTAATATTGTTAAAAGTCATCAATCACTTAGCGTACATACAATATGTACAAAATTGTAAGCTGGATTAGTAACTCTAAATTTAGATATTTGACGGTCCGGAACCGGACCCAAAATTCTAAATTTTTTAGACTCGGGCCCAAAATTTTAAAATTTTTGGAACGATCCATTCATACACGTACAGCTGGTTGTTCTTAGGGGGTAGTCAGCGTCAGAAATTTCTCAAAGTGTCCTTCTTGGGCTAAAAACAACGGTCACACGTCAAAAACATAGTTTTTTGACGCGTCGGACAATGCTCGTTCCTTCTGGAACATAAAAACGTGAAAAAATTTTAAGTAAAGTGAACAAAATTTAGTCACAAATGAGTATGTTGCGCGAATCACCGAAAATTTGACATTTTTGAGGCAAAAGACGGCTACAAACGCGTAAAAAAGCACATTTCTACGATTTTTAGGGAAATCGACAATTTTGGAGGTCACAGCAATTTTTGTGGAAGTCAGTCATATTACATTCTGTAGGGGCAAATCCCCAAGAACATGTATGTATCCCTCCCTAAATAATACCTGCGATAACGATTACAAAAAGCAACATATGTTTTTTGAAAGAGGAAGTGATCTTTAAATCCAATGAAATAAGTTTCACTAACCGTTTGAGATTGACTTCAGAATTTCGTTGATTGCCTTACGTATCATCAAATCGGCGTTATGTACTACATTGCTATTGTTTGCAGCAATTGATTTCAACTAGACAATCAAATTTAATATTTACACATTCACAGCGTACAGCCAATTTAATAGGAAACTTCTCTACTTACGTACACAAGCGAGCGTTATTAAGCACAGCACACTGCGGGTAGGCACCATACATGTACAGCATGGGAATTCTGGGGAAGGCAAAAAGATTTCAAAAAATGCCTTTTTTGGCTAAAAACGTTGGGTTCACGTCGAAAACATGGTTTTTTTACGTTCCGGACAAAGCTAGTTCTTACCAGAACATATGAACATAGGAAAGTTTTTAAAAAATTTTAAATCGAGAAAATTGAACAAAGCATAGTCAAAAAATGTGTACATTGTCAAAATTAATCAGAGGAGGATATCCGAGTATGTAATATTGTACATTTTTGTACATGCGTAATAAGTAATTTATACTACTAAAAATATGTTCCGATATTTCTTTAAGCCTTTGTGAGTGCCATTTCTGATTAAAAAAAGCACAGAACTTGAATTCAAAAAATGCGTACTCGTATGGAATTATCTATAGAAGATAATATCTGTCTTAAACACTTTTATGCAAATTATTATATTTGCACGAACAACTGAATGGACTAACGGTAAAAGAGTCTTTTTATAATATAATATATTCATTTTGCTAAATAACTGGCCTCATCGACAACTGTGATATGTAAAGCAATTTAAATGTTCTAATGGGGATTTTTCAAATTTTTCTTTACCGTTTTCGTTTGATATTCTATTTTCTGTCAAGCCATACAAACGTTAATCGCATACAAATGTCGGTATGAATTTTCTGCTTATGCAATTAAGGATGACGTTTCTGAAAAAGCTCAAATGAACAGGCCAGACAGACAGTTCCATAATTATAACACATTTCCAGATATTGTGCATTACATTATGCAACCAATTACTGACCGCAAAAATCTAACCTGGTTGTCAAGCTCTTCTTGTTCTTTAATTGCTTTTGATGAATCGATTAAGGGATTGGCCAGAATTTCAAGCAAAAATGATCTTAGCCTTGAAATAAATTCAATGCATGTATGAAAAATAAGAGATTTAAAATCTGAAATTCGAATCAAAAGTTTAAATTCAATTCAATAAAAAACCGTTGCAAGCAGAGCAGTGGATGTAAAAATCAAAGTAACGGAATAAAGAATGAATAAGCAGTATTGCAATAGGTAAATGCAGAGGCACAAGTGTCATTACATTTTTCAATAAATAATCATGAAGACAAAAAACAATTTTTAATCCATTTAGGATAAACTTCGTTTGTAATTTCAATTACAACGTACTATTTTTAATAAATTAAAACTAGCTAAGATCCTAAGCAGTAAGCACTCAAACTGAAGAAGTTCATCGAGCCTAATAGTCTTCGAGATGACAAGAAAATAAACGAAAACATATTTAAACAGTCGAGAGAAAATTATGGTCATCTAGCACTTTACAAAGTTAGAATTCAATTTTTGATTTAAAATTTAAAAGCACCAAACTTTTTGATTAAATTTTATTAAATATATATTATTTAAGAAAGTGTGTATTTAAGATGTCTCATTTTCAACATAGATCGATAAACTTATAAGAAAAATTGGGCTAGCATGGCCAAATTTTCTTGGAACAGTTTAAAGAATTGTGCAGACAATATCCGATCTCGCTCACAGTACAAACAAAGCATATGTGTAGCATGGACTAGTGGAAGTTGTTGATTATTTTATGTTTTATTTTTCCACTTAGACCTTTCCTATTAAGCCAAAGTAAGACATCCCCAAGAATTTGAGGCTACTAACTTCCTCTGGATTTTTTGCTTTTTCTTAGCGAAGATTAGGATGTTCGTCTACCGTCTTTTAGACAAAGCCGGTGTCCCATGCATGCACATAGGGGATGAAGGGGTCAACACCGACTAAAATTTCAAGATTTTTCTGGCGCTGGACTATAAAACTATTTGCAGTTTTTTCACGTGAAAATAATTTATGCAGGCCATTTTGACCATTTTCGCCACGTGACTAGCAAAAAAAGCATAGATACTAAATTAATCGGTCTCAATTTTTTGGGATTTCGTGCCCTGCGGACCCTGACTTTATGCATCTACGCGGTGGGTGACCCATATGTACCCAGGATGTTAAAAAAGCAGCTATCAAATACTCAGGAAATCTACATAAGAAGCCTAATGCGGGATACAAAAATTTTACGTTCAAAAACTACATTGATATTATCAGATAGATATACAAATAAATGGCCAAAAAATATGTATGTACTTTTCCGAATAATTGTCGAAATTGAATCGTTCCGAATAAACAGTAAAAATCTGTTGTTCCCAATTTCTTTTTGATGAATCCGGTTCTTCGAATCTTTCATGCATTTTCAGAACGACGTCTGATGGTATACGGCTATTAGTCGGCTCCCTTATTGAATTACGTTCTATTGAAGTGTCTAATTCGCATTTAATGAATAATGTTCCGAATCCGGCTTTTGCTTTAAATAATAAAGCAGGCATTCAATATTGGGTAATTTAGTGTAAGCATAATAAGTAAACAGTCCAACTACATTATACATGTAACCAGGCCCGTAGGTATCCATGATTTTATTTTGGGGGGCCTAAAATTTTGAGGTCAGATATCTCATTAATCTTTAGGAGATGAACAAAAATAAACGCATTTTTGAGCGTATCTCAACGAGCTCTATGCAATGGTGAAGAAGACTTTTGAGAAAAATTTCTAAAATTTTCACTTTATTCCATACTCAAATTACACAAATCTATCGTTTAAAGAATCTACACAGCTGATTACTCATCATTTAATCGACGAATAATTTAACAGCTTCTGTCTTTATGGTCAATATTTGTGATTTACAAAGAAAAACAATACAGAAAATTAATAATTCGGAGCGAA
Organism: Mermis nigrescens; assembly: GCA_036768485.1. Lineage (NCBI taxonomy): Eukaryota > Metazoa > Nematoda > Enoplea > Mermithida > Mermithidae > Mermis > Mermis nigrescens. The sequence continues at coordinate 7,695,028 of JAVLUZ010000145.1, read as the reverse complement.
GCGCCGAAAAATTTAGACATTTTCTACATGTCTAACTCAAATTTGAGCGGTTTTGGGTGGGCTAAAAGACAAAAACTCTAGATAAACGATAAATCCGGTGCGAAGCGCCGGAAAATTTTGAGTTCACTAGCTAAAAAGTGTGATAAAACCTGTTTTGGTGATGTTTTAGACCTACTTCGAGAATTTTTAATTTTTCCTTCAAAAATTATTTTCATTTCCGGAGGGAGCCGGCCTTACCTAAATACGGGCCTACATGTAACGATTCAAAATTTCGGGAGAGAGGTTGCCGGCTAATTTTAGGGGTAAGAAAAGAATTGACTTCGACTTTTGGCCCAAAATGGCAAAAAAAACCTTAAGGTGGCCTAAAAACCTAACACTGTCAAAAATTGGACGGGAGGAACAAATCTCTGACTTTGGTCGGATGGGGACCAGTGGTTTTTTGTATTAGGCAAAGATTTTTCCCGATGTACAGAGACTTTTGAGGACCGTCTTTGTACATGAACAAAGATTTTTGGGAAAACAAAAACTGCAAAAAAGGTTTAAAACTCGCAAAGATTTTGGGCGCTTCGCGCCGAAATGAGTAAGTGAGTTCTATATATCTTTATACTGTCAGAAATTGCATTTTGAAAGGAAAATGTCAAACTGTTCGGCGCTCGCGCCGTTTTGAGACGATTATTAGTGATTTTTGCCCTCAGAAACCCAGAAATTAGCTAAAATACACTACCAAAGGTCAAACAACACTGTTTTTGCCACACCAAAATCGCTACAATTAGCGTAGCAACTTGAAAATTTCAGCTGTTAGATTGAAATTGCAGGTCTAAATTAGACGCCCTAGAATAGCCAAAATGTTTTCCACTTTACCGATTTTACTAAATTTAACAGATACAACGGTATGTAAGAAAAAACAGAAAGATAAAAATCGCTCAAACGCTTCGGCTAATATAATAGAGCTACGGACATACAATGTTCAAGCTTGATAAAAAACAGAAAAAAATGTACTGGAATAGATACATACTGCAAAAAGTCATCTCGTAAGTTACTAAAGCGCAATCGTTACTGAGGCTCTACCAAAATCTCTTTTTATTCTTTATTCTTTATTTTTATTCTTTATTATCCATTCTCTTTTTAGGAATGACGATGAAGAAATGACTTCCCGCTAAAACAGCTAGAAAATTTTTATTTTTGAAATGACTAACAAAAAAACATAACCGTGTATCCGCCTGACACACTTTGTGCAGGTGATGTAATAGATCGCTAAAATATTACAACGAGAGATTACCGTATCACCTTCTCTAGCTATCTGGCAATAAGCGTAACGCATGCTGTTGTAATACATGTTGTCATCCAAAAGAAACACAAAACTGCGCTTTAATTTATTCGGAATTTCTGGACAATTTATTGACCCTATTAATTGTGAAAATTCCACGTCTAATGCTTGATCAGCCGTTGTGCACGACCCGTTAAGTGACAGTAACTCAAGTAGCCTTTTGATGTATGCGCGAGCATGGCTTCTTTCACGTTTGAAGTTCGCTTCGACCTAGGCATAGAAAATACTCGAATAGTGAAGGTATTATAAAACTTTTTTAATATTCAATAAATATATTTCCCGAATTCAATTTCAGGAAACGGAGGGGCCGCCTCTCTCAAATTACAAATTAATTTTTTCAATAAAGGCGCCTCAAAGAAAAAAATTTATTCTCAAAGGGCGTGAATAGACTTGCAGTCTAGCACATTTTTGACCTCCTGCAGTTGCTTGATGCTTGTCATCTAAGAAGCCCTAAAATGCTCAAAAATAGCATTCTTCCCTATCTCCTTCCACATTTTTGAGATAAAAATTTGAAATCAGAATTGAGCGGCTTGCTGAAATGATAATCTGAAAACGAGCCTATCTATACATATGTACGAACATGTTAGAAGGGCATGGGAGTCTCACATGCAACGTCGGTCCGGTCAGGTCACCCACATACACGTAACGGCTCAAAATTTCGGGCTGGGGATCGTTAGCCATTTCGAGGGAGTGGTAAATGACTCCAATTTTTGTTAAAAAATAGCAAACAACACATAGAAACAGCTAAAAACGCAAATTTTCGCAAAAATGAGGGTAGGGTTAAAAATTTTCTGACTCTGGGAGACGGGGGACGTTGAACTATAGGTAGTATTCCCAAGCCCCCGTTACATGTATGGTAGCCCCCACCCCTATCACATCAAAATTCAGACTTCACTCCACCGATTCTTCGGCAAAAAACCTGCTCTGATCTATCAATCCTTTTTCAGGCAATTCTTCGACATTTTTGATCATTAAGCCACCCATCCATCCATGCATACATGATCTTAGAGGGTATGGAGGGGTTTACCCCCCTTTCAGAATAGTTTTCAATCTACCGGAAATATTCCAACACCCCAGAATCCGCGATTTTCCGAATAATTACCGAAAGTTCGTAGAAAAGGTGCTGTTTTAAGCGTTTTTAGCCATCTGTTTGCTCAAAAAAAGTCAAATTTTCGGCGCTTCGCGCTATATACTCATTTTTGACAATGTTTCCATTAATTTATTAACGTATAACTATGCATTTCGGGCAATCACTGAAACTAAGCTATCTGAATGAGTATTAAAATATACTTAAAAATGTATATTTTGATACTCATTCATGTACTACTTACTAGAATGGAATCAAAGCCCGTTTTTAATAAAAACTGGACAAATAACCTTATTTTAGAGGGAAAATTGAATTAAAGCTAGATGAAATTGACAAACGATTGTTTATTCGGCTAATAAATACTTGAAGCACAAGCATATCTTGCGTGTTAAAAGAGTAAAATCAATTTTAGAAGAATTTGCTGGCGTAGGCTTTTCAAAGGAGCGTCTGCATAAAAACTCAAAGTAATATTTAATTCATACAAATATTTGCGTCCCCACATGAAGAATCCCAAAATTTAGATAGACTAACATAAAATTCTACCTGAATGAATGTCTTTGAATAAGAATTTTCTGATGAAATCTAGAATTAACTTTGTCTTTCGCATTTTAGATCATGTTGCGTTTTGCGACAATACAGAAGCACTACAAAATATCCGAGACTGGAAGGATATCACTGTTTTTCAAAGGTTAGTACAAAAGTATAAATCAATCCAACATTCTGATTACTAAAAACTTAGCTTTGTATTAGGTCAGATTTTGTTATGAGTGAAGTAATTAATAAGCGTCTAGCTGAAATATTTCTTACATAATTCCAATTCACGCCTCTCCTTTCAAATAAATCGTCGAAATTGATATGAATTATGGAAATATCAGGCCAAAATTTTAACGCAAATTTATTCAGTTGAATGCACAAGGACGTTTTTCCACTGGCAGGTAACCCACATAAGGCAACAAAAGCTATCTTCGGCGTAGCCATTTAGTCATCAATAGATTTAAAAAGCATTGATAAAGCAGCCTACCTGTAAGCACATGATTTTTAAGTGGCTGCGATTCACAAGCAATCTCAGGCGGCCTGGCGTAAAATTGAATTTATGAATGAACAAATCAGAGGCTAAATGAATAAATGTTGCCAAAAAATTTTTAAGTGCCTACCAGAGTGAGAAGCTATCTTACAGCAGGCCAAAACTTTTTACTAACGCGACTTCTTGACATTAGCAGTGTTGAAAACATGTTAGAGAAAATATTTCGATGGTGAAAAATTTGACAACCTCGAATGAAAAAATGAAAACGATAAATTTCAAACGGAGAATCGAAATAATCTAAAACCAAAATTATCTACTTAGAGGCCAATGCGTCAATCAGCAGTTATATATTCTGACGGTCAAAATATCCCGATTTTCAATGATACGAACATGTCTTTGTAATTACGATTCGTGAGTTTGATGCTTAATGAAAAAAGAGCAAACGTGTACCCAGGTGTGTTGCAGAGCAGAGCATTATATAACGATAGAAAAGCACTCGAAACTGCAAGTGAAGTTTCGTCTGCAATCGGCCTCTTTAGCCAAATGCAGGAAGACTAATTAATCTTTATCATCGAGACCACACGTAGGCGTGGGGAGGGGGTTCTATATGGTATACACCCCCAATTCAATTTTTGAATGTTTTTGTTTTTTTCGCAATTGTTGATGCCAATGGATAGTGCTCAATGAGAAACTTTAAAAAATGGTGTTTTCTCGACATACCACCATTTTTAAGACCATTTTTTTACCTTTTAATTGCAACCCCCAGAATTTTGGTGCTGTCCACCTATGATCGAGACTAGAATTTAGTCGAATTTAAATAGAATCTAAATTTTTAAATTTAAATGGAATTTAAATCACGTCGCGGTGCATACGTGCAGATTGGAATTATTTTCAGTAATTATACTCGAGAATTTGGATACTTTCATACATAATATATTTTCAGTTATACGCGAACCACATCAGACAGCGAAAATGACTTATAAGATACTTAACTAATAATATAAGTGATCAGATAAATAAAATTAAAAAACCTGAAATAGCTAATAAAATAACTCAAAGTAAGCTAGTGCATAACAACCTATAGTTTACACACCAAAACTTCTCTAGTTACTGCAATCGCCGGTATGACGATTGTACCATAAGACGATATTTCGCAAATAGCAAACGACAGTTTAAAAATCAACAGTCGTGAACTATAGTCTATTCCACGAAACCTGGTGCATGAATCACATTTTTTGAATTTCGTAAATCGATTACAAAAGCGGTTTAAACTGAACTAGTAATTACGATACATTGCATAGAAATCAATAAGCATATTGAGTTTTGTTGTGCACTATTTCGTGAAATAGACTATAGATTAAAATTGGCACACGATAGCGTCTATAAATTTACACTAGGTGAAATCATTAATCGAATACCAAGACGATTCATCAATTCATGACGATTTTGTCTTGCACAAGCACAATGAACAAAAACTTTATTAACCAGCTTCAACGAGCGCAAATCTAGTCAATAATAAAATTATGAATCAAATCGACAGTAACAAAATTCAGAAACCATGGCTGCGCGTCATTAAAAATAAAAAATACTGAACAATATGAGCATAAAGAAGATCAGTGAAAATATACACTTTTCTCATCCGCCTTTGTTTCCAGACTTGAATCATCGTACTTACCAATAGCTACTTAATTTCATTAAGACATCGTCAGCAAATAATATAGATTGTAACGACAGTTTTTTATGCATAAGAGACCATAGAGAAGAGCGACTGCGTGAACGAAACGCGCGATTGGCAAACCTAAACGTTTATGAAATACTTCCTAATCTCATTCAATGGACCATCATCACTGGCCTATCGGAGAAACTAGAAGCTCTGTTCGAGCTGGTTAAGAATAATATTCTATTAATTTAAAATCTGCGATAATTACGCCGTTTATTTTTTTCATTTAACTTTCTATAAATTAAGTAATTTTTTTATACACATCGCTTCTTGAAGGATAACGTCAAAAGGCTAAATTTTCGGTCTTCCGCTACCAATTGTTATCCAGAATGGGCTGATCCAACAGAACCAGCGTAATATGCTACGAAGGTTCTCTGGTCGTCATTGGAATAATTGATTTTAAGGGGAATTGCAAATAACAGCCAAAATAAATGTTGACATTCTCAAAATGTTCATACAAACAGCGAGTTGATCAGCTTTCGTCATTATTTTATGGTTAAAAATCATTTATGGGGCCGGTTCAAGTTTTTTTAAAAATAAAATCCAAAAAATACAGCGCAGACATTTGAATAATTCCTACCAACACACAGATTTCTAATTAGCTAATACGATTAAAAAGCCATCCGTACTTTGTACCATTACGAACGCGCATAAATACATAAATATAACAGCAAAAGCAAAAACGCATTTAATTAAGTGTGAAAATTCAAGCGAAATTCGAGACGCATACCACACACTTCAATACGTTTTGAAAATGCGCAAAAATATTCCGACGAAATCAATCACTTTTCAACTCCAACTTACTTTTCTTCATATGATGATCGTAAAATATATGTGTCAGCAAAAGCTTTAGAATTAATGAGCAAAATTATCGACACTTTGATATGACTTACGCATTACCAAAATTCCGTTTCACTATGATAAACAGTGGCGTAGTTGTAAGGGAATATGGGGGACTAGTCCCCGAAAATGTTAGAAGTACGAGTATTTTTAAAAGTATCTCCTAAGGGAAGAATGAAAAATTATTAAAGCTCATCTGAAATATCGCTTGGATAGATTTTAGCACGCTTTTGAACTAATATGCCGAAAATTTGCGGGCGATTACATACAGCACATTTTTAATGTAATTCAAATAGAGTTAAATTTTTCAAAAACTTCTTAGCTCTTAAGTCTCGCTGTGAAAAGCTCAAAAACACCATTATTTTTGCCTATCTACGAGTAGTTTTTGCAATATTCGGCTTCAAAATTTTCGTCCCCATCCCAAATTCAGATGGCCAGCCACGCAGAGATGACAAATACTACATATTCAACCATAATGTAGAATTCTATTTTTAAAAATGATTTAAAGATACGAAAAACTTGTATTTGAATAAATGCGAGCGTTTACGATAAATACATAGGTACGCATATAAAAAAGAACCCATTAAAGTACAAGAACCACTTGACAAATTCTGTACCTACCACACAGAAAGTATTTTTTTATAAATATAGCAGTCAAAATTCAGCAACAATGCACTTTCGCGGGAAACGTAGCCAACTTTCTAATTTATGACGAACGAGAAAACTGCCAAATTAATTGCTTATTTTTATTAATAATTAAAAATAAGCCTGATGAACATACATGCACATAGGGGATGAGGGAAATTACTCTCGGGGAGGATCAGCCACACAAATGTAACACGGGGATGGTGGATCCCCCACCCAAAGTCGGACGTCCCCCACCCATCCCCCCAAAAGCCAGAAAATTTTTGACATCCCCGCCCCCCCGATTTTGGAAAACATCGAATTTGGCTATTTTTAGGCGTTTCTTGGCCGTTTTTTGACCAAAAATTGGAGGTCATTAACCCTCCCGCCCTAAAAATGGCCGCCACCCCTCCCCCACTTTCAAGCCGTTACATGTATGGTCAGCCAGACACGTACTGTCCGGCGATTTCGGACTGACGGAAGGTTTTTTGCATCGTTTTTGAGGTCAAAAGCAGTAAATACGTGAAAATTTTCCGGATTATTAGTTTCATGTACATTTTGCCCAAAAAGCACCGAAAATTGATCAATTTCCGTATTTTATAGATTTAAAAGTAATATAATGCAGTCGAAATTGACTAAAAATGCTTTTAAAATGCGGAATTACAACAAAAAGACGTTTTATAGGCTATTTTGACTATTTTCCTCATTTAAACAACAAAAAATTCGTAAACGTTAAGTTTACCGTTTTGGATTTCTGAGATTTTACCCCCCCTTGCCAACCCTGACCTTGAGCACCTATGCTGATTAATACTTTGTTAAATTTAGGAAAAATGTACAGAAAAAGACCCTCAAATATCATTGGCGAAGGGAATTAGCTATTCAGGCCGGAATTCTCGAGAGCAGATTGGAAACATTAAAAATTCGGGTCAATTTAGAGTCAGGAACACATTATCATCAGCGAAACCAGGCTAAGAAAATATTTTTAGCGATATTGCTGAATTTAAATTAATGTATCACACCGCAAAGTGGTAAAAAATGACAGCAATATTTCGACATGTGTACCTATGTATCTGTTGAAAGCATAATTTGTGATGTCGTTTAACTAGTCGAGTTAAACGTAACAGAAAAAATTCAAGTTTTTCTTATATAAAACTACTGTATATATTCTGATGTCTCATAGCATCCCCTTATATAAAAACAATTTCACCTCTTCACCGATTAATCTAGTAATCAGACGTGCACTGAAGGTTAGGGGTCTCTAAATCCCAAAAGATTCTAAGGAAAATACGACAAGATTTACGCCAAAATTAGAAAAAAAATCTAAATTTGTTGCAAAGGTACTGGAAACCGACCAGGTTGATTATGTCAGTCTTTAAGCTACTCCTAACCAATTAAATTTTTGATTTTATGAATCACCTAAATTTGCAGAATAATTACCAGAACGTGTTAACGTGCGATTTGAGTGAAAAATTGTAAACCGACAATATATTCCAACAATAAAAACAAGATTTTGTACGTAAATTCAGCATTTTAAACGGTTTCTGCTGCACCAGCGCACAATTCGTCGCCGACTTTCTCTGAAATGTTTATTTGAATTTCCTGATCATCAAAATCCTCATCGTTCGCAGCGCAGACGTTTCTGGAGCCGACGGGTATAGACTGAGCCAAAAGTTTTAGCTCGCTAAACTTAACTTCCAGATCGGCCAGTGTCTCGTACAGCCAGAGAGGCATTTTTCGATATATCGACGATACATCTTTAAAAAGCGAATTCGGCGTATTTTTCGCTTTAATCTCGTTATCAATCATACATGTAACGGCTTAAAATTTTGGAAGGGGAGTCCCCGGCAATTCTTAGGGGTTGGGGTGTAAATGACCTCAATTTTTGACCAAAAACGGCCAAAAATCGCCTAAAAAGGACAAAAATCCAAAAATCGGAGAAGGGAGGGTCAAAAATTTTCTGCATTTGTAGGAGACATAGTTTATGACCAACTTTGGGTGGGAGAATTCCCCCCATATCCCTGTAACATGTATGTCATCAATACGCAAACATTCACCTCCACACGTACGAGGTAGAACATCATAATAAATTGCTGCCCAGATCAATCAAATCTCAAAGAAAATCTGTTAGATAGCAACACTATCATTACCACGCAATTGCTATCAAAGCCGTATTTAGGGGGCGGGCGGGGCGGCCGCCCCTATTCAAAAAAAATTTTGATAGGTAAGATAATGCACAAAAAGATGGGAAAATTACATGTCTTTGGCGTAAAATCTTCAAATTTTCGGCGCTTCGCGCCAGATGTGAAGTATTTTCTATAATTTTGTATGAAGCGCGACCAAAAACGACACTATGGTATTGGTAAGGTACGTGTACACCTGAGTTAACCGTGTCATAAGTTTAGTACTCGTGTCGTGACCCGTACTTTGTGCGTATGTGTGACTACATATGTCAGACTAAGTTAATTCTTCTGGAGTCACTGAAACTCGAACCAAAGAACTCAAGACCCCATGTGATTGGTAGACAAGCGTTATAACCACTGAGCTATTCCGGCTGATAGTTCAATTACCTGAATGTTAGACAAGCGATTTTTCAAGGTGCTTCCCTCTGGCTTCTGTAGTTTGGGTATCGACTAAGAATTTTTCAACAAGGATTGCATTTCAAGGTGGGTTATCCTTATTCCCCCGAGCTTAGGCTTAGGCCGTATGAAAACAAAAACCATGATTTCAGTGGGACGGTTTCAGGGAAAATAATGGTGTATGTTTTTCTACGGCCTAAGCCTAAACTGGATGTAAATATTTTTCTAGAGCTCACTGTATGTACAAAAATATCAGCATCAATCATATATATATATATATATATATATATATATATATATATATATATATATATATATATATATATATATATATATATATATATATATATATATATATATATATATATATATATATATATATATATATATATATATATATATATATATATATATATATATATATATATATATATATATATATATATATATATATATATATATATATATATATATATATATATATATATATACATGTAACGGCTCTAAATTTGGGGCGTCCCGGCCATTTTTAAGGGGACGGGGTCAATGACCTACAATTTTTGGCAAAAACTGCCAAAAAAACGCCTAAAAACGGCCTTAAAATTCGATTTTGTCCAAAAATCGGGTGGGGGCGGGTCAAAAATTTTCTGGCTTTGAGGGGTGGGAGGGGACGTCCGACTCTGGGTGAGGGGTATATCCCCCTCGATCCCCCTCTTACATGTATGCACACATGTATACTTCAGCCATACTATACTGCGCTAATATGTACTCATACTAAACGTAGGCGTACACGTACCTTACCAATACCCGACACTATTAAGAGCCTTTTTAGTGGAAAAAGTTTCTTCGAAAGGCCCAAATTTTATTATCTTAATGGATAGAGCGTGTCGAGAAACGTCGAAAAATGCAGTTTTTGCGAGCTATTCTAATGAATTTTCTAAGAAATAGACCAATGTATGTTGAATCAGCCCCAGCCCATTGGCCGAATCCTGAATACGGGCCTGGGTACTATTGTTATAATGATTATCAGGTCCGTATCCAGGGGTAATGTCCCCTGAAAATCATTCGAAATTTTCAGCTAAGAAACTATGTAGATTTTTGACGTCATAAGCGTGAAAACAAAGAAATTTTCGGCGCTCCACGCCATTAACTTAAAATCACGATCGTCATCTAATATCTAATTTAACTTTTCTCACACAAACTTTTTCGTCGGATAAAATTTGCTGCATTTCTTATCTTCAGAAAGCTGCAAAATTGAGTCCCCTACAATATGATGTCGAACTTCCACAGAACGCCGTCGCACATATCACGAGACATGCACTGCGCAGCAAAGTAATTCTGGGAGTGGGTGAAATCACAATATTTTTCAAAGTACGTTTTTCCAGCTCAAAACCGATGAAAATCCGTCAAAAACAACATTTTTAGCGTTTCTGTCGATGATCATTCTTTCTAGAAAATAAAAACAAAGAAAATTTCAAAAATATTTTAAAAAATCAAGTAAATTGTACAAAATAGTCAAAAATGAGTATATGGCACGGAAACACCAAAATTTCACACTTTTTATCTGAACTTCGCTAAAAACTATTATAAAACTCCTTCTCCACGATTTTTTTGTAAAATCAAAAAGTGAAAACAGTTTTTGAGGAGTAAAACCCCAACGCACCAAGATCATGTATGCTCATCATACAGCTCATATGTTCTTCCATTCTCCAAATTACAAAATTATCCATGAATGTGGCAGCGATATAGAGGAGACACCACAAATAGACTCGACCATTTCAATAGAAATTGATATTTTGCCCCAATTTTCAACAGACTTGCCTTTTTTGAATGTTGCTGCTGTTTGTAACAAAAATAGGAAAATCGCCATACATGGTCTTCATGGGGGTTTGGGAGAGTCCATATATAGGATTCGGCCAAGGCGGGAGGGGGCGGACCTAGCATAAATTGGTTTACATCCCGGAAAATTTGTCGGGATAGTCCGCAAAAACCGCATTTTTCAACATTTTTTGACATGCTCTATCCATTAAGATCATAAAATTCGATTTTTTTGAAAAAATTTTCTCACCTAAAGGCTATGATGTCATTTTTTTGGTCGCGCTTAGGCCAAAATTATGGAAAATACTTTACATCCGACGCGAAGCGCCGAAAATTTTAAAGTTTTACGACAAAGACATACGAGTTTATCTTTCCGTGCATTATCTTGCCCGTTAAACATTTTTTCCTCTTAAATTTGGTCATGCCAAAATTCGTAAAAAACCGTTTTTTAAGCGTTTTTAGCTATCTGTTTGCTCAAAAGTGTCAAATTTTCGACGCTTCGCGCCATATACTTATGTTTTGAAATATTTTGTTCAATTTGTTCGGCAGTTCATGTTTTCGACATTTTTTATATTATTATGCTCTAGAAAGATAGAGCATCGTAAGAAACGCCGGAAGACGATGTTTTTGACGCTTATCAACTATTTTTGGACCCAAAAAAACACTTCGAAATTTCATCCCCCCTCAGAATTCTTAAACTATCCATGTTTAGAAATCGCTTAACTCTTTCAAAAATTATTGTCTGTTTACTCCCCTAAGACTAAATTTTTAGCTAATCACATGCATGATACAAAGTTTTTTTAAGCGAACAAATTCGAAAAGAGTTTATTTCGACACAACGAAATGATGAAAAATAAAAATAATGGAAATTAATCATATGTAAAGATGTAGAGATGAAAAGGGTAAAAAGTGATGTCAAAGTTGATTTCAAATCACAAAGCGGGCAGATTTTTAAATAAGCAAATATATGTAGTAAATGGTAAATAACATGAAAAAGTAAATACTAATGAATAATGAATAAAATGAGAATAAATAATCGAAAAAGAAAAACATGTCCGAAATCTGGTTCTTGATACAAAGACGACTTTGGACGATAGACTCTGTGTTCCAAATTTCATTTTTTCACCTTTAATTACTAGTAAAAAGTTGCAAACTTGCATAATCTTATTTGAAATCTTTCACAATCTTTCCGAACAAGAAACATGCGCGTGTAGGGTCATCATCAGTATAAAATCATCACATTCTACTTTTTTTCATTAAACATAAGAAAAAACGATTTGTCGGCTTTATTTAATTAAAAATTGTCCATTATTATTGCCCAGTTAAAGTTTACCACCACGAACGAAAGAAGTAATTACATAGGTTGTCTTAACAAGTGCGGTTATAAAAAACGAAGAACACAATCCAACGCAGAGCGCTAGAAATTCTGGAATTTCCTGTAAATCTCTTGGTAAAAGCGTACCTACATACTTATTTCGATTTATGTAGAAAAGTGTATAGAAATTTTAGTTGCAACGGAAGAAAAAGACAAAGAATTTTCATGAACGATTGACAAACCTAGATGCACAGCATGGCCTATCTAGGGGGTCCAAAATTGAGCTTTTTTGGGCCAAAATTACCACAGAAACCAGTTTGCATGATAAAATCGCGTTAAAACTACGTTATTCCACAGTTACTGCACTAATCAATTTCGAACACTTTTTGAAGAAAATTTCCAATTTTCATCCATTTTTGGCCTTCATTTTGCCATATTCCCCCGGAAATTTACCATTTTTCCATTCTGCGGAAAACAGACATGCACAGCATGGGCATTCTAGCGAGGGGAGGTAAAATTTTAAAGTGCCTTTTTTGTGCCCAAAAATGGTGTACATGAGTCAAAAACATCGTTTTCGGCATTCCTGGCGATGCTCTATCTTTCAGAGAATAAAAACATAAAAAAATTCCGAGCAAAAAAATCAAAAAACGTCGAACAAATGGAAAATATACTCAAACCATGAGTAAATGGCGCGAAGCGCTGACACTTCTGAGCAAATAGTTAGCTAAAAACGCTTAAAACAGCACCTTTGCTGCGAACTTTTATTAAATTTTTGGAAACTTCTGGAAAATCGCGAATTCTGGGTGAGGTAAAAAAATTCCTGGCGATGAAAATTTTCCTAAAGGGAGGGGGATCCCCAAACCCCTCTTCCAAGATCACTAATGGTCTAGACCCCAAGCCCCCACGTGAATGTCTGGTGTCAAAGCGGAAAAAACATTGTTGTTCAATACTATTTGACGACGACGCGCCGTCGTCGACGTCGTCGCCAGCGCCGATCGTCGACGCGAATCTGCGTCGCGTCGCGCGAAACACGAACGCTAAATTATTGATGGCCAAAACGAGCGCCGCGGCTCGAGCCTCCAGCAACGCGACGTGTATTTCGGCGTTTCGCCCCACTTTATACATCGAATCAACCAAACTGTCGACCAACGGCAAAACTCGCCGCGTCGCCAAGCGAATGTCGTCTACCGTTTCCTATTTGTAAGAAAGAAGAAAAAATCTGTGAAAATTTGAAGAAAAATCACAGCACGTGTGCCCAGACATACATATTACTGGGGGCATTTTTGAGTGCCTGTTTTGGCCCAAAAGCGGTGGATACGCGTCGAAAAACATCTTTTTCGGCGTTCCTGGCGATGCTCTATCTGAAAATTTGAGACTTTTGATGCGAAAATGAGCTAAAAACGCCTAAACAGGCACACTTTTTACAATTTTTACGAAAAATCGACCATTCTGAGGGGAGGTCGCAGCCATTTTGCAGGGTCAGACAGAAGCCATTCTGAGGGGGCCGAGAAACCCCCTCCCTTATAGAACACGTATGGGCACAATTTGAGAGTTTGCGAAATTTCCGATCAGCACAATAGAATGTTTAAAAAACATTAAGAAGGAATCAAAGTTTAAATTTTGGTCCATACTCCGCGGGTGGGTTAAAAATGATAAATTTTGGGAGTGAGGAAGGGTAGAATTTGGACGAAAATCTCCCAACGCCGAGGGAGTCTCCCAAAGTGTTGCTATTACGGTATAAGGCGTATATACTTGATCTATGATTCCGTTAAAAGGTTGTAGCATTAGCGCGTTGCTGATGTTGTCACATATCGTATGGCACAATTTTAAAATAGCGAGACATTGTCCAACCAGGCCACCATCATCGAAAATCCATTGGTTATCTTTGATTAACTTTTCTAATAAAAAGCGATTACAAAAATTCAATCAGGATCAAAGATTTTGTAATCGTAAGAAAGAAGGCACCGATTCCTTAATCATGTCGTAATTTAGATCAAAATTAAAAAGACTCAAGATTTTTAGGATTTTGGCACTGAATATAAATACTAGGATTTTGGCAACGAATGTAAATACTAAATCATTCTGAGTATTAATTTGTTCCAGTTTCAGTTATGACAAAACACGGTGAGTCAAAATTTCAGCCCGTCGTGACCTGTTTGTTTGTCCAATTCATTATTTTCAAAAAAGTTTGCATAAAAACAATTTCGCGTACTTGAACTACAGCTATGGAATTAATATTAAACAACAATGTTAATTTCTTGTATATAAGAGTGTATTATATTCCTGAACTGAAATTATTTATGTCGAAAAAAGTACTCTTTGACTCGAATTTTCCACGTTAAATTGTCACTATTGCAACCATAGTTAGGTAGCAGTAGTAGAATAGGTATTTATGTACTATATAATTGTACCAAAATGTTCGCTAACACTGACATATAAAGCAAAAATAATAGAACAACCCATTTTTTGTTTCTCAAGTTTATTTGAAGCTAAATTAATTACCAATATTTGGACTCAGTTGAACAATATCTTCTAATTCTAATTCCATGGCTGACCCAACACCCGATGAATCTTCAGCAACATTCTTCTTAGGCTGACAATCTACGTGATTTGAAGAACCATCAAGCCAATTATTCAGAATAGGCTTTTGATCCGCCCAGTCGGAAGCAGCTTTTTGGCAACGCCTGTGCCATAATACAAAAATTAAAGCCGTCAACGCACCCGTAAAAACGATAAATAGGACGCCAATGGCGACGGATACCACAAGATCCATATGGCCGACCCGATTTCACATTAGCCACAACGTTGGCGAATTCCGTCTAAGCGCATATGCACTGCTCCACGCAAGCACGAATTGATGCAAAGTGCAGAAATTTTCTCAATAGAATAGAATATTTCACATAAAGCAGAACCATATTTAAGGAGAGCAGAAATCGCTATATGCATGCAGGCCCGTAAGCAGGATTTTATTTCTAGAAGGGCCAAAAATTTTGAGGCCAGTTATCCCGAGAACCAGGGTCGCATTCAAGGAAGGGGCGGGCGGGCCGCCCTCGGAAATAAAAAATAAGTTTTGAAACGCACAAGGGTCCCCTAAAGGAAATAATGAAAAATTCTCAAAGTAAATCTAAAACACCACCAAAACAGGTTTTCAGCGTACTTTTGAGCTGGTTAACTCAGCATTTTTAGGCGCTTCGCGCCGAATTCATCGTTTACGTATAGTTTTTGTCTTCTGGTCCACCCAAAACCGCTCAAATTTGAGTTAGACATGTAGAACATGTCAAATTTTTCGGCGCTTCGCGCCGAATTATTTATTTTCTGTATTGTTTTTCCTTGTAAATGACAAAAATTAATTACAAAGACAACAGTTAGGAAATTATTCGTCGATTGAATGATGAGAAATCAGTTGTGTAGACTGCTTAAACGATAGATTTGTTTAATATGAGTATAGGATGAAGTGAAAAATTTTAAATATTTTTTCTTGAAAATCTTTTTTAACCATTGCATTTAGCTCGTTGAGATATGCTTAAGAAATGCCGTTATTTTTGCCCATCTCTTAATGTTTCTCGAGATATTTGACCTCAAAATTTTCGGCTCCCCCTTGAAATAAAATCCTGGATACGGGCCTGCCGAGAACCATCAGGAGATAGGCAAAAATGAAGGCAGTTTTGAGCGTATCACGGCGAGCTCTAGGTGAAGAAAAGTATTTAAAAAATTTAGAAAATTTTCACTATATTTCATCTAGTGATGTCCTGGGCACCGGCACCGGCACCGGCGCCGGTGCCTAAGCACCGGCGCCGGTGCTAAGCTGGTACCGGCGCCGGTGCCGGTGCTAGATAAAAGAGAAAAAATTAGTTCGAAAAGAATAATTGAAGCTCATTTATCACCAATTTAATGAATAAAGGCGCAAAAAGGTAGCATTTTGTTAATAAAATCTTCTGATTAGCATAGTGAAGCATTTTGAATGAACTTCAGAACAAGTCTTCGAGTTTTAAAAATGAATTATTTATTTAACGAAACACATCTTATTGAAAACATCAATTAACAGCAAGAAGCGTGGACACTAATAAATGAAGTAAATTAAAATTAAAAACATCGACATATAGAGTGGAAAGTTCTTCTAATTCTACCATCTATAGGCAAGAAGGATGAGTACTACAGAGTAGTTTTCAACTTAATTTCATCAAATCCATTTTTATTTTCCATTTCGTGAGCAGAAGACCGTAAAACGCAGCTATAATTTTATAATAGTATTTATGCAAAACTTTTTCCTGCAAATTATTCAGAAAAAGCTTGTTAAAACTTTGTAAATGAACTTCTATGTAAGTCTTTTGCATTACTAATATATCCCATGTGTTTTCAGAGGCTTGTGAAAATGTGAAATGATAAACTCAAATAATTTAACCTCAAAAAGTTTTTGTGGCTATTTTCATGTTTGTTCCTTACTAGTTAAATATTTAACTAATGCACTAAAACCAAATTTCGATTTGACTAAAGAATCAACTACTGCACAAGACAATCTTGATTGCGCTACACTTAAACTTATAATACACTATTTAACTTTTATTTTTCTTCGAATTTCAATTTTATTACAATTTTTTGTTTGTTTAATGCTTAAGTGAGAAAATTAATATGTATTCATAAATCAAAAATAATGAAGTCGTTACTAGCCAAATGAAATTTTGCCCTTAATATGTATATCCAGTGAAAAATAAGTACAAATTTAAGCCTTTTTGAAGAAGCATAGTACACTATATAATATGCTAATGTAGCATCGGCACCGGCGCCGGTACAGGGGGTACCGGCACCGGCACTCGGCACCGGCACCGGTAAAAAAAGCGGCACCGGGACATTACTATTTCATACTAATATACAGCAAATTTATCATTTAATTGAAGTCTCATCACTTAATCGACGAATTATTTCTTATCTCTTGCCTTTGCAGTTAATCATTGTGCTTTACAGAGAAAAAATACGGATAATGAATAATTCGGTGCCAAGCGCTGAACAAAAATTGAAATATTCTGCATGTCAAGCTCAAATTTAAGCGGTGTTAAGCGGAATAGAAGACAAAAACCATATGTAAACAATAAATACGGCGCAAAGCGCCCGAAGAATTTCATGTTTATGTCCATAAGTCAAATTTGAGCTGTTTTGAATGAGCTAGAAGGCAAAAACTATAGCTGAACAATAAATCCGGCGCATAGCACCGGGAAAAAATTGACATGCCCCCTAGGTCTGACTCAAATTTGAGCGATTTTTAGCTGTTAAGAAGACAAAACTATACATAAACAATAAATCCGGCGCGAAACACCGGAAAATTTTGAGTTTACTGGCTCAAAAGTACGCTAAAAACCTGTTTTTGCGGTGTTTCAGACGCACTTCACCAATTTTCCATTTTTCCCTTTGGGGGACCCTTGAGAGAAACAAAAAATTTCCCATTTCGGGTGGAAAGGGGCCGGCCCCCTGATTATAAGTAGTGTTTATACATATAGAATTGACAATTTGCAAGAAACAGGAGCGAATTTTCTTAATAAGATAAGGCAAATACTGAATGTAGAAGAATAAAGAAGACGAAATAAAGGAAATCCTATAGGATAAAATAGCTGACAGACCGCGAACAATTTAAATTTCTTAACAATTCAGTTGTTTTCAAGACAAAGATAATTTTGAAGCAATTATTGTTTATGGCTTATATTACAGTTTCAAATCACATCTTTTTTGCTTTTGCTTTTTTATCGATAACTAACTCATTTGTTATAATTACATTTTCACAGCAAGGCCAAGTAGGTCCAATGGTCCCGTCCCGCTAGACCCACCGTCCCGCTTGACCCACCGTCCCGCTAGACCCACCGTCCCGTTAGACCCACTTTTTAGTCCCGCTGGACCCACCGGAAGTCTCGCTAGACCCACCACGTGCATAATGAGGTGTCCCGCTAGACCCACCATTTTGCGACCGTCCCGCTAGACCCACTGTCTCGGAAGACCCACCCGAAAAATGAAGGCATACATATTACATCGTCGCTTAAACGTTTCTGCGATTTTTTTTGAAAAATATAAAAAGTTTCGTTATTGTCAGCTTCACAGACTAACATAGCTGACTTCATATAACGAGTTAAAACGAGTGTATCCATTCAAGTATATATTTTTAGTCAAATATATAAATAATTAATTCAAAAATAATTACATTTAATTAACCAACTAATCAATTAAATTCAATCAATAAATAAATAAATTTTGTATATTATTGCATGAAATTGGTACATTACAAATTATAACATGCAAAGAAGATATGTGCGTGCGTACATACATGTGTGTGGCAATGAAAAGTAACTAGCCATGGCCGATTATTTTTTAGGAATAAATTTTTATTTTTCATGTCAACATAGGTGCACAAGGTCAGGGTCGGCAGGGGGGGTGAAATGCCAAAAATCTAAATCAGTAAATTTAACGTTCACGATTTTTTTGCTGTTTTAATGATCAAAATGGTCAAAATAGCCTATAAAACGTTTTTTCGTGTTAATAACACATTTTAAAAGCATTTTTAGTCCATTTTGACTGCATTATATCACTTTTAACACTAAAAAATGCAAAAATTTATCAATTTTGGGCGCTTTTTGAGTAAAAAGTACTTAAAAGTACTAATCTGGCGCGAAGCGCCGGAAAAATTTTGACATTTTTACTGATTTTGATGTCAAAAATGATGTAGAACAAGACCTGTTTGCTCAAAATCGCCGGACAGTACCGGTCTAGCTGACCCCTCAGGGGGAGTAATACCCCCTCACCCCCTATGTGCATGTGTGCATGTCAAGGAATACACTCTTGTCAAACGCATTTCAGAGTGCATTTTTGCTTTTTATTGTACTGATATTGTACTCTTTGTATCCTCCGATCAGGGAATTTCCGCATACTTAGGCACACATATTGAAGCGTTGACACTGCATTCCGATAACAGTACAGATATGCACATATGAATATAATGAAACGCATGTGTGCATTTCACAAAGACGGCTAAACAATAATCAGGCCGAAAGGATGTTGCAAAATCTTACTAAAAAAATCGGATATGTTAATTAGGTCATTGTCAATAAATCCGAATCTGTTTTTAAAAATAGGAATAAGGAGAGCTAATGTTCATGTGCTCAGTTTATTTCATCGCTGCAAAGACTATATAAAAATTTTGATTTTGAATCGAGCCATGAATTTCGGTCGCGCTAATTTCGTTTTAACTCGTTACATGAAGTCAGCTATGCTAGTCCATGAAGCTAATAATAACGAAACTTTTTACATTTTTCAAAAAAAATCGGAGAAACGGTTAAGCGACGATTCAGTTAGTGAATATTATGAGTGAACGACCTTAATCATAACATGCTGATCGCTGAACTCCAGAATTACGTGAATTATTTGACGCATTTGCTGCACTGAAAATATTTATAGTGTGCCGAAAATTAGGCAGTATTATGTTTGATATGATAAAAGTTGCTGATTTTTAATTTACCTACCGACTTGTCATATTCGAATGAAGTACCTATGGTAATTATATACAATTGCACATTCATGAAAACAAACTAACCGCTTGTTATTTATTGTCACACACCTCAAACTTGCTTTTACATTATTGATTACAAAAAATTTTGGAGAATTCACTTAAGCGTCTTGATAACTATTTTTCATTTCACATGTAATATGTATGTCTTCATTTTTTCGGGTGGGTCTTCCGAGACAGTGGGTCTAGCGGGACGGTCGCAAAATGGTGGGTCTAGCGGGACACCTCATTATGCACGTGGTGGGTCTAGCGAGACTTCCGGTGGGTCTAGCGGGACGAAAAAGTGGGTCTATCGGGACGGTGGGTCTAGCGGGACGGTGGGTCAAGCGGGTCACAATCAGGTCCAATGAACGAATAGTCTAATTTATTATAAAATGTATCTTTATCTAAAACATAGTATAAATTTCACGCTTTATTGAGTAAGCATTCGGTTTCGACTTTTCTATCCGTTTGTGGCCGTGATTTTGCCTCATTTTCTCCTAAAATTTCATCCTTTCTCCTCCTGGCCTGGTTACCGCCAAATATGTAACCCTTCATATCACACTTGCACACTGGAACGTGGGGTTATCCCGTTTAAGCCACAAATATGCGTGAAGACTATAATACAACGAAGTTGTAACTCCCCGAAATTTTTACCGTGTGCATGTAATGTATGCTTCACGCGCATATGTATTTGGTGGTAAGTTAAGCATGTGACCGTTAGGTGCCTTAAAAATTAAGAATTATTAATTATAATTATTTAAATTACTAGAAATTTGAATTGCCCACAAAAAGAACATTCAGTCTTATCGCGGTGACAATGACCTCAAACGTGATAAATTGAAAACGTGAAACAGCCTTAGTCTTTAATGTCTTAGGTCATTATTTAAGCAAGAGTGCACACTCTGCGGAAAGTTTTTAAGTAGCCATTTGCGACTCTAGTTTCCCGTACATAATACAGGACGACCTAGATTTTCAGCAAGAACCCAAGCTTGATAACAGCAATCAACTCCTGCAAATGGTCTTGATAATAACTTTTTTCAAGCAGACGTGATTAGAAGAAGGGCTTAAGTTAGAATACAATTACCCAACTGTCATAAAGCGCAGAAAAAGCAAGATGCTAGCATAAGTATTATTCATTATAAATTTGCTGCTTAAGGTCTGCCTTCATCTGTCAAAATGCGACTACCGCGCATAAATTTTCATTTGTATTCGTTCTTGGAAAAACTTTTACGTATGAGAATGATTTCGCATTTTTCAATAAACTGCTTAAGACGATATCGTATAATTCATGTAATTTATTTTATGCGTACTCAGTCATTCCGTTGTCCAAGCAAAGTTTAATTCTCTTACAGATACCCATAAATTTCAGTTTACTTGCTTCACGAAGTCATCTATTATAAAAGTAATGAAACATAGGAAATAAAATGATTTACTTAACACTTTCGAAAATACGCGACAAATACTTTTATTTTCCGCAATCTGCACAACTTCTTGAGGCAATTATACTACTTAAATTGTAAGCTAACAGTTGGCATATTAAGTATATGACATAAAGCGCACAATAGAAAACAAAGGCTAAAATGGACATGTAAAATTTTATTCATTAAACATATGTAACATAGGCAGACACGCATCCAAATTTAATGAGAAATACAAAACTGCACAAAAGAGACGGTTACGAACACTTTCATTGAAGTAAGCAATATTCCTTTTAACGAAATTTTAATGTGTACCTAACAACTGAAACTAACAGGTACTTTAATATGTATTACGATAAAAGTATGCACTTATCCTTTTAGAATGCCGTCGCATTTATGCTTAAAAATCCGATTTTGAATAAAGTTTAGCTCGACAAAAGTTTTATGTTTCTGCATCAGAATTAGGAATATCTACAGAACTTTTGTTCCACGCAAATACTTTCTCTGCATTTGTACTCGAATGAAACATAATATAATTTTGTGTGCTTTTCATGTACATGTGTATATACATGTGTATACTTTTTGTTTCTTTTATACTAACAGCATGCCTAATTTGTTTACCTTTTATTTATTTATTTATTTATTTTTTCATAATGATGACTTTCTGTTATTAATCATAAAACATCACTCAACTAGTTACGCCCAGCTATCAAGATCTCACAACGACAACTTTTCTCAGAAATTTTTGGAATAAATCGAAGGTTTGTCAAATCAAAGATCGAGCTAAATTTGGTTAGCGACATTCCTCACCCCGTCCCAAAATTCGTGATTTTCCGAAAAATTCAAAAAATATTTCAGAAAAGGTGCTGTTTTAAGCGTTTGTAGCTATCTAGTTGCTCAAAAGTGTTAAATTTTCGGCTCTTCACGCCATACACATTATTTTTTTGACGAAATTTTCTTCCATTTATTCGAATTTTTTTAATTTTCTCAATTTTTTTGTTTTTATGCTAGCAGAAAGATAGAGCATCGCCAGAAACGCCTAACAGGATGTTTCTAACGCGTATCCGCCTTTTTTGAGCCTAAAAGGGCACCTTAAAATTGCACCCCTCCCCAGAATTCCCATGCTGTGCATATCTGCTGAGCGATAAAAACAATTTAAAAGACCGTTTGGTTGGAAAGCAACATACCATTCCCCCCAAATTTTTGACTTCACAGGCACATATCTCTGGGCCCCCCCCCCCAATTTTTGACTTCACAGGCACATATCTCTGGGGGGAATGAGGAGGTCGGACATCCCCACAAATTCAGAAAAATCGGAAAAACAGGACTTTTTAAACATTATTTTCTGCTATTCTTGGCCTTTTTTGAGCTTAGTCCTTCCCCCCCCGAAAAAATTGGAGTTGGTCCCCCTAAATAGGACGGCCAGCTACGTGCCTGTTATTGCACGCACGCGACAATGAGAAATACGATTACAAAGTTCGCTGTCTTTTCTTATCACTTTCTTGCTCAAGTTCAACCGATTTTCGTTTCAAATCATCGTCCGCACTTTTAGCCACGCTAAACTGTGCCCTAAATTCAGGAACTGCCAGCAATCTTCCCAAGGAAGAAGAAGTGTCAATTATATTGCAGCAATTTTCCACAGATATGACGCCTTTGATAGTTTTCTTCGATTCAGCGTGCAGCAATAGTTGTTTGGGGTGTTTTGAAATAGCTCTACCACCTTGCTCACTGTTCATGCCGAACAAAATGCCTAGGTTGGCCACGTCGTACGGTGATCTGATTTCGATCGGTTTTTCAGCCCGGCTACTGATAATTAAACCCTTACCTTTCGTTGCTCTGAACGGGAGAAATTTTAAGACTTAGATTAATACGGAACAGAAATTGAATTTTATTCGACCCGCGAGCAACGCAATATTAAGATTGAGTCGTTTAATTTATTTTAAAATTTATATATCTATTTATTTTGACATTTATATATTTAATATTTTCGATTTATTTATTTACTTATTTTATTTATTTGAATCAATTAGCTTGCATATTTTTATTTGAAACTTAGTTTAAAAGCATTAATTTTTATTTGAATTTAGAATGAGGCGGGCATGAAAAATTGTCATTCGCTTGACTAACACGTCGCTTTGCTTTCATTTGCCGCATATAAATGTAAAGATGGTCGTACAAACAATAAACATTACCCGTGTTTTACATAGGTATTTTTTCTGTACTTACTCCTGCTTACTTCTTCACTCTTTCGACTCATTAAAACTGTAATTCCCCATAATATTATTCGTTTTAGGTACACCCGTACTGATTCTCGCGTCCCTGCTTTTTCGTTCTTACTAACAGCGTGCTTATCTATTTATTTATTTGTTTTGAATTTTTTATTCATTATTTTTAATATATTTTCTTTTTCTTTTTTCTGAGTGTATGTTTTTTTCCATTCTTGCTTGCTGTCTTTCCTTTTTTCCTTTTTGTCTTTTCCTCCTTCTCTTTCTTCCATACGCGGATTTAGGATTTCTATATAAGGGGCAGTACGTAGCTTGCTAAGATAAATCAGAAATGGTCTCAGAAATCCAAACAGGATTTTCCCGCAGTTTTTCAATGCCTACATTTATTCCTGGCGCAAAAAATTTCTCGAAAAATTTCGAAATTCCTAAAATATGAGAAAACGTATATACGTTATCAAAATATCATGAAATAGTTTTTACTGTAAAAATCCGACAAGGATCGTTAGGAACATTTAGTTAAATTTTGGCTGGCGGATGACCAAAGATAAACAAAAATTACTGTAGCAACATTCCTTGTATATTAAATAAGAGTATAGTATTGATGAATATTTAATAAATCTTTTGAATTATCACTAGGTACACATCGGGATAAGTAAATTATCGCGTTTTCATTGAAGAAATCCTTGTTGCTGCAAGAGCCGGTAAATCTTCGCTGCTGGTAAAAGACACATTTTTGGCAGGAAAATAAGGATTTTACAATGTAAATAAGTCAGTAAATGTCATTTGGGAAATTAATATCAGACAAGCAAACTTAACAGTAGCGAAAATAATCATTGGAAGATTCAAATCTAATCTATATCTCGGTAGCTATAGTCAAGAAGTCGAGAAAAATCAAGTGATTTAAGGATTTGAAAAAGCAACTCTTCTCTCAGCAGGGCAAAGTTCCTTCCCTTTTCAGATCTTCGAGAAACATGAGCTCCAATGTTTACGAACAGTTTCAAAAAATGATGATTATCAAGCTTTTTATGCATATTTTACTTAACATTGCAAATTGTTCAAAAATAATTGCGTGCAAACAATAGACTTTTAGAATAGCCAATGTTTAATGAGTTCCACTACTAACTGGTTGCCTACTGAATTCAAGGACCCGCACACATATGGGCGTAGGAAATGGGGGGCTCAAGTTCAACACCCCTAGAATCTGAGAAACCTCTTTAAAATCGATAATCTCCAGAATTCATTTTTTGGCGATATCGTTGGCAATTTTACTCAATCTGTCTGAGCCCCCAGAACTTTGCCACAAATGCACACTGGGATGGTATGGACATACATGTAACAAGAGGATGGGGATCCCCACACCCAAAAGTCGGACGTCCCCCTATCCCCCCGAAGCCAGAAAATTTTTGACACTTCCACCCCCCCCGATTTTGGGAAAAAAACTTCTTGGCCGTTTTTAAGCGTTTTTTTTGGCCAAAAAGCGAGGCCATTTACGCCCCCCCCTAAAAATGGCTGGGACCCCCTCAACTTTCGAGCCGTTACATGTATGGGTATAGGGATATCCTCCAAAAAGGACTTTTGAGAAGCATACACACATTAGGGCATTTTGGACTGAAACATATTGCTCGAATCAATAAAAAACGTCAAATAACGTCTAACAGCGTAATTTCAGATATAGATACATATTTTTCGAACAGGAGACTGTCCATTGTCCAAGTCATTCAACCAGACAATTTTTTCCCATCATTTTGTATACTCGTATATTTAATGTTGCAGGTCATTCAACCGCCTTTATTGTCGTTTTCATGCAAAGTCCGCCATAAATATTCATGAGCAATACGACGAATTAAGCATAAAAATTTTAAAAATTCGACATTAAATAGGTATAGAAAATTTACTCATTTACTCCCCCCCTGCAGAACCTTGCCCGCTTGAAGACCTGTATTTGACTAGCTATGCCTCTTTCACATTACGAAATTTCTCACGTTCAATGTGCAACTAAGTGAGCGTACTATTTTTAATTTTGAAACTTATCATAGTGAAATAAATAAAAATCACCTGAATAAATCTCTGGCGTTAGAAAATACTTCCCTCCGAACTGAACTGTCGCTTAATGCAGGAGCATAATTTATTTCGAAACAAACGCCTTTTTCAACTCCCATTTGGACAAGATTTTTGCGCGATATCCACGAAGCTTTTTCCGTTATATCTGTTGCGATTATATCGACCTAAGCGACATGAAACACTCAGATTACACATTCAAATGGAGGTGAGGGCTATTACCATAAATGAGACGCTCTAAATATGGGGTGGGGTTCCCGGGCATTTTTAAGCAGGGGGAACACAGTTTTATGCCAAAATGGCAAAAAACACCTGAAAATGGCCAAAACACAAGTTTTCGCCAAAAACGGGGGATGGGTGCAAATTTTTCTGGCTTATACCCCTGTTACATGTCTGATATTACTTTCCTGGATGGTCATACAGCCAGGTACTGTCCGGCAATTTTGAGGTGACGAAACGTTTTCTTGCATCACTTTTTAGGACGACGGCAGTATTGACGTCGAATTTATTAATTTTACGTGTTGTTTACTCAAAAAGAGCCCAAAATCGTGTCAAAATGATCAAAAAGTTGAAATTTATCGCCAAATTGGTCAAGTTCTATATTTTTCAGTGTTAAAAGATGTAATGCAGTAAAAACGGGCTGAAAATATTAGAAAATGAGGTATTACAACGGAAAAGCATTTAACAGTGGCTATTTTGACCACTTCTGTCATTTAATTCGCAAAAAACAGGCGTAATAACTAAGTTTACTGGTCTGAATTTCCGGAATATTACACCCACCTGCCGACCCTGACATTGTGCACCATACACTAAAACAATTTGCTGGTGAGTTGATACAAGAAATACACTAATACGGTTCCTTCTCTTTATAGACATATGTGTGTACACGCAGATCGCAGGCATTTTTAGGACATCCACATTAAGTAAAGATATCGAAATGAGATTAAAATGAGTAACAGCTCAGTTAAGCACATAGATATGTGCACTAAAATAAGGGATATTCTTTCCCACAGAGTTCGACAGTCAGGTACTATGAAGCGATAAATTCTGTGCATGCATCTTTTATAAACATAATTTTCAAGTATGTATAGGTACAGGCACTAAGATGAAAATTTCTGATAATTTCTGACGCGCGCCAGGGTAATCTTTTTTCTAATCTGTGTTATAGCAAGTCTAAAATGGGATTTCATATTTCCATTTCATACATGCGCACTATCAGACTTTTTAGGGTCGAGTGACTTCCTTGGAAACTGCGGGGTTAGTCATGACCACACTGGGCGTGGGGAGAGTTGTGGGGGGTTAGTAAGCCCCAGAAGTTTGAAAACCCCCGCAGATTACTGTAGATCCCAAAATTCTATTTTTAGAAACATTTTTGACGATTTGACCCATCCTGATCTCCCTCCTCAGAATTTTGGTGCTGCCCACGTATGGTCATGACCATACGTGGGCAGCACCAAAATTCTGGGGAAGCGCAAAAATTTTTCAAAAGGTCAAAAAATGGTCTTAAAAATGGTGGTATAACGCAACAAACACTATTTCCAACGTTTCTCATCGAGCACTATCCATTGGCATCAAAAATTGCGAAAAAATTTCAAAAATGGATTTCTAGAGGGGGTATTTTGGTTTCTGGGGATTATTTTGGTTTCTGGGGGGTCTTTTGGTTTATCGGAGGTGCATACCCCCAACTCCCCCACCACGCCCAGGTGTGGTAATGACCCGACAAGCTCAGCATCAGAATTCTGTGTCAAACAAATTTTTTTCCATAATTACCTTCTTTGGGCTCAAAAGCGGTCTGTATGCATCAAGAATACAATTTTTGATACAAATCCAACGTAAAAGTGGGAAATTTTTCGTTGATAACATAAGCTTCAGTTCCATTATTTACTGAAACTTACGGAATTGGTTTGGGTTCCCTTGCGGGGTTGCGGGGTTATTTTATTGATGTTAGGACAATGTATGAAACGCCCAGTCACGATTTTCAAAATTTTATCTTCCTATAGACCCTGACAACGTGTGCAGATATATATATATATATATATATATATATATATATATATATATTATATATATATATATATATATATATATATATATATATATATATATATATATATATATATATATATATATATATATATATATATATATATATATATATATATATATATATATATATATATATATATATTATATATATATATATATATATATATATATATATATATATATATATATATATATATATATATATATATATATATATATATATATATATATATATATATATATATATATATATATTATATATATATATATATATATATATATATATATATATATATATATATATATATATATATATATATATATATATATATATATATATATATATATATATATATATATAAATGACTAATAAAAGATGATTATAGCAACAAAATTCTGACTGAGCAGAAAATTGCCTGTTTCACTGGGATAAGAATAAAAATGAGTTTTCCAGCTATACAAATATGATGTAAATAAAAATTATATAAAAAATCATATAAATTATACAAAGTTAATACAAATTACTCAACAATTATCGTCTAAGTGTTTAAATAACGCCTAAACTGTCCTAATTCCTTTCAGACATGTACAGCATGAAAATTCTAGTGTGAATGAAATTTTAAAGCTTTTTTGGGCCTCAAAAAGGTTGGAAAACGTCAAAAACATCGTTTTTCAGCGTTTCTGCCGATGCTCAGACCTGGGCGTTGGAGGGGTTTGGGGTATACAGCCCCCCTTCTGAAAATCCAAAATACCCCCAGAAACCAAAATACCCCCCAGAAACCCAAACACCCCTAGAATTCATTTCTGAAAATTTTTTTTCATTTTTCGCAATTTTTGATGCCAATGGATAGTGCTCGATGAGAAACGTTGAAAAATGGTGTGTTTTTTCGCCATACCACCATTTTTGTGGCCATTTTTTACCTTTGAAAAATCTTGCACCCCCCCCCCCATAATTTTGGTACCACCCACCTATGCCGATCCTCTTTCTATAAAGATAAAAAAATATAAAAAAATTTTCGTAGAAAATAAAAAAATCCGAACAAATTGAACAAAATAATAGTAAAAAATAAGAATATGGCGCGAAGCGCAGAAAAATTCGACACTTTTGATCAAACAGATAGCTAAAAACGCTTAAAACAACACCTTTTCTACGAATTTTTCTAAGCTTTGGGAAAATCGCGAATTCTGAGAAGGAATGAAAATTTTTCTGAAGGTGAAAGCTTTCCTAAGGGGGACGAAAACCCCAAAACTCACCTTCCCCCAGATAATGTAGTATTCTCCCTATTTTCTGTTTTAGTTGCGCTTTCCTTGTGAAGGTTTTAAGTTCCTTGTTCTGAATTTCTCTCGTCAACAATTGGCAAAACTTCAGGGAGGGGCGATTATTTTCAGCTGAATGTGCTGGTGTATGATTGTGTGACTGGCATACATATACTGACAAAAAAAGAGGACACGCGTATAAAAGGAAGTATTACTTCTATCTTTTTAATAATTGTGTTAAATATTTCTTCCGTTTGGGGCAAAACGGCGAGTATATCATATTCTTGCACAATAGGCATCTTCAGAATGCAATGTAACTGTGATGTATCGGTAAGCCCTAATGTCAGCCGGGTGTACAATCGAAGCTTCTTATTCTTCTGCTCCAAGCACAAGAGATCATTTGTATCTAACTTGAATCTGGGTGGACTAGGAATCGCAGCAGTTACTTTGCTCGACTTCTTTTTTCGCGGAATGGGCTGGCTGTTAATTCCGCTTTCTGCAACTAAAAAAAATTAATTCACAATCAGTCGGAAGCATACATGTAACGGCTCGAAATTTCGGGCGAGGGCTCCCCGGCCAATTTTTTTGGGGGGAAGAGGGGGGGTAATCACCACCTCCAATTTTTGTCCAAAAACAACCAAAAACGCCTAAAGATGGACAGAGAATTAGATTTTTCCAGAAATCGGGATCAACACTTTTCTGGCCTTTGAGGATGGGGACGGCCGACTTTGGATTGGAGATTCCCGCATCCCCCTCTTACATGTATGGTCGGAAGTCTTATTTCGAATGAGATTATCGTGATCATAGCATCGTTCTCATACCCTTTGCCTGTTATTGAGGCCTTCGCGAAAAAAGACTCTGATGCGTTATGACGAAGTAAAACTTTCTTATAAAGTCCATTTTACAAAACTTTGAGAAAAGTCGGAAATCTTTCATTGACGGACATGGGCAACATTTCAATTCAAAATAAAACAACGACTGGTTTGCTGTGCATAGCAAGGAACACAGAGAAGCTCGATGATTGACTCCACGACCAGATTGACCCCAAACTGGCCATGCTTTGCATCTATGGCTACGAGGTTATGTAAAATCGGCTTGCAAATATTTTTTGTACGCTAAAAATTGTTTCACATCCGCTGCATAATTTCTGCAAAATTGACTATAATAAACTTTCCTTAGAATCATGATTACTGATTTCGATGAACGTGTACTGTTTTACACAAAGGGTAGCATACATTCCCTCCCCATAGGGCTGACGAGGGTATTACCCCTACCTGAGGGTCCAAGTCACTGTCAGACGATTTTGAGCTAACTAACAATTTCTACATGATTCTTGGGGACGAAAATAGCATAGATCACGGTTTATTTTGTATTCGGCAAAGATTTTTCCCGATGTAGAAAGACTTTTCGGGACCGTCTTTGTACACGTTCAAAGATTTTTCGGAAGACAAAAACTGTAAAAGCTCCTAAATTCCAAAAATTTTCGGAAATCAGTAATTATCTGCTTTATATATCTTTCTAATGTCAGAAATTGCACTTAGAAAGCAAAAAACACATTTTTCGGTGCTTCGCGCCATTTTGAGACAATCTTAGTATTTTTTGTCGTCAGAAACCAATAAATTGGCCAAAATACACTACCACAGGTCAAAAAACCTTGTTTTACCATACTGAAAACGCTACTGTACCATATTATAGCACCCAAAAATTTGTATGTACAAAATATACAAAGACTTTTGGGGACCATCTTTGTACATGAACAAAGGGACCTTGTACAAAAAAACACTGGCATAGATGTCAAATAATTTTCGGTGCTTTGCGCTGGAGGACTATTACATTTCTGCCCTGTTAACCCATTAAATGCCTAGAATGAAGTCGAAATGATCTGAATAGCCAGAATTTGGGACGAATTCTTATATTTCTTAACGATAAAAGTGACGAAACGAGTCAAAATTGGATAGTAAAAATTGGACAAAAAAGAACTAAAACATGCAGTCTTCCTCATTAAAACATTTTGTGTCCTAATGATTTTTCGCGTTTGATTTGCTAAAAATGGTCCGTACCCTATAAATTTACTGGTCTCGAGTTTCGGGATTTTACCCCCCCCTTCAATGAACTCTGGACCTAGGAAGACTAAGGGAGGAAGAGTGAGGCACTATTTCCGGGCTGAACTTTAATTAAGGATTCAAGCGGCCAATAACACAGTAACGTTTCCAAAACGACAACTACAGTAAGATAACATTTTGAGAATAATGTAAGGTAGTCTTATCTGCATTACGCCGAAGTAACTAATGCAAGTTTATGACCAATCCTTTAAAATAACGGACAAAAAACGAACTGTCAGTCCAACCACTTTGAAATGAATACCATCTGGACGTTTTTGTAGCGCGTTATGAATTGCTTTTTTGCATTAAATTACGAAACTCGGACACAATAGCCTGTTTAGAATGACAAGGACTCTTAAATTATAAAAGTATCGAAAAATACTTAAAGAACGCATGCGCTAATGAGCAAGCAATTAACCATCTCGTCTTTCGGCTGTAATGTACGTGCTGGATTTGCAAATCTTACCAGAATCAAAGTTTATCAATTCAACGTTGACAGCTAATGTGTCGAATCCAAGAGCAACTGCCTGCTTCAGGCACTCTACTGTATTTCTAGGATTACCCTTATCGTACAAAATATTTAAGTCTGCAAATATCCGCTCTGAGTTTAATGCAACGCATGTCATGCTATAAAAATGTTAAAGCATACAGTAGGCTAAAGAAGGAATTTGCTCTACAGCATACCGAGGCAATAGCCCATTCCAGCCCATTGCTAGCACAAATGCTGGCTGTGCTGAGAGGTCCATCTGGACGATCTGATTTCGAAAAAATGGAAAAAAATAATTGAAAACCAAACAAATTTCAAGCAATTTTTACTAAAATCAGCTTCTTAGTGGAGGGGCCAACCATCCTTTCAAAGCCGCACTTGTACGGGCTGAAACTTTTTTTATTATCCAGATATGCGCAACAGTTGATGTAACGAATGCCAGCTGAACTGTAAAAAACATAGGTCCATAGTAGAGCTGTACCGGGGTTTCTTTTTACCGGGCCAGGGCAGGGGCTGGGGGCTAGCCGGGGCCTAGAAACATACCATATCATGTGGGCATAGGACGTCCCTTGCTGGCATTTTTTATGTAATATATGTGCCCAGCTCTTATTAGTGACACATCGTAACAGTAGTGATGTAAAATAATAATATTAATTATAATAATATAATAATAATCAAAAATATGGTTTGAACAAAAAAATTTTCCTAAAAAATCAAAAATATGGGTTTGACCGAAAAAATTTCCAGATTATCCCAAAACATCAAAAATATGATTTTGGCTAGAGAATTTTCAAAACCATTCTGTTACGTCAAAAATATCGATTTGATCAAAAAAAATGGTTGACAAAAAACATTTTTTACAAATTCATAAATTAAATATGGTTTTTACCAGCAATTTTTTAGAAATATCCCAAAAACATCAAAAGTCCCGAAAAATAAAAAATACAAGAGACATCTCAATTCCATATAGCTATCAGGCCTAAGGCCAGTCCGGGCAAAACGGGCAGCTCAGCTAGTTATAAATAATTATTACTACGATATCACCTTTACTAAAGTTTGGATCATATTCATTTGAAAAATTTTATCTGTCTCATTGAATTTTCTCCCACTTAGTTTTTTTAGCTTCCTGAATAAGCAAGTGACTGCTAAAATTAAATCGACGAAATCAAGAATTCCATGAGGCATTGTATGAAAACAATTTAATTTTAAACTACGATTTTATGCAGCACGATAAAAGTAAATGCTCCTGCATTTATTAGAGCTGCAGCAAGCATTTGCTCACGTGGGGTTGGGGAAAATGGATTTCATAGGGTGGATATGGTGAGATTAAAGTCAGACAGGGACAAGAGTCAATGCTTTTTTGTGACGACCAGCATCTGAGAATTAATTAAGTTGTTACTTTTTTAAACCTTTCTATCCATTTTTAAAATCATTCTAGTTGGAAAAGATTCAATGAACCCAGGCCAGACTGTTGCCGAACCGTAAATGCTATGCAAATGCAAGTGTGACTGAAGGTTAAACTCGACAGCATTCGACACTGATTGTTGTTATGTAGTTGCAAACTTGTTGGCTTCACTGATTGAACTAAGTATCAATTCCATCAATTTTATTGTCTCTATAATACTTCAGTAGGTATACTGGTTGACATCAGTAACGAAATAAAAGTACGACTAATGCAAATGCATTAGTTGCAATCATTTTCGCAATCAAACAATGCAACAAATTGCATCTAACAGCAACATTAAAATTTTCAGGCCCGTGAGCCAGGGCCAGCCTGGCCCCCGCACCGGGGTCTAGAGGCCTCACCGCCGGGGCTGGGGACAGACCAACAAGTGCACAAGGTCAGGGTCGGCAGGAAGGGGGGGTAAAATCTCAGAAATCCAAAATAGTAAATTTAATGTTCACAAATTTTTTTTATTTAAATGACGAAAAGAGCCAACATAGCCTGTAAAACGTCTATTCGTGGTAATTTCGCATTATGACTGCGTTGTTTCACTTTTAACACTAAAAAATACAAAAATCGATCAATTTTGGGCGCTTTTTTAGTGAAAAAGTACATAAAAGCACGAAAAATTTTGACATTTTTACCACTTTTGACCTCAAAACTGGTGCAAGAAACGTTCCGTCAGCTCAAATTCGCCGGACAGCACCTGTCTGGCTGACATTTCAGCGAAGGGGGGCTCTAGTCTATAGGTATGTATACCCCCAGACATATTCAGGCACATAGCTAGCCGTTCTATTTTGGGGGGACCAACACCAATTTTGGGGGTTCCGGGGTCCAAAAAGGCCAAAAATAGCACAAAATAACGTTTAAGTCCTATTTTTCCGGTTTTTTTCTAAATTTCGGGGGGTGCGGACCCCCCATTCCCCCCAGAGCTACGTGCCTGGACATATTACGTATATTTTTTACAACGCTGAGGGTTTTACTCGCTTATGCGCTAAACTTTGTACTTTAAAAATGTCACTAATGAAATCAGTGCATTCGAAAAACTAGGAGAACCGCGATCAAGCGCTTCTACACACGCTTAATGCTAGCAAACTAAACACACAACTTAAGAGGAAGGTGTAAAAAATATTTTAAACTCCTGTTACAGGTCTGTATCCAGGATTTTGTTCAGGGGGGCACCAAATGATGAATTTTGGTTTGCAAATCTAGCTTCCAAGATACATTAGATACGGTGGGAATAACCCCTCTCTTTTAGGGATGGATGTCTGGAGTGACGCGTTTAAGCGCTCCCAGCGGGGTCCAAGGCAGAGCCCAGGAAGATTTTGTAAAAAAAGCACTGCAATTTTGAATCGTAACGCTAAAATTTTGACAAAATCAGCCGAATTACGGTTCTGAATTCACTCTAAAAATGGTGAAAGTTCACCAGCAAATTCATAATCATCGTCAAAAAATTGCTGTCATTCTTGCTTCTCGAACAAATCTAATTTTCTGCACAAAACCTGTGAAGAACAGAAGACATAATTATATGAAAAATACGCTTCAGGTTATATATTTAAAGACTGAAAATGGAGTGTTTAAACCGAGCGCTTGTAACTAAATACATTGTAATTATAATTGCAAAATTCGGCGCGAAGCCCTTAACATTTCTTGTGGAGATTCTTTTTATGATTGTGACTTGCGGTTTTTTGGCTAAAAAAGCAAGAAAAATTATTCTCTGATTTCATTCCGAGGGCACGTGCCTCCCTATCCTCGTAGATATGGGCCTGCTCCAATACCTCCTAAGCTACAAAAGTGCCAAAATGACCATAGGCGTAGTCAGGATTTTCGCCATGGAGAATAAAAAAAATTTACCGAAAAAAACCTGTAAAAACGAGCGTAACCGTTGAATAATGTGTTTTTGAGCTTCGTCTTGCACTGTATATGTAAGCAATAAAAATTTTTATTGCTTTTTTTTAACATTTTTGACGGAAAAAATGCTTATTATGCGCGTGAAGCGCTTATTTTCTCAGACTTTCACTGGTCCCCCAAAGGAAAAAATTAAAAATTCTCGAAGTCTACTAAAAGGACAGCCAAAATACATTTGTAACAAACTTTTGAGCTACTAAACTCAAAATTTTCCGACGCTGCGTGCCGGATTTCTTATTTTCTATCTTATTTCTTACCCTAGAAGCAGCCCAGATTTGACTTAAAAATAACGAATGTCAAAAATATTCACGCCGATTTATTATTTCCTCCATTAGTTTTCCTGCAAAACCGCAAAATTAAATGCAAAGCAGTGTTTTGCCCCCAAAAGTCTTTGTACATTTTGTACACGCAAATTTTTGGGTACCATAATATAGTACAGTAGCGATTGTAGTGTGGTAAAACAAGGTTTTCGATCTTCGGTAGCGTACTTTAGCTAATTTCTGGGTTTCTGACGCCAAAAATTACTGAAAATTGTTTCAAAACGGCATAAAGCGCGCCGATAAATTTGACATTTTTCCATTCTAAATGCAAATTCTACCATTTTAAAGATATATAGGTCAAACAATTACTCATCTCGGCGGGAAGCGCCGAAAATTTTCGGGAATTTTACACCTTTTTACAGTTTTTGTCTCCCCAAAAATCTTTGTACATGTACAAAGACAGCCCCAAAAAGTCTTTGTACATCGAGAAAACTCTTTTACCAGTACAAAAAACACTGATGCAAAGACAAGTATTTCAAAATGTTTTGGAGTCAAGCTTCAAATTGATATTGAGAAATTAGTCATACAGACAAATTAAAGGATAGATTTTTGATATCCAAATTTGAAATCAAGCAAGCAAATTCTTACATTTTTTTAATTTTTCTTTTCAATCATGTCATAGATCTCGTTGAGAAACGCTCGAAAATGCCATTATTTTCGCGTATCTTAATGGTTCCCGAGATAGAGGACTTCAAAAATTTTACCCCCCCCCCGAAATAAAATCCTGGTTACGCCCCTGAATACAACGATCAGTTATATAATCTGTTTCCTAAAACTGCGTGTCCAGACCTTCAATAGTGCACTTCAGCCAATTTTTGTAGTCTCATTGATGAATAAAAACTCATTAGCAAAATGGCGCGCAACGCCAGAAAATTTTGAAATTGTAGGGCTCTAAAACGCATTTTTGCATTAAAAAATTGCCCGAATCCGACGCTGCCTAAACATCAATGACAAGTAAAAACATTAAATCGATTCAGTGCGAAACGCCGAAAAATTTTGTGATTTTACCTCTCTAAACGGATTTTCAAAATCTGACCGAAAATCCGTACAGAAGATGAGGATTTTTAATCAAAGTAAGGTTCTAAGCAAGTTGTCGATAAAAGTGCTGCAATCGGCGCGGCGTGGCCTAAACATCAATAGCAAGCATAAAATTAAATCTATCCGGCACGAAGCGCAGAAAAATTTTGAAATTTTACCTCTCTATAGGCCCGTACACAGGGGGATAGGGCGGCACTAGCCCCCACCCTCTAAAAGGAATATGAGGATGATTTTTTTCGTTTACTCCCCTTTACTTTTTTAGCCGCAAATCGCAAAATTTTTGGCGCTACGCGCCGGATTTCTCAATTATAATAGAGTCTATTTAGTCCGAAGCGCGCGATTTAAATGCTCCATTTTTAGTCTTTATGCAACATAAGGCGTATTTTGCATCGAAGGTAAGGTGGGGCTACTTTGATCATGACACTACTTTGATCACTTTTGCGCGTATGGCTGTAAAACTTTAACCAGCAGAGATGATCAAGATATATTTTTCGCAAATGTTATTCGAGTGGATGTCTCACTTACTACAGAAACTTTAATTAGCACTATCTCATTGGCTTTGTTATTTGCAAAATAGTATGGAAAAATTGAGTGCAAAATTTTCAATTTTGAATAAATTATGAATTTTAACTTTTTGGTATGTGATTCATACTTCGGTTCCAGGAAGCCGTAGATGAATAATCTACATACATATCTAGCTATGAGAGTTTTGTTTTTAAGCAATGCTGGCTGATTAATAGAGCATCGTTTTCAGGGGCTACTTTGATCACCCTATGGGTCACTTTGATCAGGGTGGGTAACATTGATCGCACACTAATTTTGCAGCTCTTTTCATTTTTCTGTTAGGTTACTTTAATCACCCAACTGCTTTGGTTACCCTACTTCTATGTTTACCATGTTAGGTGATCAAACTATCCCACCACAAGTGGGTTGCTTTTGATCATACAACAGATTTTTAAAAAAAGTAGCAAACAAACCTTAGAATAGTCATTTCATCTTGGAAAAGATCATTTTATTCCAGAAATCGAGTTTTACTGTCAGAAAACATTTATAAACTGAGAAAAATTAAAAAAGTGGCAGTGATACATATAACCCACACCAAAAGTACCGGCTATTGCACAACAACAAAATTTTTTATTCCTCTGTGCAGGTAATTTTGTGCTAGTATTCTTCATCATACTCATATCATCTTTAATCTTAATCATAGGTGCACAAGGTCAGGGTCGACAGGAGGACTGAAATCCCAGAAATCCAAAACAGTATATAAATTTAGTCTTCACGATTTTTTTGCCGATTTAACGATCAAAATGATCAAAATAGCCAGTAAAACGTTTTTTATGGTAATCTCGAATTTTAAGAGCACTTGCAGAAGTCTATCAATTTTGGGCGCTTTTTGAGTAAAAGTACTTGAAAGTTATCTTTTTGAGTAAAAAGTACTTAAAGGTTACCGAGTTATCAAGGAGGTGGCGACTAATCGAGCTGAAGAGCCGCAATGCGTTATTCTAACTAATTTTGATCAATATTGTAATTGTGCCTACGTTTTTCTTTGATTTCTACCATGGGTAAAAGAAATTGCGCTTCGAAAAATGTCGATACCAGTTTACATTCCAGGTCACCATCGCGGACGTCAAACTTTGCTGTACTTAATGCAGCAAATAATTCTGCCGATTGTGTTATCTGCTACAAGTTAGTCACTGATGACGATACTGCTTTATTATGTGATTTCTGTGAACACTGGGGTCATACTTCTTGTTTAAAAGTTGACGATCACGACTATGAAACTTACTCTAAGCCTCATTCCACTTTCTATTGTTTCCACTGTAGACCGATTGTGAAAAAATATTTGCATATTGAACAACGCTTAGATAATTTTGCTACTCAGCTTGCTGACTTACAAAATAAAATTGATCGCCTCCAACATTCACAAGATCATTCTACTGATTATGATAAAAACGAATTGTCTGCCATGATAAATGACGCAATTGAAAGAGATTCTAAAAAGTGCAATGCCGTTTTATTTAATTTACCTTTATCGGACAGTGTCGAGGACATTGATCAGGTAAAATCTCCAATTGACTCTCACTCTGATGGTCATGATCTTGTGTCGTCCGATATTACTCGCGTCTTTCGTGATGGTCCCATTCACGAAAATCGCTTTCAATTCGTCAAAGTTTGCCTGACTTCGGTTCAGGCAAGGCATCGTTTTATCTCGTTGATAAATAAGACAGTCCGCGTCCAGTCTAAAGGCCCACTTTCACGTCTACGGTGTCGTCCTGACCTCTCGTTTCTTCAACAAAAACGCCAACGCGAACTGGTTTCCGAGCTAAATGATCGTAAATCTCGAGGTGAACAAGGACTTTATATTGATTTTTGTGCCAATTGTGTTAAATGTAAACAAAATGTAAATTTTAATAGCCCGCGACTCGCTCATTAGGTATTCGCGCCCCGAAGATTATTTAAAATTTCAATGTTTTTATGCAAATGCTCGAAGTCTTTTGAACAAACTTAGTAATTTATACCTTTTGCTGAATGAAGAAAGTTTTGATGCTCTATTTTTTCTGAGAAGTTGGCTCCATATTGATATTTCCGATGGACTATTGTGTCCTGGGAAAAATTATCGCATTTTTCGCTGTGATCGTAACTGTCAACATGGAGGGGATGTAGCTTTATTCCTTAAAACTTCTTTTAATGCTATTCAAATTAATCCTCCACTCGCTTTTAAAGCTTCCGAAATTCTAATAACTGATATCTTTGATTCTGATAGAAAGATCAGATTTATTTTGGTTTACCGACCCCTGATTTTGACCTAGCTTATGCTGAAATTTTATGTAGATGTATTGAATGGGCTTGTTCTGTTCCTTTTCCTTTTGTAATCTTAGGAGATTTTAATTTGCCAAAAATTAATTGGCGGATAAATTCGCTTCCTACTGATAATCTTAATACCCTATTTTTCGACACACTTTCGGGCACTGGTTTACATCAGTTAATAACAGAAAATACTCATGATAACAATATACTTGATCTCCTCTTTGCATCTGATCAAATTTGTAACGTAAAAGTTGATATTCCTTTTTCTAATAGTGATCATAATTCAATTATATTTGATTGTCTTTTGAAGCCAGTCAATAATCCTAAATCATCTTTTTACAACTTTCGTAAAGCTGATTTTAATGCTCTAGGTCTTGCACTGTCTCAGATCTCTTGGCCTGATCTTTTTGATTCCTGTTCTAATGTAAATGATATGTATAATTTGTTTGTTGGAGTGCTTCACTCTTTAATTTACGCATTTGTCCCCTTAACTCACCCCAAGCCCACTGAAACGTAAATATCCCAAACTAATTAAAAGAATGTTGACTAAGAAACGTATGCTTTGGAAGAAACATAAACTATATCACTCGACTGATACAAAAATCAAATATAAATCTTTTTGCAAAAAAATGGATGTTGAAATTAAAAATTTCTCTGCTTCTGAAGAAATTAATCTTCTTTCTGACAAAAGTTTAAAATCTTTTTATAAATTTGTTAATAATCGGTTAAATAATCATCGCTCTTTTCCACCTCTTCTTCATGACTACAAAATCGTTTCTGATCCTTTAGAAAAGGTTAATTTGTTTAATAACTACTTTTCTTCTGTTTTTTC
This sequence comes from Mermis nigrescens, assembly GCA_036768485.1. Taxonomy (NCBI): domain Eukaryota; kingdom Metazoa; phylum Nematoda; class Enoplea; order Mermithida; family Mermithidae; genus Mermis; species Mermis nigrescens. The sequence continues at coordinate 7,655,229 of JAVLUZ010000145.1, read as the reverse complement.
TGTTGATAATAATCATCTTCCTTTTCTAGATTCGATGACTGGTTTTGCATTGCAGACCATTCATTTTGACGCTTGGAACGTGCAACTGGTTTTAAATCGAATAAAAGGTTCTTTTTCTGTTGGTCCTGATGGACTCTGTAATTTTTTCCTGAGAAAACTTTCAAATTATCTTGCTGAGCCATTAGCAAGTATATTTAATGTTTCTTTTTAACTAGCACTATCCCTAATTTATGGAAATCAGCCAGTATAACTCCTGTCTTCAAAAAAGGAGACGCAGCCTTAGTGAGTAATTACAGACCGATTTCTATCTGCTGCTCATCAAGTAAAATCATGGAATGTTTGATAAACTCAAAAATTATCGATTTTCTCACTACAAACAGACTCTTATCTTCTTCTCAATTTGGTTTTCTGAAATCTAAGTCTTGTGAATTACAACTACTTAAATGTAAACACAGCTGGACGGTATCTTTGAGCAATAGGACTCCTGTCGATGTTGCTTACATCGACTTTTCTAAAGCTTTTGATAAAATTCCCTTTTCTAAGCTTTTATATAAGCTCTCTAAATATGGAATAAAAGGTCTACTTTTTAATTGGCTCAATTCCTTTTTACATGGTCGATTTCAGCGTGTTTGTATTAACGGAGTTTTTTCTGACTTCATGCCTGTTGGCAGTGGTGTCCCCCAAGGTAGTTGTATTAGTCCTACTTTATTCTTAATCTATGTAAATGACCTATGTAACTTGATTAAATACAGTAAAATTTACCTCTTTGCCGATGATGTCAAAATCTTTGGTCCATCTTCTGATTATCATTTAATACAAAAAGATCTGGACAATATTTATATTTGGTCTATAAATTGGCAACTTCCTGTTGCTTCGGAAAAATGTGCAGTTTTACATCTTGGTAAAAATAATCCAAAAAAGCTTTATTCTTTGAATAATATAAATATTCCAAATGATATTAGTTCCGTTCGTGATCTGGGTGTTTATATTTCCCACAATCTCAATTGTAAGGAACATTTAAATCACATAATTAAAAAAGCTGTTTCTCGTTGTTTTCTAATACACAAAGCTTTTCTTTCTCGTGATAAAGATATTTTAGTTAGGGCCTATACTACTTATGTAAGACCTATGCTTGAGTATGCTGTTTCTGTATGGAATCCATATTATGCAAATGATATAAATCGTCTTGAAAATGTTCAGCGTAAATTTACTAAACGTCTTTTTGGTTTTAATAGCAATTTATCCTATCTTGAACGCCTGAAGCTTCTTAACCTGCCTTCTTTAGAACTTCGTCGTCTTCACATATGTCTATGTCTCATGTATCAAATTATTAATGGTTTATCTTGTATTGATGCTAATGAATTTTTCATTTTTAGTTCAAGGCACAACCCGATCAGTTAACAGTCGTAAACTTACGTTACCAGTTGTCCGTTCCAATGCTCACCTCAACGATTTTTCGCAAAGATACCGAAAAATTTGGAACTCCTTACCTGATCAAATAGTCTCTTCTCCCAAAATTTGTTTCTTCAAAAAAGAGCTCCTAAACATTGATTTTACAAATTTATTGTTGGGGCATACCTAGTTGTATCACTTCCGTGATCTTTGTATGTCCTTTTGTTCAGTCGCTATTTTATCATGTATTCGCGTTTTATCAAATTTTGTGTATTTTTCTGACAATAAACACTTTCTTGTCTTTGTCTAATCTAAGGCGCAAAGCGCCGAAAAAATTTTGACGTCTTTACTGCTTTTGACCTCAAAAATGATGCAAAAAAATGTTCTGTCAGCTCAAAATCGCTGGACAGTACCTGTCCGGCTGACCCTTCAGGGGGTGATAACTTCTCATGCCCCCTATGTGCATGTATGATCTCAATTCATTCTCATTGATCAGCACCTTCACTAAAAATAACCATAATTTTGTGGCACTGTTTAGCATAGCAATCAAAGTAACATACCTGATGTGTCACTTTGATCAAAAAGGGTTCTTGAAAATGAATATTGCAGCCTCAGAGGAAACGTAGTTCAGGATGCCAAATAGTATGTTCAATAGAGGAGATTTGATAGTTCAAAACAGTACCACTATGATCTAATAATCTTTTGTAGTTGAAGTATGGTGAGTGATCAAAGTCAAACTATCTCGAATTTTGATCAAAGAAGCCCCACGTTACCTTATTTCTTCTGTTTTATGGAGATTTTATGCAGAAAATGAGATGTGTTCAAGAGGGTGTCTTCCGAATTCTCACCATATTTTAGGCATCTGGGTTGCAAAATTTTTAAAGTGTACAGCCCTAGTGGTCGTAAAACGTCTCATTGTAATTCATCCCTTATGTTTTGAAAATATTTTGGTCATGCCCCATAGGCTCGTATCCAGGATTCTGTTTGGGGAGGGGCACGACCAACATTTTTAAAGACGTAAGGGGTACCAAATGATGGATTAAAAAAGACGTTTTACAACCACTAGAGCTGTTTCTTTTATAAATTTTGCTACCCAGATGCCTTAAATACAGCGAGTATCCAAGGACACCCTCTTAAACAAATCTCCTTTTCTGCATAAAACCTGTGCAAAACAGAAGACATCGATGCAGAATACGCTTCAGGTTGTATGAAAACAAAAAATGGAGTGTTTAAGCGGCGCACTTGGGACTACATAGACTCTAATTAAAATTTCAAATTTGGCGCGAAGCGCTGAAATGTTTTGCGATTCAAAACAAAAGGGGGAGTAAGGGGAAAAATCATTCTCATATTTTGTTTTGGGAGGGGAACACGTGCCCCCTATCCCTCGCTAGATACGGGCCTGGACTGCCCCCTCCAGAAACAAAATCCTGGATACGGTCCTGTGCGTAAAACGCATTTTGCATTACCTACAAAAATCAACCAAATCCGTTCAGTAGATGAGGATTTTCAATTATAGTGAAGTTCTATAGCAAGTTGTCGATAAAAGTGCTATGACCGGCGCAGCGCAGCTTAAACATCAATAACAAATAGGTATTAAATTGAATCATAATCGGGGGGAAAAGGTAAAATCCGGAACCAGGACCAGGACCAGGACCAGGACAAAATGGGTAAAATCCGGACAATCAATCAGGACCAGGACCAGGACCGGACTCAGGACAAATGGGTAAAATCCGGACAATCAATCAGGACAATGAAAAGATCAGGACAATGTATTAGATATGTAGGGTCGGACTAGCCAGCAGGCACATAGCTGCGGGGTGACTGGGGGGTCCGGACCCTCCAAAATTCGTGAAAAAAACCGGAAAAATAAAGCCCAAAGGGGGGCCTGATGGGAGTTCACAAGCTGCGCCACTGGGGTTCACAACCGCCACCAAGGTCCTGGCTTCGAGTCCGACCATACGTGGGCAGCAAGAAAATTCGGGGGGGGGGTGCAAAATTTTTTTTTGAAGTTCAAAAAATGGCCTTAAAAATGGTGGTATGGCGAAGAAACACCATTTTTCGACGTTTCTCATAGAGGCCACTATCCATTGGCATCAAAAAATTGCGAAAAAAACGAAAAAAATTTTTAAAACTTGAATTCTGGGGGGGGGGGGGGATTTTAGTTTTTCTGGGAGGGTGCATACCCCCCCAAACCCCCCACGCCCAGGTGAGTCCGACCCCTACACTATCTAATACATTGTCCTGATCTTTTCTTTGTCCTGATTGTTTGTCCGGATTTTGCCCATTTGTCCTGAGTCCGGTCCTGGTCCTGGTCCTGAATTGATTGTCTGGATTTTACCCATTTGTCCTGAGTCCGGTCCTGGTCCTTGGTCCTGATTGATTGTCCGGATTTTACCCATTTGTCCTGAGTCCGGGTCCCGGTCCTGGTCCTGATTGATTGAAGGTGAGATCCGGAACTTCTAGGACCAGGACCGGGACCAGGACAAAATGGGTGAAATCCGGACAATCAATCAGGACCAGGACAAGGACCGGACTCAGGACAAATGGGTAAAATCCGGACAATCAATCAGGACAATGAAAAGATCAGGACAATGTATTAGATATGTAGGGTTGGACTAGCCAGCAGGCACATAGCTGTGGGGTGACTGGGGGGGTCCGGACCCTCCAAAATTCAGAAAAAACCGGAAAAATAAAGCCCAAAGGGGGGCCTGATGGGAGTTCACAAGCGCCACTGGGGTTCACAACCGCCACCAAGGTCCTGGCCAGTCCGACCATACGTGGGCAGCAAGAAAATTCAGGGGGGGGGTGCAAAATTTTTGAAGTTCAAAAAATGGACTTAAAAATGGTGGTATGGCGAAGAAAACACCATTTTTCGACGTTTCTCATAGAGCCACTATCCATTGGCATCAAAAAATTGCGAAAAAACGAAAAAAAATTTTTAAAACTTGAATTCTGGGGGGGGTATTTTGGTTTCTGGGAGGGTGCATACCCCCCAAACCCCCCACGCCCAGGTGAGTCCGACCCTACATATCTAATACATTGTCCTGATCTTTTCATTGTCCTGATTGTTTGTCCGGATTTTACCCATTTGTCCTGAGTCCGGTCCTGGTCCTGGTCCTGATTGATTGTCCGGATTTTACCCATTTGTCCTGAGTCCGGTCCCGGTCCTGGTCCTGATTGATTGTCCGGATTTTACCCATTTTGTCCTGGTCCTGGTCCTGGTCCTGGTTCGGATTTTACCCATACCCTCAATCGGGCGCCGGAAAATTTTGGAATTTCACCTTCCTAAAACGCATTTTTACATTACAAAAATTTTCCACAATGTGAACCAAGCCCAAATTTTTTCAACATCTCGAAATTATGGTTTACAAAAAAACCTCTATCTAAATGTGAAATAAACGTTGCTCTTGCTTTAGCAGCGGGTCTCACTTTCATTAAAGATCACAATTCATATTGCCTACAGTAAAGTATAAATTATAATCAAAAGCAACAAGATGTCAACTTACTCAAATAATTCGTGCATCAGTTCGTCCGTGTGTGTCTATAGTCGGATTTTTTAAAAACTCCAAAAACAATGTTTTCGTCGTGTATCCACCGTTTTTAGTCCAAAAGGAACGTTTTAAACATTTTTCAAAGCTGACATGCCAGAATACTTATGCTGTGCATGTCTGCCCGGGACTTCGGTCCATCATTGCATGTGTGTACATATGTAAAGCATATTGTAACGAAGAGCCTATAACGTGTAGATATAGTCTACGTACCTGCATAGTCAAAGCTACTTAACTCAAAGCAGCCAAAGCCTACGTGATAAACCTAGCTGTTTAGTTCTTCCTTTTTTACCTTGATTTATGCTAATTCGTTTATTCACTTTTATTACACTTTTGTCGCTAGCTCATTTATTTGACAATCTTAGCCCAATTGTCCCGTTGCCTAAGTTCATATTAGTAAGGTTGTACTAGATCGTATATCGTTTCTACAAGTAAGATTTATGGCTTTAAAGATTTCTCGGACTTATTTAAAACTTTACATACGTGACCGCTCACCTCGTTAGCTTATTCTCAGAGTACCTATATAATCTTCGTTGCATACCTTATGGTAGTTTAGTCGTGCTTTTAGTTGAGGTTTGTCGTATCTAGTCTGTGTCCTTATTTCGTCGTTTTCTCATATTCTTATTCTTTGATTTAATAAAGTAAACATATTTAAGGGTGCCGAAATCAGCCCGTAAGTCCTGATCTATTCCATTTATATAAAAATATCCATAGCGTTATCCTTACCTTACATGGCGAGACTCTGAAAAAATCTTCTATGGAAAATTCACTCGAACTTGCCACGGAAATTATATATAATATAAAGGAATTTGTTTTTGAGAATTTAAAAGCCATTTTGGTTCCGCCATTTGACGTTAACTCTATTTGTGTGTGCATACACAGTTTTATAATTTCCTACATTGCTTCGTTCTTTTTCCTATTATATCGTTCCCTCGACTTAGGTTAAACGAGTTAATTTTACTGAGCCATAATGTTGCAATTTTTCCTTATATTTTGATACTGGAACGCCGAAGAGCCCTTGGAACTCATCCTTTCAGTCCCCAGTCCGGAAAGCCCCGCAGATAAACTGTAAGTGAAGAGTTTCAAAAAGTTATGAACGAAGCAAAATTATCTTTGATAAAAACGACTGAACTAAAAATCATGCCTGATCAGGCTGAACTTTTAGATAACGCGATTAAAAATTCTCTTCGTGCTAGCAATTGAGCCGTTGGCTCAAAGGCTTGAAAATTCTAGATGTCGTAAATTTTCAGCCAACAAGATATTTCTTTTGACGGGAGGCGCAATCCTCTTTCAGTTAATCATTTGTTTAATCTACGCTTCCTCCCCCAGCATTTTAAGTGAAGCATTTGCTGAGTGTTTTTCAGACTGGATTGAAAAATTCTACGAATTCCTCAAAATTCTACAAGGCATCCATGCAGATAATGATTATAAAATTGCCTATCTAACAAGCAAATCCAACAGGTGCCTGGCTCAAGCAGCGTTTCACGAAATAAAACGTACTCTGAACAGCTCCTATTTCATTTGGATGATTTCGTTCGTGTATTACAAGAAAATTCCTCCAGACGGTCGAGATTCTGACGTCTTTCAGCAATTTTTGTATGACAAAAAACAAAAAAGTGGTGAAATGTGTGTCAGTATTTCTACAAAACCCTAGAAAAATGGCTACAATTGCTTACCCAGTGTTGGAAAATGTATCCAGAGAAAGTATTTTAAAGCCGCTTTCTATCCGAGGATTAGCTGCAGAAAATAAGCAAGGGGTTCGATTCCGTGAATTTTTGTCATTAAATGACGCCCAAAAAGCTGCATGTTATATTGAATCCCAACTTGTCCGAGAAAACTTTACGCCTAATATTCGACAACCTGACAATATTTTGTCACACCTCAGGATCCTGAGCAAATAGCCGAAATTAAAGCGAAAATTGACTTACTGATTAACCTTGTCCGACAAAATAACCGTCAGCGAACAAAGAAATGATCGTCAGCGATTTGCGAGCGATGTATCGAAAAAGCCACCGAACCTAAGTGAAATAGGCAGCAGCGTCGGAGTGAGCAGACTTTTCCTAATTTCCGTAACACACAACGTAGCCTGGAGAGTGGCGACGATTAAAATGGGTATAACCGAGCGTAGACAGATAAAGAATGACACTAGATTGCTTAGAATACCACTTTACGTCGTGAATTGCTTAATTTTTATTTTTCGTCTGTAGTGCATCGCTCGGTAATATAGGTTGCGTTAGATCTTTACAGATTTGTGGGATCTCTAGAGTGGACACCCACTGGAAATCCCTAGGAAAGTATCAGTGCATATGGCCCAAGAATTTAGAAATCAGGCCACAAAAATTAAAAGTGAATGTTTTCGTCCTAATTAGATAAGCCCATCACTTTTGATGCTCATAAATGCATGATAGGAAGCGAAAAGTTTGCACGAATCCCGGATTTTTCGATAAGTGGACTCTTAAGTGACGAAGTCAAAATTGAAAGTGTTTCTCCGGTGTGAGTACCCCAACATATGCCCCCCCTCACAGCTATAACGACCTGGGAGGTGCGGTTTTTTTAAAGGTAGATAATAAAAAAAACTTAGGACCCATATTTTTTTCTTGTTTACACTCAATACCGAGCTTCGTCCAGTGAGTGTGTAAAGTTTACACCAAAAGATTTGAATGATCGGAAGAGGGCCAATTTTTTTAAAAAATATTTCCCCGATTAGTAGGTTACGAATCTGGCCTTGAAATTTCTTTACACTCATTAGTTATTTCACAGGAGTGTAAAGTAGACGGTTTTCTCTCTTTCATGTGCATAAGCATATCTAACTCAGTTTTACATTCTATGCAGTCTGATTGGTTTCGAAAGGTAGACAGTTATAAAATCTAGGGGAATGTTTCTTTGTTTTTTTTTCGAAAAAGTAATATTTTCAAATTTAGAGGCGGTTTATTGTAGAGAGTCTGGGACAAAAAAAATTATCCTGGCAGTATTATCCACTCAGTAGACAGAACGTGGTAATTTTCTTTAAAATGTGCCTCGTCCGAAGCGCTACACGTCAAAATTTATTTTGGATTCTTTAACAAATCAATATTGCCTTATTAGTGCAGGTATAAAACTTTACACTCGAAAAAAGTTTTTCCGCCCAGAGCGTCGTGGATGATGAATTCAAAAAAATGTTCTCCGTAATATCAGGATAAAGAATCTGACCTTTAAAACTTTTCTGCAGCCAGTGTTTATTGAGGTATGAAGAGGTGAACTTCGAATTATACATAATTTTTTTCTAATGCCGATAGATAACTCCGTATTGCATATTGTTTGGATCAGATTATTCTTATTTCAGAGGTTTTTGACTCGTCTTTAATAAATAATTATTTTTATTATCATTAATGCACTATTCTTAAACTTTAGTAGAATGATGAATATTTTTCAAAATAGTATAATCAAGCTAAAATCTTCGCTGCGAGGACTCGAGTTCAACTAGCATTGTGTTAATAGACTGGCACCTAATCATATGCTCCTATATGTTACCATGTTAAAAAACCTGCAGCGTAATAAGTATAGGATGTTGTTTGAAAGTTGGGAAAAAATTTCAGATTTTTATCTATTGTCCACAAAAACAGCGAAATTCATGAGTGACTAAGTAGTAAAATCCGCCGATATAAAGTTGAGTTCGTGCAAGTGGCTGACGTATCCGAAAAAAAGAATAATGGGTTCAAATCTTCTGAATACTGGCATTTTCATTTTTTTTAATTCTTTTGGCAAAACCATGCACTTCATTTGACTTGTTTTATCTATTTAGGTTAAGTAATCCTACTGGCTTCTTCTATTTATCGTTTTGTAAAACTCCAAATTTGTGTTTACTATTTTATGTTTAGGGTCAGTATTTAATCATAGGTAGCGAGTTAGCGCGTACCTTTAATATGCTTGGGTACCCCCCAACACCTGTGCACCCCCTACAGCTATAACGGGACAGATCTGGGAGGTGCGGTTTTTTTTAAGAAAGATAATAAAAAATTCGCCGCCTGTTTTTTTTTGTTTTTTTTTTACATTCAAAACTACTTGTGTAAAGAAGGTGTAAAGTTTTGGCGTAACGTTATAACATATTGTGAATTTTGGGGGTTTTTTACTGGGCTTGTGGACAACTCAGTATTGAATCTTCAAACAATTTATTGGCATATATTTGTAGAGAAAATGAATTCTGCAGATGACAATTTTTTGTTTTTTTAAGTTTTGCCTTAGTTCTCGAATGGGAGTTCCAAGAGTGCGAAAATCTGGGGATGAAAAGACACATTTTTTGTCCGAGTTTATCGACATGTTTATGTCTGCCAACAACTCCGGTTACGGAAGTTTTAAGAAATTTTTTCGGACAGAAATGTACTACGAATCATAGGGCTACCATGTGCTTACCAGCAAACTTTTCTACAATCAATAATAGTTAGTACTATGGGTTTGAACTTTACACTCTAGTTGATGAGTAAAAAACAGATTTTGTCCAAGATTTCTCTGCCAACTTTTTTCGGTTATGAGTTGGGATGAATTGAATAAAATAGAAGTAAAGTAACTTCTAAGGGCTACACGTCAGTAGTATACCCTGCGACCCTGGCGTGTAACGTTATAACATAGCCCATGTTATAAGATAGGTGGAACTAGGTTCGGGAACTTTTTTCCTGTGTTATAGTATAGGCAGCCGTGGTAGGCAGCTGAAAAACGGGGGTTAAAACGTGCGCCCTGGCTTTGACAATGTGCGCCCTGAGGGGGGTTCCTGTGTTATAATATAGGCGGGGGTGAGGGGTGCGCCCTGAGTGCGCCCTGAGTGCGCCCTGGGTATTTTGCCGAAAAAAATAGTTGTCCCTGGTGGGGATGAGGTAGTTCCGGAACTTTCAAAAACTTATCCCTGGGGGAAGGGGGTAGTTCGGGAACTTTCAAAAAAGTTGTCCATGCATATTTACACCAGGGGTGTGGTACCCTAATTTTCTTTACACCAGCCCAGACCGTCCTCCCCCCGTCGCTTCAAACTTTGCATCATGGGTGCACAAGTGCACCCATGACCCCGGCCAGCACGGCGGGGACGTGTTGAAGCATCGCTGGCCATCTTTTTTTTTTATTTCTTTGCGCTATATACAAAATTACAACGACAAATTATCGATACACGAAATAATATGTTCAAGTTCATGTTCAATCATGTTGACATTTTCCCAAAGAGGCGCATGTTCGGGCTTCAGGCACTGGAACATGTGATGGTATAGGTACGGCTCACTGTAGTCCCAGGCGCGTTTTATACCCAAGGCTAGGAACCAAAATCCGCGGACCTTTCGTTTGCCCGTAAAATTCCGAGCGATATTGTAAGCTCGGGCAGCTGCCTTCCATTGTTCTTTCCGATGATCGCTGAAGCGATTCCAAAAGTAAGAGGCCACATGCGCCAAATCCTTGTTTCGGTAGGGCACTAAATTATACATAAAGGCTAGTTGAGTACAAAAATCAACGAAATTTTCTTCAGCAATGTGCATTTTTAAGCAACCGACTAATCAGGACGCAAGTACAAAAACAACTGATGTGTTTTTCACTCTCTCGCCCTATTTATACTTTTTCCGGAATAGGTGTTGGAAATGATTACAAAAAAGACAAATATGCACACAACACTCAGTTTTATTTTGCAATTTTGCAAAGTTTTGAAATTTTTTGCATAGTTTGGGAAATTTCTTGTAAAGTTTAGAAAATTTCTTGTAAAGTTTGACAAAATTTCTACATGCTTAAGCATAGGAAGTTTGCAGAGTTTGGAAATTTTCTTGCAGAGTTTGAAAATTTCCTGCAGACTTTAGAAAATTTCTTGCAAAATTACTCAGTCGATGCGGCATTATTGAAGCATTGTTTCAGTAAAATTCAGTCAGCCAAAGAAGCGAAGTTGTATATGCGTTATGTATATGCGATGATTCTACAGTAAGCAGGCTCAGCTAGTCAAGTTCCGGAACTACTTTTCTTAATAGCGTAGCCTGCGGGTACGGCTAGCTAAGCTACCTACCGAGCTAATATTATTAATAACATAGCCTGTATGTTTCATGATATTCACTTTCACGTCGCATTTACCTACAACCCGTCAAGTTTATGTTTCAATTTTCATATGAATCGTTCTAGATATTTAGGGTTATTTATGTAAAAATGAAAATTTGTAATTTAATAGCAACTCTGGACACTCAATCTCCTTTGAACTTGACTGAAACCGCTTCTAAATATCATAACATGGTTAAATATAAACCGGTTTTAGGAAGTTTTCCGGGTCTAAGTCTTAAACTAACGAGTCCAAAAGCTACTGTACTCTTATTTGGAAATGGAAAGCTCGTTTCTACCGGCACCACAACTGACAAAGAGGCTAAAGCTTCATTAGCTCAAATTTTAGAACTTTGCGAGCTAGATTCGACTCTTTTGAATAATATACAAATAAATAATTATGTTGCCACCGGGAATGTAGGTTTCACTGTTAATTTATATAAGGTGTACGAAAAATGTAAACCCCGTGCCCTGTATGAACCTGAGATTTTTCCAGCTTTAGTGTACAAAATGAATCATCGCGTTTCTGTTAATGTATTTTCTACAGGAAAATATGTAATTACAGGCCCTAACAGGAAAAGTGATTTATACCGAGGTGATGTCATCATTCGTAGTATATTAGCGAGCTGCAAATGAAAAATTTTCATTGTTTTAAAAATGCCGTCTACTATAGAGACGACAATTTCGATTCCGGAAGAATTTTGCGCCAGTGATATAAAAGTTAAAATTACGCACAGATTTTTATTCATCGAAGCTCGGCGAACCGATGGGGTCAAAGGATTGAATTTTACGAAACATTTCTTTAAAACGTGTAAAAGATTACAGCTAAACTTTGATTTGCAAAACATTGGAGCTTATTACGCCAAAAATATGGTTCGTATTAGCACAAATTCGCAAAGAAGCGGCGAAACGAAATTAAACATTGACACACGGTTAGCTAGAACTCTTAAGCCTATGCGGCATCTAGAACTAGCCGTATTTCCTGCCAACCAGAAGCATGCCGAGCGGATATTGAAGGGTTTTTGGGTTTCAGACGAAGTGGTCGAAAGATCTATACCTGGTCCTGATGAATCATTAGAAGAATTTGGATTTATTTTACCTCATGACTGAAGGTGATTATTGTTCTTCCTAACGTGTTGTAAAATTTCATTTTTGATGAATCTTATAGTATACAAAATCGTTAAAGTTACTAATAACGCAATACAACTTAGAATTTCGTTCGAAATTGTGCTTAATTCTTCTTTATGCCTACATTTCATGTCATTTTCTAAACATCGGCCTTCGATTTTTAATCCATTAAAATTTTCATCAATTTTTAGACAGTTTTTGCAGTATGGGGTAAATTTCATAAAATTTAATCGCGGGAAAAGCGAAGAAAAATTTTTCCAGTCTGAAATTTGAAAGTCGCAGCTGTCTTTGAGAAGCACAGAACGGACGTTTCGAGACAAATTTACATAGGTGTCTAGTTTTTCGCAAAATGCGCATGTTTCGTTGTATATGCACTTAGCATACGCTGTAGTAAAGAATACAAATAAGAAAAGATACATTTTTGTTTTATTTCAATGAAATAGTAATGTATTTATAATGTTCCGGAACTTTTAAGTTCGGGAACTATGAATGACTCACTCTCAATTCTGATTGGTTGAAAAAGTTCCGGAAGAATCTTGCCTATAAATACTAGAAATGAGTTCGCAAATCTTATTCTTATTTGTTTTATTAGTCATCATGGCCGAACGGGACGAATTTGCTGATTTACGAAACGTTATTGAATCGAAAGTGTGGGTCGGAAACGAGAAATTAATTGGAGTTTTATTGCAAAAAGTCATCGCGTTTGGCCAGCAGGGTCGTCGAGACGCCATTACAGCCAAATTTTGGGCTTCGATTATCGAGGATGGAAGCTCGCAGCAGTTGACTGAGCCGATTATTACGAAAGAATCGCTTCAAATCCTGATCGATAGTAGATTGTGGATTAACGAGCCGACTATTATTTCATTTATATTTGCGAAATTTTTGGATTTACGTTTATCGACAGCCGAGCAGCAGAATTTCGGCTCACCTCAATTTTGGGACCTTATTTTCGGCGAAGATTTCAGTGAGCAAGTAGGAGGCGGTCGCGAAATTTCTGATTTTTATGATATTGGCGAGGAGTACCGGGTTCGCGTGAAACGGTTTAATTCTGAAGCTATTGCATTCAATATTCGATTCAAGAATGTGTCTGAAATTACTCCTCTACATTTGCCCTTAATTTTAAACGATATTTTAAATCGCGAATTGGGCGACAGAAGGAACGACCGCGACCGAGTTGGCGTTGAGCTTCAACACCCAAGTTTGGACCGGGTCGTTTTAGTCCCATTTACGGCAACGGAGGCTATGACGGCCGATAAAATTTTATCGGTGGTCAAAAAGGTCCAGCAGTCGGAACGCGAGTTTGGATTTGACGAATCGTTGAATTTCAAAATGGTTATCGTTGAACAACCAAGAGGCGGCGGAAAAAATCACGAAAGAACGACGACCAGGATCGTTAACTTCAACGACTGGTTTGCCAGACACAGCGGCCACGGCGGCTGCTTTCTTCAGGTGAGCAAATAAGTTTTTTGCTAGAAAATTTGGGAAATTTAGTGAAATGGGCGAAAAATCGACTTCTCAGTGTGTTCTTACGCTCTTAATTTTCGAAAAAATACTAAAAAATTTAGTGCTTGTTGTTTAAATTAGTTTGCGAATTTCTCTTTATTCTGAGCAGTAACTAAATATTTTTTCATAAAGCGTTAACCATACATCAATGCATAAATAACTTTTTTAAAATAGTTCCCGAACAATTAATCGATACGTAACTGTGTAGTTCCCGAACTGACAAAAGTTCCGGAACTACGTACTCAATAGATAAATCAACTGATTAATAGTTTTCCTTTTTAATATAATGTACCCATAAATACGTGCTCAAAAATACAATTTGTGGGAATAATTTTTGTTAAATGTTAATGCTCAAATTTTAAAGATAAAAAACGACGACAATCTGTGTTTGGCAAGAGCTGTCATCGTCGCTAAAAGCTCGCCTAGACAAGCATGTACAGTACGTTAGAATTCGAAATGGCGCTGAGCTATCGAAATGCACATGCAAAGGCGACTGGCTCAGAAACTACTCACTGATTCGGGACTAGGCGAACTCACGGGAAAAGCCGGTTTAAATGAAGCTCGAAAAATTCAAGTATATAACTATATTTTAGAATAAATGTATTCGTTCAATCATTCGTGCATTTGCCGTTTTTTCTTAAAGGGCAGAGGTGTTTAATCATATAAAATTAAGTAGTGATTGTATCATACTTGCTCAATAATTCACATATTTACTATTTATTCCTCTGAAATATTAAGGGCTTGTGTTTTTTATGAATTAAAATTATATATTGCAATATAATCGTATAAATTTTTCTCAACTATGACTGATTATTTATAACATGTTTTTATGAATTATAATATTAATTTTTCCGAAAAAGTTTTTATGTCTTAAAAGTTATTTTATTAAAACTTCAACTTATTCTCGAAGACAAATTTAGGAATACTTAGCGCCCGATTACCAGATCAAAATTTTTTCTCGCGACATGTTCAATTCGCTTATTTGGAAAGGCCCCGACGCTGAGAAAATTATTTATCTGTATCATCACGACGATCATTTCGACGTAATTACGCGCATGACGGCGTTCGTGGGTCGATCGTATTTTTGTGACAAGTGTAATAAAGGGTATAGCAACCAGGAGGACCACCGGTGTATGAAGGACGGGTGCCCATGCTGTCGTATGCCGACTCCTTGCCCGTTTGAGGAATGGAAGAAGTGTTCACATTGTAACAGGTAATAAATATTGAGTTATTAAATAAGAAAATTAAAATATTTTTGGAAATATACTGAGGTTGGTTCAGATTGTCATTTTATGAATAAAATAAAAAAATAAATGATATATAAATAGAGTCTATAGTACTTGACAATAATTAATTAAATAAATGTATAAATGTAATCAATAAAATAAATTAAATAGATGTTCTTAGAAACAAATAGTAATATCTAATTATATATGTGTATAAATAAAGACCCTGATTATGATTTTTTTTGATTGAGTATATAATTAAATATTTAAAAATAGTTAAATAGTATATTAAAATTTGATAAAAATAAAGAGGTTTTATCATAATGGATTAATATTTTAGCATTATATTCATTTTGTTAAATATATGGAACCATATAATGACTCTGATTCACATTTTTAGTAGTCGTATTTTTCATATTTTCCATTTCAATTTTTATTTTTATCGTTTTTCTTCGAACTTATTAATTTTTAGGTACTTCCCGAGTGCGTCTTGTTACACCAACCACACGCTGGGCCGATCGGCACAAGTAGGCAGTAAAATTCAGGAGACTGCCTCGACTTGTAGCTCCCTGAAACGTTGTCCGAATTGCGGTCAGTTCGTCAAAACGAGGTACCAGAAGCAGCATAAGTGCCACCAGATATTTTGCCGGACATGTAACGCTATGGTCGACAAGGAGAATCATCAGTGTTACATGAAAGTAATAATTTTTATCGCATTATCTACTTTTATTTCCCTGCGTTCTTTTGTGAGTTAATCATATTTTCTTTCAGGGCGTTATTTTCTAGTTTTTTCCTTACATTTTATTTAACACACTGTCTTCGTTTTAATTTGGACAAACTTCTTTCAGGGCCATATTTTCTATTTTTCTCCTTATATTTTTCATTGAAGTTAATTTTTTAGGCGATCAAGGATAAATGCGACACTGGAAAGCGGCCGTTTTTTATATTCTTCGACTTTGAGACCCGGCAGGACGTCGAAATGGCGCCGAACGCGTTAGGCCCTGTTATGAAACACATCCCTAACTGCTGTGTCGCCTACCGTTTATGCGACGTTTGTAAAGACCGGGGACTGGACAGCTGTAGCGAATGCGGTGGGGAAAACCGGCACGTATTCGTCGGCGAAAACGTGCAGCGCGATTTCGGAAAGTGGTTGTTTTCGGAACAAAATCGTGGAGCCATCGCCATGGCGCACAACGCCCGTGGTTATGACGCACAATTCCTTCTGGATTACCTCCACGAACAGAAAACCATAGCGCCGAAAGTTATTACTCGAGGTAATAATAATAATAATAATAATAATAATAATAATAATAATAATATATAATAATAATAATAATAATAATAATAATAATAATAATAATAATAATAATAATAATAATAATAATAATAATAATAATAATAATAATAATTATAATAATAATAATAATAATAATATAAAATTCATAATGTATTTTTATGTGATGATACAAATTTTTATTTTAGGTATACGGTTTTATTCAGAAATTTTGAAGATAAAAAACATAATTATTTAAACATACGAGTAATTATTTAAAATTTATTTTTAATAGTGTTGTTTTATTGAAAAGTTTTGCTCATTAAATTGTTGCTTGTAATTTGTCGTAATTTTAGGCCTAGAAATATTGATGTTGGAGGCGGGCGGCGTCCGTGTTATCGACACGTTAAATTATCTGCCTATGAAGCTCAGCGCGTTTCCGAAAACCTTCAATATTACGGAGCTCAAAAAAGGCCATTTTCCGCATTTATTCAATCGACTCGAAAACTGGGACTATATTGGAGCGTTACCTGATGCAGAATTTTATAACCCAGATGGAATGAAAGAAGATGAACGCGATGCTTTTCTAGTCTGGTAAGAAAAACTTGATTTATTACAATAATTTCAAAAACTTGGGTCAGTTACATAAATGCAATATATGACCGATTCAGGGAGGGTCAGCCGGCATAGAGGGGTGAGCTCCTTAGCTCCTTATCCCATAAACAACTCATATGCGCGCTAAAATGACGTTAAAAATATTTCATTACACAATTTAGGGTCAATTTTAACCCCTTCTTCAGAATTTTCATCCGTTTTTCCATTCATTTTCTTTGTATTTTTCTATTTCTACATAAATATATATATATCTTTAAATTCATCATATATACAGGTACGTGTCAATTTTAGGGAGTTGAACCTTTTCTATTATATGAATAAATTTTTTCAATGCTTCAAGGTACAACGAGGAGAAAAGCTTGGACAAACCCTTCGAATTCCAGAAAGAGCTGCTAGAATATTGCGAGTCGGATGTACAAATATTGGCTACGTGTTCTCTGAAATTCAGGGACATTTTTCTATCCGAAACTGGCGTCGATCCGTTCCGAGTCAGCATCACAATCGCATCCGCTTGTAATTACGTTTTTCGTCGCAACTTTCTCACCGAAAATACGATCGGTATTGTGCCACACGGTGGGTATAGCCGGAACGAGAATCAGTCCATAATGGCTATAAAATGGCTGAAGTGGGTAGCGCAGCAGGAGCATATTCGAATTAGACATAAGCTGAACGGGGGTGAAATTAGAATTGGGCCCTATAAAGTCGACGGAATATGCGGCCGGACGATATATGAGTTCTACGGCTGTTAGTAAGCAAATAATAATAATAATAATAATAATAATAATAATAATAATAATAATAATAATAATAATAATAATAATAATAATAATGATAATAATAATAATAATAATAATAATAATAATAATAATAATAATAATAATAATAATAATAATGATATAATAATAATAGTGTGCTAAGAATAATGGAGTGTAAATGAGTGAGGGTTTTAGGGTTTAGACCTTGTAATCTGATTTCTGCTCAACTCCACCCCTGCTTCTGTAAAAAATAGCATTTTAGTTCAAAGGGCCTATCCGCCACTTCAGGTACTTATCCCTCTTCTCCTTTTGGCTCTTATTTTTAAAAAATACAAAAACTAATCGAAATCAACGGTCGAACTGAGTGGTACCCCCAGAATCGGGTGCCTTTTGTCTTAGTCAAATGATCAAAATTTGGTTTCAGTTGGCACGGATGCCCAAAGTGTATTCCGAAGCGGCATCACATGGTCGCCAATAACAGAGAAACGGCCGACGAGGCGTTCCAAGCTCCCATCGAGCGCAAAACTTACTTGGAATCGCTTAGATATACGTTGGTCGAGAAATGGGAATGTGCCTTGAAGAAAGAATTAGCGGTAAATAATTTTCTTATTATTATTCTTTACAAATTTCTTGTGATTATTTTTTACACAATTTTCCTAATTTTATGCGCTTCTGTCTTGTCTTTATAATATTTCCTTTAGGCTTTATAAGTATGTGTTTATATTCAGTTGAACAAGGAAATGGCTCGCTTTTTCGACGGCGTAAAATTGATCGAGCCTATTGGGCCTAGGGAGGCGTTTTTTGGCGGTCGGACCAACGCTATTAAGCTGTACCATAATTTTCGGCCAGACGAGCGAATCGATTACGTAGACGTTTGCTCATTATATCCTTTTGTGTGCAAAACTGGGATTTTTCCGACTGGGTAACTATTTTTTATCTTATCTTAAATTTTAGCTTTAACCTGAAATTAATATGAAATTTGTATTTTTCAGCTCTGTTTAATTTAGTCATATATTTAGTTCTTGTTTAAACTTATCTACTGATTCCTTTATTCAAACTCTAATCTTTAATTAACATATAACTAGTATTTTTGGCATAATTTCACTTTTTGTGTGCAAAACTGGAATTCTTCTCAAAGGTTATCTCTTTTTCAAATAAAGCGTTTTATATTAGCTTCAATCTTTAATTAACTGATTCCTTCATTTTAGTTATATACTTAAATTAATTCATAACTGCTATTTTTGGCGTAATTTCACTTTATCTCTTTGTGTGTAAAACTGGGATGCTTCCGATAGCTTATCTATTTTTATATTAAATAATGTGTTTTATTTTAGCATCATTCTTTAATTAACATAAAATTAGTGTTATATGCATAATTTCAGCCATCCAGACATCATAACAGAAAATTTCGAGGATCTAGCCGGGCGTCCATACACTGGAATCATAAAGTGTAAAGTGATTCCACCGCGTGGTCTATATCATCCAGTGTTACCATTTCGCCACAACGGGGAACTGCTTTTCCCATTGTGCAGGATGTGCGCTGTTGGCCAGGAGGATCATTGCGAGCACACAGATGAGGAGCGATCTCTGACAGGCGCATGGGTTTCCTTGGAGCTTTACAAGGCGCTTGAAAAAGACTACAAAGTAAGAAAAATTTTGGCTTTTTCCCCATTTTTTATTTGAAATAATTCTGTACATATAATCTGTTTTCTCTTTCAGTGCTAATTTATTTATAATTTATCATTCAATTCTAATGTTTTGCAGTTTTTAAGGTTATCGAAATTCACGAAATTTGGCATTTCCCTAATACTGAGCAATACGACCATAGGTGGGCAGCACCAAAATTCTGGGGGGGGTGAAAAAAGGCAATTTTAAAGGTCAAAAAATGGTCTTAAAAGTGGTCGTATGGCAAAAAACACCATTTTCGACGTTTCTCATCAAGCTCTATCCAATGGCATCAAAAAATTGCTGAAAAAGCAAAAAAAATTTTTTTCTGGGGGGGGTATTTTGATTTCTGGGGGGGGATATTTCAACTTCGGGGGGGGGGGTGAATACCCCCCCCAAACTTCCCCCCACGCCCATGTGTGAATACGACCCTGATTCACGAACTGGCGGTCTTTTCACCGAATATATTAACACTTTCCTCCGTCTCAAACAACAGGCGGATGGGTGGCCTACTAGCGCCAAAACGGAAGAAGAAAAGGCAGCCTATATTAGCAGCTATTACGAAAAAGAAGGTATAGGTCGATTTGCATGCCTTTCAAAAAATTTTTGAGAGTATTAACTTGATTTTTCACAAATTTAAGGCGTTCAATTAGATGAATCGAAAATTGGAGAAAAATTCCGGAATGAGAGCTTTAGCGAAATTAATGTTAAACAGTTTTTGGGGAAAAGTGAGAAATTTTTTTATTCCTTTTTATTCTTTTTTTGTGTTTTAAATATTTTTTCGTGACGTTTTTTCAGTTCGGCCAGAGAAACAACTTGTCTCACACGGAATACATAAACGCGCCGGATAAATTCTTCGATTTAATTTTCGATAATACAAAAAAAGTTCCATCAGTACGGTTTTTCGGCGAGTCTATGGCCTGCGTTAATTACACAATCGAGGATGAATTCTTGGAGGCCCTCCAGAACACGAACCCTGTGATAGCTAGTTTTGTGACGGCCCAGGCTCGACTAAAGTTGTACTCGTTTTTGGATCTGCTTCAGGAACGTGTCCTCTATCTTGACACAGGTGAGGAAAAATAATTTTTTACAATTTTGAGACAGGTATTTGATTTTTTCGCTTTTTATATGCTTTAATAATTATATTTTATTTATGCTGTACAAGAAAAATGGGAGGCTCCCAGCATGGTTTCCTCGTTTTTAAATTCTTTTTTAATTCAAATAGCGATTTCAGATTCGATCATTTATTTGACAACGCCTAAGGACGTGTATAAAGTCCCAACGGGCAGCTTCTTGGGCGAGATGACGAACGAACTGAAAGATTATGGCGATGGAGCATTTATCAGGGAATTTGTGGCCGGCGGTCCTAAAAATTACGGTTACAGAGTGGTCGATGCTTCGGGTCGTATGGTCGCCGAAATTAATAAAGTGCGCAGAATTCGACTGAGCTTCCAGAACAAACAGTCGGTGAATTTCGAAATTTTAAAACGGATGGTCATCGGATTCGCCTCACATAATGATATTATTCGAACAATTTTCGAAAAACGTATTCTCAGGGATCACGAGCGAAACGTGTTTACTCAAACTTGTAAAAAGGATTATAGAGTAGTGTACGATAAAAGAGCTTTATATCCCGAATTTTGTACATTACCTTTTGGATATTAATGTATATTTCATTGTGTACATATACTTTTTATTGTGTAAATTTTGTACATATACTATATTTTATACGTGCTTTGTATTTTGTCAATATTTTGTATGTCATTTATTTTGTACAGTTTGTACATATCTTTTTTTTATTGTGCCGATATTATATATATTTTACATTGTGCATAATTTCGTGTATCGATAATTTGTCGTTGTAATTTTGTATAGTGTAAAAAAAATAGATGGCCAGCGATGCTTCAACACGTCCCCGCCGTGCTGGCCGGGGTCATCGGTGTACTTCGTGCACCCATGATGCAAAGTTTGAAGCGATGGGGGAAGGGAGCGGTCTGGGCTGGTGTAAAGAAAATTAGGGTACCACACCCTGGTGTAAATATGCAAAAGAGAAATGGTCGGCTCTTGGTTTTATAAGCCTACCCACCAACGTCAAGGTGGCCGACCGGCGGATAGGTACTCACCTTTCTTCTTTTCCTTTCGGCTCTTCTTCCTAAAAAACAAGAAAAAATTACTTTACACTATGACTCATTATGAGGCTACCCAAGTTCCCGAACTCAACCCTCACAGGATTCCCAAACTACCCTTCCCCCCAGGGACTGCTCCCCTTAAGCTTACGGGCACCCTACCGCCCCCACTATCCAAGTTCCGGAAATACCCCATTCCACCAGGAACAACTATTTTTCGGCAAAATACCCAGGGCGCACTCAGGGGGCACCCCTCACCACCGCTTTCTTTTTTGCTGGTATACTGTAGGTTTCGCGCTAAAATTTTGTACATATGATGCCTAATGTATACCTAACATACTCTGAAAATTCGAGCCCGATCCGACCGCTGGTTCTTGACTTACGCCTCTTCCAAAATAACCCCATCCTGAGTTATTGCATCCCCTCCCCCTGGCTCTGGGCTGGCGCGCGCCCCCTCCCCAAGCAGCTCCGGGCAGGCCCCCATGCTACAACACAGCCTATGCTACAACGTTTCTCCCTAGCGAGACCTCGATTTTGGGCCAGGGAGTAGATCTGCCTATCCTTCATCACTATATATGTTATAACGTTGTAACCCCAGGGTCGCAGGGTATACTACTCACGTCGAAGCAAGCCTCGTTTAGAAGACGTGATATTGAGTTGTTTATGGGAGTGTAAAGTTCGAAATCTGATTTGTAAAATGGGCGAAAAAACAGGAATTTTTCGTATTTTGATTGGTAAATCATATCAAATATTTACGGAAC
The DNA here is from genome assembly GCA_036768485.1 of Mermis nigrescens. NCBI lineage: Eukaryota > Metazoa > Nematoda > Enoplea > Mermithida > Mermithidae > Mermis > Mermis nigrescens. The sequence goes on along the minus strand of JAVLUZ010000145.1, from coordinate 7,633,210 downwards.
ATTAGTTTGGCATATACAAACGTACTACAATCAAAGAGCTACAAACTGGCCCGAACCGAATTCATTTACACACAATGGGGCGTTAGGTTCAGATTTTTGAAGTTTACAATGTAGTGGGCAGTGGAAAATTCGTGTTTGTCCATTTTTTGTTCGCCACTTTCTCTGTTCAGGAGTCGGGCGAGGTCGAATAGGATAAAAATGAAGTACTTTCTAAGGGGTACGCGTCACAGCGAATTGCGTTTGTTTACATCAATATTTAACTTTTTCGGGAGGTGTAAAGTCAAAAAATGGGGGAGTTAAACATGTTTCTGACTTCTTTTTTTCTGCCAAGTTCTGGGTTATGAGTCTAGACATAATTTCAAGTCTAAAAATTAACCAGAAGCCAAATGTGATACGCCAATTTGTTTGCACTCAACAGTGGTGTAAAGTGGTTTACATCTGATATTTATTTGTCCTCGGGCCATTGTGGAGACTTAATTTTTTCATAAATGTTTATCGCTAATATCAGAGTAATACCAGAATTACGAATCCTACTGAAATTTTCCTTACACTCTGTGGTTGTGTAAAGTTTACACTGCATATTAACTTTAGTTCTAGAGCCTTGCAACAGCTTGATTTTTTCTAAAGTCTAAAAATGTACCAGGAATCAAATCTGAGACGCTAGTTGAGCGCGTTTGCTTACACTCAACAGTGGTGTAAAGTAGTTTACAACTGATGTTTATTTGTTCTCGGGTTATTGTGGAGACTCAATTTTTTCATAGATCTTAATCGTAATATCAGAGTAATATTAGAATTACGAATCCGACTAAAATCTTCTTTACACTATGTGGTTGTGTAAAGTTTACACTGCGTATTAATTTCAGTTCTAGAGCCTTGCGAAAGCTTATTTTTTTCAAAATTTTCTACGTCAAATCAGAATTGGGAATCTGACTATTAGTTTTCTCTACACCTAGTAGTTGTGTTAAGTTTGCACTATTCATTTGTTGTCAATATGCTGTTTATACTACAAATTTATTTTACGTCCAAATCTAAGCGTTCGTGTTCCTTACACTTGATAATTGCGTAACGTTTAAGCTGAAAAACTTTGATCTGTTTAAATGATGTAAGTTTGTCTTGTTTAAAAAGGATAATGCTGATGTTAAGAACAATATTGTTTTCCGCGTTATTGGACTGCTGTCATTATTGTGGCATGTTAGTGTATGTGTTTACTGACTGATGTACTCAAATCATGCTAATTAAAAGTATGGTACTTGCAAGGAAATATGCTCCGATGGAACAAAAAAGATGGATATACTTGGAATTGTGGATTATTAAGGATGTAAAAGGAGGGGATTAGGAAAAAGCTACATAAAGTCGCAAAATCTGCTTAAAATTACACTTTCTCTAAGCAACGCAAAAACTCGAAGTATATCCTGCGGCCAACAGATTAAAATAAATATTTAACCATAAAAATGATTGAAAAAGCAGCACTTAGCTATGCAGTAGCTATGGGAAATTATATTGAGTAAACTAACAGTCTTTCTAAGCCAATTTAATGAAATAGCAAACATCGATGCATCCAAGACAATTGAAGAAATTGTTGGTTTAAAACAGGAGGAAACGCGTAAGTTGACTTGAAACGGACTAAATGTAGGTACACTAGCATGCCCGTAACGATTGTGTGCACTAATCAATCGGCCCCTGCTTTGCTTGCTATAATGCTCATAACAAAATAAAACAACTTTAAATACAATACCACTTAGTTTTCTATTAATCAGGATACGAAGCTAGTCAGCGTTGCTACTTGCCAGCAATTTAAAAAAGTAAACATTATGGATTTCGTTTATGCACTCTTATCTGAAACTTTGAAAATTATTTAAAAAGACACTTTTTTAGAGGCCGCAGAATATACTTCGATTTTTTGCGTTGCTTAGAAAAAGTGTGATTTTTGCAGATTTTGCGACTTTAGGTAGCTTTTTCCTAGTCCCCTCCTTTTACATCCTTAATAATCCACAATTCCAAGTGTATTCATCTTGTTTGTTCCATCGGAGCATTTTTCTTTGCTTATGTATATTGTTCAGGAGTGGTTATTCATAAAAAACTTGCATTTAAATAGAATGGTGACTAAAATTCATTAAAACATTAAAATTTTCTGTATTTTGCTTTTACCCTGAAAACTTTCGGATTTTCTTGCAATTGACTGTGACATTTGTCTTATGCTATCGTGTATTGTTAATATGTTGTTATGCCGTATTCTTTTTTTAAATAAGCACAAGCCCAAATCGTTCATTCAATATGATTTCCGATTTTCGTGACTGAAGAGTAGTTTTTTCTGCAGAAATGTCTTAAGGCGAAAAAATTTTCCTTATGAAAAAAATACTTTTTCTAAGCTGGATAATATTTTTTAATGGTCTTACTGATGCATAGAGGATGAACTATTGGTAAAAGAGTCTTAGTTTGTGTCTTAACTCGTAGTTAAGTTAACAATTTCGTTTATGTCGAGGATATAAAACCTTACCTTGTTTGAGGATCTACAAAAATTATTATTGACTAGCGAAAGGGGCTCGTCGTTGCCCATTTTGCTAGAGCAATCTTTTTGCAAACGAGTGGCTTCGCTCCCCATTTGCAATCGACAACAGAAAGTATAATTCTTATAATGAATATCAAAAAATTGTAATGGAGCACTAATCAAAAATTATTAATCTAAGCTTGCCTTCACTCTACAATTTATTTAAACTATGCTTATTTTGAATCATTTCACTCACAAAAATTTACAATGTCCGCTCAATAACTTTACAACGAATCATTCAATTTTTATAAGTTCAATAAAGTTTTCAGCTTCATTTTTCTGCTCGTATGACAATTAGAGGGCATTGTAGACTGTGCAGAAAATTAATTCAAATTTGTCCGCATTGTAAGCAAACGCGAAAAGTTCCACGTAAAATTAATCGATAGAAGTAGAGATATCTATAGTCTGTTTCACATAAGTTTGTACATAAATTCTAAGAATTTTCAATGACAGATAGCCGAGGGTACGATAATTATATATTAACTCAATGCGATAGTCGTAATCTGTCAGCTTATTGTCGGAGATAGTTTTAAAATTTATGACCGAAGTTACGTGAAACAGACTATAAAATCGTGTCAGTCTTCTCGAAAGCCGTGCGGTTGCTGCTTTTATTTGATTTACATTGTGTTTCACACACGTTGGTTTACATCAAGAGCATTCATAAGTTGATATTTTTGCTTACTGCGAGCTTGTTCTCATTGATTGTTCACACTTTTTTACAACCTTCCTCAATTTTCTGTTAACACGTTTTTAGCCGTTTTAGGTACCACTTCAGTAATTTTGAGTATTCGATTCGGAATTGGAGGTCAAATAAACACCAGGTGCTAAATTTATGGAGCAACACCCAAGTTATGCTCCTGCACAACGACAAATCCCAAAATTTTACTTATGGATAGGGTATGTTTGAGCTCCTGTATATCAAAAACTAATCCGTGAATTTTCCTCAAATTCCACAGTAAGGTCATCCAATGCATTACTTAAAAATAAATGTAATTTAAATAAAATTTATTTGCTGCGATTTGAGATTTAAGTAAAAATGCAACATTAAAAAGCGTTTTTCCCACAATTTTTTGTCTTTTTACATTGCGATGTAAAGTGGTTTACACCAATTGATAGCGCAGGTTGGTCTAGGGTGTTATAAAAAATTTGCCCCGCGGCTATTACGTAAGATATTAGAGCCGCGAAAACTTTTTATAGTAATCCGTCCTTTCCTGGTTTCAGAAGCACGATGAAGCCATTTTGATCAAAAATTTGAAATCAGGGGCTCGGAATATTCATTAAGTAAAAATTAGGGTCACTCGATTACAGACCCACACACAGACAACTCGAAATTATTATAGATTTTTCTTATGTTAGATCAACATTCATGTTATCTGCCATTTGCTTTTCTATTATCAACCTTTTTTAACAACAATTAAGACTGATTTTCAATTCTCTGCCCTATGGAATCTTAAGCTAATCAGAAATCGGCGAATTTATCTCATTGTACGGGGCGAATTTAGCTAATTCTTTTTGCTGATTTCCCGAGTTACATCATAGGTAGCGCGTTAGCGCGTACCTATAATATACTTGGGTACCCCTAACACCTGTGCACTCCCCCTACAGCTATAACGGGACACTTCTGGAAGGTGCGGTTTTTTTAAAAAGATAGATAATAAAAAAATTCGCTGCCCGTCTTTTTTTATTTTTCTTGAAACTCAAAACTGGCTGTGTAAAGAAGGTGTAAAGTTTTTGTGTAACGTTATAACATAGGATTAATTTTGGGAGGTTTTTTAGGCGGCATGTGGACAACTCAGTATTGACTCCTCAAATAAATTAATGGCACAGATTTGTAGATAAAGAAATGCTCCAAATCGACTTTTTTTTGTTTGTTGAAAATCGCATTAGTTCTCGAATGGGAGTGTAAAGAGTGCGAAAATCTGGGGGTGAAAAAGCACATTTTGGTCGAGTTTTCAACTTGTTTATGTCTGATACTATCTCCGGTTATGAATTTTTAAAAATGTTTTCTGACAGAAATGTAGAGCGGATCAAGGGCTACAATCTGCTTACAAGCAGACTTTTCTACGCTCAATAGGGAGTTAGGTCCTGGTGTTTTAAGTTTACACTCTAGTCGATGGTGTAAAAAACAGATTTTAACTAAGAATTCTCTGCCAGCTTTTTCCGCTTATGAGCCGAACTTAAATGAGTACAACAGTGATCAAGCAGCTTCTAGGGGCTCCACGTCGCAGCAAACCGCGTTCAAAAAAACGCAATATTGAGTTATTTATGAGGGTGTAAAGTTCGAAATCAGACGTGAAAAATGGGCGAAAAAACACGTTTTTTCCCCAATTTTGATTAGTAAATCATATCAAATAATGTTTGCAACATAATTTTTGCACATAGAAACGTACTACGACTTGAAAGCTACAAACTGTACCAAACCGAATTTCTTAACACTCAATGGGGAATACGGTACGGATTTTTAAAGTTTACAATGTTCTGAATGATGGAAAATATGTCTTTGTTTGGGTTTTGTTCGCCACTTTCTCCTTTCAGAAGTAAGGATAGGTCCAATAGAATAAAAATGAAGTGCCTTATATGGGGTGTATGTCATAGCGAATCGCGTATGTCTAAACCAATATTAGGCGAGTATAAAGTCAAGAAAGGGGTGCTTTAAACAGGTTTCTGTCTTGTTTCTTTCTGCCAGCTTCTCCAGTGATGAGTCAGGGACATGATTCTCAAGTCTGTAAATAAATCTGAAACCAAATTCGATACGCAATTTTGGCGCGTATGTTTACACTCAACAGTTCAGTAAAGTGGTTTAAACCAATGTTATTTTATCCTTACAACATTATGGAGACTTACTATTTTCATAAAAGTTGGTCGTAATATCGAAGCAATATTAAAATTACGATTCTGACTAAAATCTTTTTTACACTAGGTGTTAACATATCGTTTACACTACATATTAATCTTCGTTTTAGAGCCTTGCGGAAACCCAATTTTTTCCTTATGACTAGAAATTTTTAAGGAATCAAGTGTGAGAAGTCGGTTAGACACATTTTTTACACAACAGTGGTGTAAACTGTTTTACACCTAACGTTAAATTGTCACCAGACCATTGTTGAGACGTGATGTCTTTATAAATGTTGATTGTAATATCCGCGTAATATCAGATTTATGAATCCGACTAAAATCTTCTGTGCATTCTGTGTATGTAAGTAAACACTGCATATGAACTTTTGACCTAGAGCCTTGCAAAAACATAATATTTTTCTTAAATTAAAAAAACAATAAATCAAGTGTGAGATGCCAGTTGGGCGCGTTTGTTTACAATGAACTTTATCAGACTAAATAAGAGTCAGCGAGAAGTAAAATGACAAAACGTGAGATTATTTATTGAAGTTGCATCATGGTCGAAGTAAGCAACGATCAGAAGCGATAAGTGAATTCCAGCTTGAGCACAGAAAATGATGCTGCTTCGAACTTCAGCTAAATAATATTGCAAACGCGCGTAGTCGGAATATAATTCATACACAATGCAAGTATAAATTGCTAAGATGGAAGCAGTACCTAATGACATTCGCTAAACACTGACAAAGATAGGAATAACTATTATTTTTTTGCTAACAAAGAGTTGGTTACTAGCAAGAAAAAATGCTCCGATGGAACAAAAAAAGGTAGAATATACTTGGAACAAAGAATTATCAAGGACGTAAAAGGAGGAGACTAGAAAAAGCTCCTATCTAGAAGTGTCACAAAATTTGCTAAAACTCAGAAATTTCCTAAACAAAGAAAAAATGAAAGTAAGTAAATCAAAGAAAAAACCTACCTGTGCCTAAAACTGCAAGATCTGCTAAAAATCAGACTTTTTCTAAGCAACGCAAAAATCGAAGTATATTCTGCGGCCTGCAGAAGAAAGCAGCATCCTGTCGAACAAAGATAAAACATTGGGCTAGATAACTGAACCACTCACTCTGCAAAAGCAGATATCGCCATAGCTGAGCAGCGCCATGTTGCAATATTTTTCTGGGTCAAAAAATAGTAATTATGGTATGTTGGAAAAACGACAGTTTTCGACGTTTCTGATTGAACACTGGTGCATACCCCTAACCTCCCATGCCTAATGGTTATCAGTTTACACGGGCAGGAATGAAATCCGGGTGGTCTGGTGGGATTAAACGCCAGAAGAGTACTGAATGGACGCATGCATTATATAGAAATCACAGTCTTTCGTTGCGGTATCGCAAATAATCGTAGGATATAACTTTTTGTAATATTTATCTAGCCACAATATCGAATAAATTAACGTTGCAAGTGATTAGCAAAAACGCAGATTTGAGATTTATTTTATAAGCTTTATATTAAGCATTGGACACCATACCTAGACGTAGGGGGTTTGGGGAGTATGCACCCCAAGGCAAAATACGAAACAAGAAAACGCAAATACCCAACAATACCTCCGGAATTCAATTTTTAAATCTTTCTGCTCTTTTTGGGTTTTTTTGGTCGGTACCAATAGATAGAGCTCGACAAGAAACGTTCAAAAATGGTGTTTTCTTCGCCATAGCACTATTTTTAAGGCCAGTATTCCAATTTGAAAATCCCCCTCAGAATTTTGGAACCGCCCACTGTATGGTGGACAATATGAGAAGGTTCACCTATTTTTTTTTCAGAGGCCGCAGAATATACTTCGATTTTTGCGTTGCTTAGAAAAAGTCTGATTTTTAGCAGATCTTGCAGTTTTAGGCACAGGTAGGTTTTTTCTTTGATTTACTTACTTTCATTTTTTCTTTGTTTAGGAAATTTCTGAGTTTTAGCAAATTTTGTGACACTTCTAGATAGGAGCTTTTTCTAGTCTCCTCCTTTTACGTCCTTGATAATTCTTTGTTCCAAGTATATTTTACCTTTTTTTGTTCCATCGGAGCATTTTTTCTTGCTAGTTATTTATATATTCGGTATTTGTATTGCTAAATAATATTCGAATGTTTTTTATGTCTGTCCTAATTTTCAAAGCAAAGTGCTAAAAATTTTATGCAACAGAATATGCCAAAATTTGTCCAATTTAGCTTCACTTTACGGTACGTGGAAATTTCTAAATTCGATCCCAAAACCTGTGCAAATTTGAGAACTAAATACACATTTGAACCTCTAGAAACGTTCAGAGGACCTCTAGAAAGGTCCAATATACCTTTAGAAAGACTTCTTTTGCACCGAAATCTAAAGTCTGTTTCGCACAGTTGGGTCATAAATTTTAAAAGTACCTCCTACCGACAATAAGCTGACAAATTTTGGATTTTGATTATAGCACTGATCGGATGTGCATATAATAATCGTATCGTCGTAACCCTCGGCTTGCTCTCGATAAAAATTCTTAAAATTTGTGCACGAAGTAATGTGAAACAGGCTATAGTGGTTCAGAGGTTCAGAGGCGCTCAGAGTAGTCATTGATAGTGGTCAATTTGTTCCTTAAACAATTTTCTTGTTGAAACAAGATCGATTAAAGGTTTTCACAAAACAAATATGGAATTTTGCATTTCAGCTGCTTGCTGTAGAAGGAGTAACCGATTGCTTTAGCCAAATCGCTTCAATTCTAAAGTCCGTTTCATTTAACTTTGCGGTTTTCCTTTTAATTCAATCCGCATGAATCGAGCTACAAAAGTGGTGCAAATTTTTGATGCAGTGATGCGTTTGGCAATAGCAAGCGTCTCACCGTAACTCGATATACTGTAGAATATCACAGCTATGCTGTTAGTTTAAACTACTTTTGTATGCACTTTAAATTTTTGCAGAAACCTCAACAATAAATGAAACAGACTATAATTTTTATTTTATCTGTGTTTGTTGTTGAAAATGACCAATATAAATTATTGTGCTTCTCAATTTCAATTTTCCGCAGAAGTGAAATTTTTTGATTACTAATACAGAAAATGCGCTAAAAATCGAATGGGTCAACACTTTATAAGTACCTACGTAACGCTTTACTATTTGTCTATATGGTTCGCATTAAAGAGAAATATACACTTCTGAACCACTGAACCTCTAGAAAGAATCTCTAAAACACCAACTTTCTAGAAGTCGTTGGTGCAACAGAACACCTCTAAACCTCTGAAGCGCACCACTGAACCTCTAAACCACCGAACCTCTGAATTACTGAATTGGTGCAACAGGATCCAGAAGCACGATTGAAAAGATAATAACCCAAATTTTAATACCGAACATGTTTCACACAAAAATAAATAAGGTACAACGAATGATAAATTAAAACTAGTAAACGCGTTAGACATATGTCTGTACTTAGCATCAATATTTAATCTTATATAAGCTCGTAGTTTTCGCAATCTGTAAGTTTAGCTAAATTTCAAATATCGATCTACATCAGATGCGTCAGATGTCTTTCCAGTGTTTTGGTCATCAGTCGTTGCCCGCTTCGCTTTAGCTAGTCTTTTGATTACTGACGACTCTTTAAGCGATTTTTTACTTTTTTCAGCTTTTAGTGGCGACAATGTTGCGTAATGCTGCATGGCAGACTTGTCAGTGGTAGGTTTCCTAAGGAATAAATTGGTTGCACATAGTTATCACATAAGTTTTGCTAATATTATGCGAATGCAAGTTTCTGAATGAAATTCCTGAATTAGCTAGCGTAGTGATCAATAAAACTTTACATTCTTCATATGCAGCAGCTAATGAATCACTGCGAATTGAAGTAAACCATGTTGTTCACACTTGATTTTCGAAATAATGTAGGTTTAGTGTTGTAAAAGATAAGGATTTTTTGCAAGATTAAAGATTGAGATAAAGTTGAAATTTTAAAATCTAGAAGATAAAGATAAAGATAAAGATAAAGATAAAGATAAAAAATTAAGAAAGATAAAGATAAAGATAATTTGCAAGATAAAGGAACCAAAAAGATAAAGATAAAGATAAAGTGTACATAAGTAAATATGGTCGTCTGGACCCAGGATGTTTGTGAAGTGCAATAAACGAGAGTGGGTGATGTAAAGCAGCCAACTGAATGCCCTAATTTTTACACGTGAGATCAAAGAGGTGATAAGCATTAAGCACACATAAATGTAGGTTTGGGGGTTTACCCGCGGTAGCTGACTGACCTACGTACTACTATTACAGGCAGACCACTTCTTTCTTATCCCAAGCATCAGAACCCTGCTCTGTGCGCCTGCACAAAGTATACATAGTCGCGACATTTATTGATTTTTTCAAACTTCTCTATGTTTCCTAGGCTTGGACTTAGATTAACTTGGGTGCTAGTAGTAGTACTCCCGCTTAGATCGGTATCACCCCCGCTTGCTTAGGTTGATATACAGGCATTAGTTTGGGCCGCGTGCCATAGGGTTTAAACAATTGTTTTCTTTTCTTTTCTTGTATTACAATAAAACTTGAATGCGTCTAAATGTATTTCACGTCAAACCTGCATTTTGGATTACATGCTAACTTATGTACATACTTTATCTTTTTTGCAAGATAAATTCCTATCAAAAAGATAAAGATAAAGATAGTAGCCTGGGATTTTTCCAAAAGATAAAGATAAAAAAATCATCAAGATAAAGATAAAGATATCTTTATCTTTATCTTTATCTTGCTAAAAAGGGCGTGTTCTAAGTGCATAATTTATTTAGCCTGCGCGCCTACCTTCGTCTTTTGCACTAATCTCGTATAAATGTACTTTAATTAATAATTTCTTGCTTTTAGAATATGTGATTTTGTATGATGATTCATGTCGAATGTTTATTCATAATTGTATTGCATTGTATATTCATGTTTCTTTTCTTATTGTGTTCTTTTTTGTGCGACAAAAATAAATATTTGTATTCGTATTTGTATAAAGATAAAGATATCTTTTACAACACTAGTAGGTATACCTACTTATAACTGATAAACAGATCGAATAAAATACGCGTATAACTTCGAGAGATTAAGTAGTGTGTAATTCAAAACCTCATTATCAAGAAAAAGCGCGGAACTGCGAAACAGAATATTTGAATGAAATTCCTGCGTTATCATTATTACTGCGTTTTTCTATACGTTTTAAATCTTTTTTTAGAACGGCAAGCGTATTAAAACTTTGTTAGGACAACAGAAAAGCAGCGGACGGACCAACTACGTCAGGTTTTCTGGTGAAAAACGCTGCTCAAGACGTTAGGTAGACATAGCGCTTGACAATGGTCCTCCATTCTGCCTAAACTGGCCTGATACTAACAAAAACAAATACGTGATTAATTCCGTTTCGTTGACCTCTTGCGTAGATCAACGTCTTGAATGCTACCGTTAGGAAAAAAATTTAAAAAATTATGGCCCTTAATCTACGTGCGCGCTTTTATTCTAGATAAGTTTTTAATATTGTAAATAATTATGGGATTTTGAATTAAAAACTACTCTCAATTCGTCGATGTGCGCGTTTTTCGACTTATAAAATTGAGTGAAATATCGTTTACTTAAACCTTCGTGCTCGCAATGGTTATAATTGAATCAAAACCTGGAATAACGTATTTTACATTCACATGCAACAGTCTTGAAAAAACTGAAAAGTATCTCTGAGAGCATGCTGTAATAAAAATCAAATACTATGATAATTTTGCTTCATTCAGTTAGAAACGTCCCATCGTCAAAGTAAAGTGCACACTCATGGAGAGTACAACTCGTGAAAGTTTGTATGTTGGTATAATTTACATTGTATTAAATATTAAGAATTATGTACTACATATTGTACGTGTACCTACCTACCTATGACCTGTTTCACATAAGCTTACAATTTTTACCTATAATCTATTTCACGAGACGCGCGTGAGAATCAATTTTCAGCGATCTAGCGAACAGCTAGAAAAGTGGTTTCGGGGCACTTTACTGTCATGCAATCTAATTTAGTAAAACTTCATGTGCTTTTCAATTGCTGTGCACAGTATCATGATTGCTACCTCAGTTTAAACCACTTTTGTAATCAATTTACATCGACTCAAGAAGTGTTACCATACCAGGGCGTGGGGAATTCAGAAGGTGCACCCTTCCCCCGAGAAACCAAAATACCCTCCCCCAGAAATCAAAATACCCCCAGAATTCAATTTTTGAATTTTTTTTTGTTTTTTTCGCAATTTTTTGATGCCAATGGATAGTGCTCGATGAGAAACGTTGAAAAATGGTGTTTTTTCGCCATACCGGCATTTTTAAGTCCATTTTTTACCTTTGAAAAAATCTTGTACCCCCAGAACTTTGGTGCCGCCCACCTATGATTGTGACCCATGCACAAGGTTTCGTGAAACAGACTATAACGATTTTCAGCTGCTGTAAACCAACGATTATCTATCCCTTGTTTACGGTAAACTGTCAGTTTACGGCAGCAGAAATTCTTGAAAGAAAACCGCAAGGTCATCTGAAACAGGTTATAGGTAAATAGGTATTACATGATAATAAATCATTAACTATTACACATACATATAATGCAAAATAAGCTTACGGAGACTTCATATCCTTTGGAACGTTATCCACAATCCCACGCTTTTTGGCCCGGATCTGGCTCCTGGTAAGACTTTCAGCAGCACGGCGGCGCTGACGATTTCGGCAGCAAATAACGATGCAAAGGACTATTAAAGTTAATAAACCTGCCGCGCCAGCCAAGATAATGTAGAAGAAGTAAGATTGAAGGAATGACGAATGCGCTTCGAATAAAGGTATCTGAAAATAAATTTTTTCCCCAACCATTTGGCAATTGTAGATATCAGTGTTTTTTGATACGACCCCCGCATAGCACTGGTGCTGATGAAATTTTTTCCATCAGCACGGAAGGTTTACATTAGCACACCTACACATCTATAATACGTGTCACGTCAGTGGTACGAGTACATGCCTTTCGTTTTACTTTACCTAGCTGTCTGAGGACACCATATTCTGCAGATCAAAATTTCGTTCGCGTTGACTTTCGTACAGTAAGATGTCAATAAATCAAAAAATTCATGCTAAATCCCAACTTTAGCTCTATAATGTACAATGGATTCAAAAAAGTGAAATACATTGTATACCCATTACTATACATGTAACGGCTCAAAATTTTGGGAGGGGGTCCCCGGCCATTTTTAGGGAGGAGAGGGGGTGAATGACCAACAATTAATGGTTAGAAACGGCCGAAAACCACCTAAAAAGAGCCAAAAAATTCAATTTTTCCTAAAATTAGGGGTCAAAAATTTTCTGCCTTTGGAGGAATGCGGGGGCCAGCCAACTTTGGGTAGAATGACCCCCAACCCCTATGTAATATGTCTGCCGTTACAACATCAGTCAGAGATGATAATAAATGAGGCTGCCACATAGACTACTCGAGTTTCCCGCTAGGTATACGAGTATCTCAAGAATTAGGCTAGGCACTTAAAATTTTTTTAACCGACTGGCAAAAGTCTACAGTAGGATAATATATTTTTAAATTTAATAAAACCCCGTTCGGTAGATGTTGCAAAATAATTAAAAGTAGATGTATTGCGAAAAAACAATAATTTTCATAGCGCAGAGTTTTGCGAAGAAAGTCACTGCTGTTTGTGTGTACATATAGCACAAATGCTCATTAAAATAAGTAAAACTCTATGTGAGCATGTTAACTAAAATAGAATCATTCCTATTTTAGAGTCTATAGTGGAGCTTGGCACGAAAAAACTGAATTAAGTTGAAAATTGCAGTCTTTACGAATCTGCGGTGTTTTATTTCGTTACTACAGCTTGACAAGCCTACATTGCAACGAAACTCATATGGAGCTTGTTTTTTGACTCTGGAATGTATTATTTACCACTACGCAAAAAAATGAACAAATTGAACGATTGAATAAATGGGGCAAGGAAAGATTTACAGATAGACTCTTGGTCGGATTTACATTATTTTTCTCAAAATAAGCACTTAATACATTATTTATCCGGGATTAGAAACAATGCAAAATTAGCATGTCTTACAGACCTTTTCTATCTTGTTTTAAAAAATTTAGGTGCCTAGCTGCCGTATTTACGGAGCTACGACATTAAACGTTCGCAGTGTTTTTTGGACTTCCCTGTACATACTAATTGAATCTGATAACAGGCGCCACTGCGCTTCTGAATCGAAAGTTAAATAAAGATAAAGTAGTTAGTTTTGTTTATAAACAACAGAATACAGTGGAAAGTTGTCACAAAGTTATTTTGTGCCTGAAATCTTTAAACATACAGATGAGATAAATACAATCTTTTAGATCGCAGAAAAAATAATTCTGGAATGTTTAAACTGCGCGCGCATGGCTAAAAAACAATAAGTATCTTCGCTGGAAGCTATGAGAATTACATTTGAAAGTTTTAAAATTGCTTTGCTTTCGCTCGAAAGTCTTCGTATCCGTTAGTACGCCGTACTAACAGCCAAAATTTTCATTAAGCAACATTCATTAACAAGTTGCTAAAAAAACCTTGGTAGATAACTTATATTTTTCATAACGCATTAATTCCTAATGCAAAATTATGCTGAAACTTAAATTTTGTCCAGAGTGTTTCTTACACATCGCAAATTCATAAATAGATAATAATAGAAAAGGTATTGCATAAAAAGTGCGGAAAACAATTATGCATTAAGTGAGACGACTTGCTGAAATTATGCTCATACACAATTAATCAGGTAAACCCTAAGAAATAGTCTATTTTAGGAAATTTTGTGCTAGCAGACGACTTCAGGTAAGCATAGACTACAAAAATTATAGACATGCGGCGACTTAACATTCATATAGTAAGTAAGGGCTACAGAAAATTTTTTGTACCAAACGTGTTGTTAGTTTTCCTTGTAAGAGCTGAAAAATGATTTCCCTACACAAGGTTTCGTGCTCGGCTCCGTTGCACAAGCTGTTAGGAGTGTAGGGTTAGGAGGAGTATGTAAGAGCATAGGTGGGCGCCACCAAAGTTCTGGGGGTGCAAACTTTTTTCAAGGGCAAAAATAGCCTTAAAAATGGTGGTATTGGGAAAAAGCACCATTTTTCAACGTTTCTCATCGAGCACAATCCATTAGCATCAAAAAATTGCGAAAAGACAGAAACAATTTCAAAAATTGAATTTTGGGGGCTATTTTGGTTTCTGGGGGTGCATACCCCTAAACCCTCCCCCACGCCCAGGTGTGTGTACAAGTATGTAGGTAAGTATTTAAAGGAAGAATTCCTGTTGCACAGTTGTAAGGAGATTCGTGAGTGACTGGAGTAAATTTAGAAACAAAAAGGGTTGATGTAAACTAATTCTAGGTGTAAATTTTCTTCCTGTTGTAGACCAAATTTAGGAATGTTATATTGTAGGAGTGTTTTACTCCTAGAAATGCACACAATATCTAAGAGCGTTTGTTTTCACGTACAAGACACACTTTGACAAGTGGGTACACACGTGGGTTCAGGGGTTTGGGGTCTGGGTCTCAAATAAGCGTGGGGTTGAAGGTTTGTAAAAATCAGAAGTTGAAAACCCCCGCAGATTGCCGTAGACCCCCCATAATTCTAATTTTAGCAACATTTTTGGCGATTTGACACATACTGACCCCCCAAAATCTGGGTGCTATCTATGCACGGTTTGGATCTCCTCTTATGAGAATCCGGAGGTCCCCCTATATCGATAGACCCCAGGATTAAATTTTTGGTGCTATTTTTGGTAATTTCGCCCCTTAGGACCCACAGAATTCGGCTGCTGCCCACCTAAAGTTGGTACCGGTTTCCCACGCGAAAAATAGTAAATTACATGCGCATTCAGAATGTGCCTAGTCTTTTGCAAATTCTCATCTTCATCGTTTCGAATCTGAATCACACAGCGGCGTGGCGGAATTTCGGGAGGTTTACACCTACGGATTCTGAAAAACACCCAGCAAAAAAAGAAAACTCCCAGAATTAAATTTTTGGCATGTTTTTTGGGGATTTCTGCAGGTTTGTACTCCCCACACAGAATTTGACTGCTGTCCATGTATGATCGGATCGGATTATGATTTAAAGTAACAAATGGATTAAATGAGCAATTTAAGTTAACCTTATGAACACTTGTTCTATATTTCATCGACTTTGTGGATGTCGCAGTTGTAGCTGTACTCTTTGATGTAGTTTCTGAAGGTGGCGTAGAAGTGCACGAAACGTTACATTTCAATGACTTATTATGAGGGCAATCTATGGTGCATAGGCTCGATCCTTGGCCAGGATTGCGCCGATGTCGCGCGCGATAACCAGTTTGTTTGCAAGAAGGGCATTTGATCCATTCTGTCCAATCTATGTAGCGCATAAAAGATTTTCGATAGTATTCTGAGATAACAAAACATGTGGATAAAAAGGAATGTAAAAATAAAAACGAAGAGCTACTTCAAGTACCTGATTTTAGAGACGCGTTGCATAAGTCATATTTTTGACCATGTGTACATGTGGCTTCGAAGAATCATAAAAATCATAAAAGAGGAAAATTTTGAAAGTAGAAAGTGAGAAAACAAAGTCACATTTTTCAAAAAAAACTTTTACAAATATTTTATATAAGAGCAAATCAAGATCGAATCACAATTTTAAAGGAACATTACTAACAATAATTATGAGCACAGTGAGTATAGGTGCAAAGCTGGCCGATCTGGGGGGTCAGCCGATCTGGGGGTCAAGAATTGAGTTTTTTGGGCTAAAATGAGCTAAAAAACTGGTATAAGTGCTGAAATAGTGTTAAAACTACGTTATCACACAATTTATGGTCAATTTAGGGCACTTTTGAAGAAAATTATAATTTTTCATCCATTTTTGGCTTTCATTATGCCTCATTTCCCCCGAAAAATTTCTTTTTTTCCATTCTGGGGTTCAGGCAGGACCCCCTAAACCCCCACGTGCATGTCTGAGTAGGACCATAGTAGCTCCAATAATGCAAGACATAAGTATTACTTGGCTAATTTCTCTAGATCGACAATATATTTCACCTACAAAAGCATACGAGTATGTGTACGACACGGTAGATTGACGTCCTAAACCCAAGGTGCAGAGGAGGCATTCCAAGATAATATGATAGGCACAAATGCATTGAATTATCAGAGTTTTCACACAAATTCTCAAATGAGAGTGCTTTAATATTCAAAAGCACTATTTCAGGCCATTTGGTTTCGATAAAACTGTTTGACTGACTAAAGAAGCATGACATTTGCGGTTCACATCTAATGAAACTTACATTATAACGGAGAAGGAAAAAACCAAATAAGACAAATGCACCAATTCATGAATTCACAAGTTCCAGATTCAAAAGTTCATAACATGCACTTTCAACATTTTTTAAAATTTATAACATGCATCTTTATTTTCGATTGCACCAAAGATTCCAAATGATTTAGGCTTCACAAGTTCATGTCGTTTTTTAAGGTTCATAAGTTCATAAAAGATTGATTACATCAATTTATTAGTTATTAGGCATAAGAAAGATAAAAAAAACACATATAAACCTTTTTAGCGGTCCATAAGTTCATAAGTTTTTAAACTGCTTGCACAAATCCGTAGCAACTAATCCTTTAGAAAGCTTAGCAGACTCATGTACAAAGTTTGCTCGACGAATTTTCAAAAAATCATAAACACAAGCGAACACAATGAACCATAAACATTGTGAAAGGATTATCAAATTAACTTTCAAAAAACGCCTATTAATTTAAACCAATATTTGTATTATTTGGCACAAGTCGAAATGACTCATGAAATGACACATGATTATAATAAGCAAAATTTCTAAAGGTTCTTTCGGCGTAAGTCAATTTTTGCGACAATGAAATACATACAAACCTTAATTGGCGCAGCTGATTCAGTTTTCGAATTTGTTCTGGAATAATAGTGTCAAAAAAGCAATTTAAGAATAAGCCCGAAGACTAGTAATTAACACTTGAGAGTAAGTTCCAATAAACAATGTGATTATATTTATTTCTACACATTTTCTGCAATGTCTCTTACAATTTAAGCTAAATTTTTGACTTTGTCTACCGCGAGATTACCGAATCCATTCTGATGGCTAATATATGCTTACTATAAAATCGGTATAGATACATATACGCCCAGGCGCAGGATACTTGCGAAAATACAGTAATGAGAAGGTATAATGGAATGTAGATTAATTGAAAAAGGCTTTTGGGTTCATAATGCTAAAAAGTATCGAAAAGCATTAGAGACGCATCGTTTCAAGACGAAAAGATAGGAGCAGAGTGGGGGAACTAAAGTGATTCGATCTTTAGAGACGTTAAAAAATGCGTAAATAAATAATCATTTTTCCAAGAGGTGCAGCTTTTGTCAATGAGCACAAATGAATGAAAGCTCTTATTTGTTACGCGAAATAATTTAGACATCACTAGACATTTGTTCAGGTTTATTGTTTCACGATCTAACGCTGTTAGAAAACTGCAATTCGCGATGTTTGAAAGCGAGTAAGCTTTGCTTTTGAATTAATACACGATAATTTAGAAAATTACCGCTTTTATCGCGTTTATCTCGACATTTATCCAAATTTTTACAGTCGGAGTAGTACTCCAGATCCATCGGGCAACCAATCCCATCGGCTTGGGCCGGCTTAAGTATCGAAATGGTAGATTTACTGACACATCTTTCTTTCGCTACATTGTTCTCTGTCTTGATGAGATGGCATTCACTCACTGACTTTATGTATTGGCAATCATGCAACATAGAGCACATGCAAAGGGAAAACAGCTTAGCGTCGAAGGATACGGCGCCGTTTTCCAATATAAGTGCAGGCAACATGTGAATTTCCGTCAAACGAATGCTCTATTGGGAGCAAAAAAGAATAAACTTTCAAGTAGCGCAAAAAGAGTGAACTCTGTTTGCTTTAATTATAGATCAGTTAGAATCACAAAGTTATAAAACTCAGACTTGATTTCAGAAGGGTTACAGTGGGCCAATTAAACTTGCCTTCTCGACAAATAATCGTGACAACTTCCACAGATCTGAATTGGTTAATTTTCAAAGAGAAATAATGCAACGAGAACACGAAGCCAAAATGGAACTCTTGAAACAAAAACAAGCGGCAGCTGGGGCCAAAAAGCGATATTATGAAGCTAAATTGCAAAAGCTGTTTCAAACTAGCAGTTCTGTGTCTAATTTTGATTTTGGAGAAAAACTAACCTTGTCCAGTTTTCCTTCTTACACACAGCTATGAAACAATTTTTATTGAACTATGCTTGTTTTTCTTTCATGTTAGTACGCAAGCAAATGAATGTGAAGTATATTTGCAAATAAGGCGGTACGGGATTATTTCTACGAGTAGGTCGCATGATACGATCTTGAACCAAATTTATCAGTTCACGAACTGTTTCTTTTCTTAAGCAATAGCAAATTCGGAACTCTTCGTCATTAAAAGCAATAAATGGATTGATGCTTTCTCTCACAGGCCCTTAAATTTGATCCACGTGATTTTGTTCTTATTTCATCTATTCTATCAATGTTGTCGAAAAAATCGAGTAGGTCCATAAACAAACAACGCCGCAAACAATACAAATGACAGCGCTAAATCGAGCTCTAAACCTGCTTCCAGTAGATATAAAATCTCTATTTAAAAAGGGGTGATTTTTAAATCGATTTAAGCTAAATCGCCTTTGTGAATACGATTTAACAAGTCGCGACGATTTAAGTGCCCAACTTAAATCGATTTAACGCTAAATCGGTCCTAAGGGCCGTATTCACAAAGGCGATTTAGCTTAAATCGATTTGAATATCACTCCCTTTTAAATCGAGATTTTAAATCTACTGGGAGCAGGTTTAGAGTTCGATTTAGGGCTGTCTTTTGTGTTGTTTGCGACATTGTTTGATTATAGAATTACTAGACTTTTTAGACAACTTTGATAGAATATAAGAAATAGAACAGAATCATGTGGATCAAATTCAACGGCAAGTGAAAAAACGCAACAATCCATTTATTTCTGACTAGCTGAGCTACCCGGCGTTGTCCGGGCTAAACTTAGGCCTGATAGCTATATGGAATTGAGATGTCTCTTGTATTTTTTATTTTTCGGGTTTTGATGTTTTTGGGATATTTCTAAAAAAATTGTTGGTAAAATCATATTTTATTTTTTGGATTCTTTTTAAATGTTTTTTGTCAACCACTTTTTTGATCAAATCCACAATTTCGACGTTACAGAATGGTTTTGAAAATTCTTTAGCCAAAATCATATTTTTGATGGTTTGGGATGTTTTGGAAAAAATTTTCGATGTTTTAAAAAATTTTTGTTTGTTGTAGCATTTATCTCTAATAGCCATTGCTTTTGAATAGCTTTCCATGTTTTCCAATATTGTTGCACTTTGACGAAAGCATTCAAGTAGAAATACAATTTCTCAGTCTCGAAATTTGGTTCCCTTGCATTAGAATGACCCGGCATATTGATTCAAGACAATACGGAAAACTTTTCAAAATTACCTGTGTACATATTTTTTGTTTGTTCCTTCATTATCTCTTGTTAAGCAGACAATATTTTTTATGCACTTTAGGTCGATTTAGTTAAAATATTGTTAAATCGCCTTTGTAAATACGATTTATCCTTAAATCGTCGTTGCCATAAATCGATTTAAATCTTGATTTAGTATAATCGATTTAAGACCCTAAATCGATTAAAGCTAAATCGCCTTTGTGAATACGGCCCTAAGATTATAAAATTCGAACTTTTCGAGAGAAATTTTCCTTATTTAAAAAATGTCTTTTTGTGGTTGTGCTTGAGTCAAAATTATAAAAAATCGTGCATATCTGGAGGAAAGCGCCGAAAATACGGTGATGTCTCAAGAGCCCCACCAGTCCCAACAGCCCCACCGTCCCAACAGCCCCACCGTCCCAACAGCCACACCGTCCCAACAGCCCCACCAAAAATCCCAACAGCCCCACCCGTCCCAATAGCCCCACCAGTCCCAACAGCCCCACCGTCCGAACAGCCCCACCCGTCCCAACAGCCCCACTAGTCCCAACAGATCCACCGTCACAACAGCGCCACTAATAATCCCAACAGCCCCACCAATCCCAACAGCCCCACCGTCCCAACAGCCCCACCAAAAATCCCAACAGCCCCATCCGTCCCAACAGCCCCACCAGTCCCAACAGCTCCACCGTCCCAACAGCCCCACTAACAATCCCAACAGCCCCACCAATCCCAACAGCCCCACCAATCCCAACAGCCCCACCAATCCCAACAGCCCCACCAATCCCAACAGCCCCACCAATCCCAACAGCCCCACCAATCCCAACAGCCCACCGTCCCAACAACCCCACCGTCCCAACAGCCCCACCGTCCCAACAGCCCCAAGGTCAAAAAATGGTCTTAAAAGTGGTTGTATGGCGAAAGACACCATTTTTCGACTTTTCTCACCGAGCACTATCCAATGGCATAAAAAAATCGCTAGAAAAGCAAAAAATTTCAAAATTCCCTCGGGGGTGCATACCCCCCCAAGCCTCCACGCCCATGTGTGGTCTGGACTGCCAGAAAAAAATGAAAAATGTTCTAGTGAAAAAAGGAAAGATAGGTGTTAAAATTCAATAAAAATCAAGACTTTCACGCTAATCTGCTTCAAAATAGCCAGAAAATGTGGATTAGCGTAGTTTTCACGCTATGTTAACATTTATGCCAGTTTTGAGGTCATTTTTGGCTCAAAACTCCTTCTCCAGACCGATCGTGCCGTGCAGCTATGAAGCTATGATTATAACAGTGGGGTAGTTGCTACCAAAATTGGCAGCGAAAAAGTCTGGTGGGGTAAAGTGCTAAATATAGAATTCTGGGGGTCTACCATAATTTGGGGGTTAAAAGGGGCTAAACTCTTAACATCCCCTCCCCGAGCTTATGTGTGGTTGGGACAGTGCGACTGTTGGAACGGTGAGGACTGCTGGAACGGTGGAACTGCTGAAATTGGTGGGGCTCTTGGGACTAATGGGCTGTTGGGATTATTGGTGGGGCTGTTGGGACGGTGGGCTGTTGGGATTGGTGGGGCTGTTGAGATGGTGGGGCTGTTGGGATTGGTGGGGCTGTTGGGATTGGTGGGGCTGTTGGGGTTATTCGTGGGGCTGTTGAGACGGTGGGGCTGTTGGGACTGGTGGGGCTGTTTGGGCGGGTGGGGCTGTTGGGATTTTTGGTGGGGCTGTTGGAACAGTGGGGCTGTTGGGACTGGTGGGGCTCTTGAGACACAATCGAAAATATGAAGATCTCACGTCAAAGACATGCAATTTTCCATTTTTCCGCGCATTACCTAACCTGCCAACTTTTTTCGGCCAAGGGGGAGGGCAATAGCCCGCCTCCGCCCCCTCCCTAAATACGGCTCTGCACACATATGTGCTTTCCGACACGTCCGATGCAGATCAGTTAGTTGAAAAATCTGCTGATAAAACTAAATTTGTCCATTCGAATTCATGCAGTTTAAGCATTTGCATGGACCTGCAGGTGAATGTCTAGCTAAGTGGTAATATCTCGACCTGAGCGGCCTACATATGCAAAGGCATTTATATTTAGGCATTGAAATCTTTGCAACCTTAGTTCTGTGGCCACATCAAGAGTAGGACTAATTAAATCTGTTCTGTGTGTCATTTCAGCGCTAAAAAAAATTCCGACGGATACAAGCTATTTTCACGTTCCTAGTGCATTTTTCAAAGGTTTATGCCAGTGATGAAAATAGCAGGAGACGTGTCATGCTGTTCACATAATCCTCATGAAAGGCAACCAAGTTTACTTAAGCGAAATGCTTTTAAAAGTGTTTTCATTGCACAAAGTACCTTTTTTTAACTTTTGGAGCGTATATTTCTGTGTAGAATTATTTAGCCCTAAAAATTATTCAAAAATTCCAGAAGTCCAAGTAGAATCATGTCTCACAGTGCACGCCTGAACATGGCTGAAATGTTAATTGAATCGATTACTTTGTTTGACCCTTCGCCGAATAACCAATCATTCGACGAAAGATACGATTGCGAGCTTTGAGGAAAGAGAACGATTACTTTGCTTCTGTTAGAAGTCCACTTAGACAATATTTTTGCTATTTTGCGCTGGTCACTGAATTTCGGTGAATCTTCCGATGTCACAACTGAAATAATTAATTTATAATGAGCACATTTCGTACCTATCGCTTGTCAAAGCGTTGAACGATTAATTTATTCAACAAGAAGCTCTAGTTTTCTTAAGCTTAAGCCAGGCTTAATCTGTACCTACATGATGAATTCGGGCAGCATACAATTTCATAGATGAATGTTTCAGCATTGGTGCTATATTTAAGCCTGAGCTTATTGGATTCGGCTCAAGCTAAGCTTGAACCTAGCTGCCATAGGCGTAGCCAGGAGGGGTCATTGGGAGCACATGCCCCCGAAAATTTTTGAGAAATTTTATTAATCTTTCTAGCGTAATAATCGTGTCCAGAAAATTGAGTTCATAAAGGCAAAAACGACAAAATTTTCCGGCGCTTCGCGCCGAATCATTATTATATTTATTGTTATATAGATCCAAGTAGTTTAAAAGCTTGATTTAGCTAAAATATTCCAGAAATTCACATCACTCTAGTGATTAATTGCTCTGTTTGTTCGTTGAATGAAACTGCGCATGCTTGTTGAGCATAATAGTTAAAGTGCGAAAATGATTTCATATCAGTTAGTCTGTTCTTTGCTTTGTTTGTCTTTCTTTACAAGGACACATAATCCTATTTTAAATGAAAGGAATGGCCAATTTTTTTGTTTTTGCGCATTTTATGTTTTCTGAAGTATATTTTTATTAATAAGAAAGCTACAAATGGGCCTGAAAATAGTAAGAACAAAATTTTCATTGATACATCTTTCTATAACTTATTGGCAGCGACCTCTTGCTGTGCTATATGCTAAACAGGTCGAAAAACGCATTTTAGCTCAGAAATCTTGTACAATGTAGGAGCTCATCAATTTTAATTGTTTTTGTGCTTAATTCAGAATCGAGATTTAGCCGATTTTGCGACAATTTTAGCGTTTAAGTGTTTTTTTACAAAATTTTCCGGGGCACTGCCTTGGACTTCGCTGGGGGGTGGGGGCGCTTGAACGCGCCACCCCAGACCCCAGCTGTAAAATCTCGTCGTACATGTGCAACGAATTTTTTGGGAGGACAAAAAAGGTAAATGGGTTGAATTTGTAAAACTTTCCGGCGCCGGAATTAGTTTGTCTGTTCTGTATGATTGAAGCGGGAAAAATTGAGTTTAAAGAGCTAAAACATCAAAATTTTCCGGCGCTTAGTGCCGCTGTTTATTGTTCATTCTTCTTGTAAAACTCCAGCATTGCGTTTAAAAGCCTAAATCAGGTAAAACATCTTCATACTTAGTTAGTAATTTGCAGGTTAGAAGCTTAAACCGTCAAGATTGTTTTGTACAAATTTGATAATTTTCTGCTCTGACAGAATATTAGTATTCACAGAGCTACAAAATGTTAAGGGTGGTAAAAAATTACAAAATTCCTTGTGGCTTTGCGCCACTTATTATTTCCGAACTGCTTGTCAATAAAAAGACCATAGATTCTACATGAAAACGGTTAAAATTTCAAAAAATTTCAGCGCATCGCTCCGCTTCACACTTTTTGTATTTTTGATCGTCAGAAACCTATAAATTAGCTAGGCTACACTACGAAAGGTCGAAAAACTCAGTTTTACTAGGTACATAACGTTACTGGCATTCAATGCAAAAGTAGTCTTAAAAATTTTTGTTCCCCCCAAACCAAAATCCTAGCTACGCCTCTGCTATCTGCGTTCTTTAAACACTGATTAGAACCTGGCCCATTCATCAGACAATGAGGTCATCGAACAGAAGATCATACATAAGTAAAAAACATCACCTGATAAGAAACGGTCGAATGTTTTTTTCTGAACAAACTTTTCAAAATGTTAGATAGTGGGAGAAGTAGAGCATATGAGTTGCGCCATGAAAAGTTAACGAATGCAACTGTAGCTCGAAATGAATCCTATCTTTACCGGACATTTTTCACATGTTCAGTCAAATTACTTCAAAAAGCGGAAAATGTATGCACCATGAATGATTCTAGAAAAACCAAGTAGCTGTTAATCGCACTAAATCTTAGTCAGTACCATATATGGGCGTTAGGAGGGGGAGGGGTTTCTACCACCAGAAGTTGAAACCCCCAGAATTATATCTTTAGTAACAGCTTCGGCAGTTTAGCCCATCCTGACCACCGCCTCCCAGAATTTTCTTGCTGCTCATGTATGGTCAGTACTATTCTGAACCTACCGATGCATTCCATTCAATCAGAAGTTTCCGCTCGACTTCTAAACAGAAACGACACCTGGCATCTGCCGACAGGATGGACAAACAAATATTGTTTTTTTTTGAAAATTTCTGCGCAATCTTGTAGCAGGGGTGTTATTTACTGAATCAAAAACTTTATTCCAAACGAAAATCGTTAATCTTTTGGAAAACATTGATAGCAACAACCAAACGGTAGATTTTTCCATACAAGTTCTACGAAATTAGACTGATGATGACCACTATGCTACACTACATGACCGGTCTGGGAGTCAGCCAGAGCGTTTTTTCAGCCGAAATGGTCTTAAGAAGTGGTATAAACGTTAAAATATAGTAAAAAATGTTTTAATCTATGCGTCCGATTCTTTTTAGGCACTTTTGCAGAAAATTGGTGATTTTCGGCAGTTTCAGCCTTCATTTTGCCTCATTTATCCCAGAAAATTTTCCATTTTTCCGTCGGGGGTTTCAAACCCAGTGCGAAATGTTTTTCCCTGTGATAACATAGTCAAATTAATTAACAGGCGAGTCAGCTGCAGCCTTAATAAGATGCAACATAATCGTTGGATAAGCCTAAGCTAGTGGAAAGAAATTTAAAACAAAGCCAATATTTCTCAATTAGTGATTCCTCATGAAAAGTATCTATGCATAGTCAGTTGTTATCTTCTTACTGAGATATACGTTCTGGACTTTTGGGCGATCAGCGATCGTGTTGTGCGATGCGCTTTCAAGCAAATCGGCCAGATTATACCTATTGACGGGATGAGTTGTGCGGTTCCGAAATTCGAGTATGATGTCTTTCAAAGAAGGGACTGAAATGGCCCGTCTATAGCTTAAGTTTTCTATTGGCATGATCATATCACCATCAGATAGGAGTATAGTCAATTGAAAGTCACGTTTATTGCTAGAGAATCCGCACTGCTCAACTACACGAGCCGCAATATCCATCATATCCAATTCCAATGCATGATGCCTGCACAAGTAGAAAACAGATGCCACACGTCACCTGGATTATTGAAAATTTTACATAATATTTTGTTTTGAGCAATACTTTTTTCGGTAAGCATTATCTTATCTGAAAAAGTCAAAAATTAAAAATTCTCTAGTATACCACGCTGCATGATGCACCTCATTATGACTTTAATGTCTTCATTTTCTCTTTTAATTCTATTGGAGAACGAATGTTGCTTGCTTTTAGGATTTTAATGATGTAATTGGTTATCGAATAATTTTTTCATAGCTGGCCCTCTCTATCGGGCAAAGCATCTGCCGAAAAACCAGAGAAGCAATGCAGAATAACGTTAAAAGTCAATTTCAGCTGGACTCCTTATTATTTTTGAAAATGATTGTAGGACATGTAATCTAACTTATAATCCCTGCATCTCTTAATCCGTACCTTTCGAAGGAGCACTCTGGAACCTTGAAAAGTCAACAAGAACATAAAAATTTAGTCGCACGATAATGGTGCAGCTGTTTTCTGGTAGTTTGTCTGCTACAGATTGATAAACACAATAATACAGATCGTCCGACGAGGAGACTGGTGATACAACCGGAAATACTACAGCCATAGTCGCAAAGAGAAGCCTTGTAACTTCCATGTTACCTTACATATACATTGTCCAGGAAAAATCTGAAAAGTTGACTTTGGCTTGACAATAAAGCGTTGTAAATCAGCTATCGATCGTTGTTATAGCAGGATGCTTATCAGGTTGTGCGAAAATAGTTTTACAAAACCTTTTACACAAAAATTAATTTTCACACCAAAGAAAAAATTTTTCAATGACATTTCTCAGTTCGACCAAACTGTAAAAATAGGTACCTACCTAACTATTTTCGTACACTATATAAAACATACCTACATAGGCCTGGATCTGGTTTCGAAATTCCTCGGAAGTTTTTACAGCGAGGTGATTTGGAAGCATTAAAAATTCAGCCAATTGGCTTAAAGCCTTTGTTTATACCCACCTCTCTTGTCATCTGTTTGGCAAGTCTCCTAATTCCTCGTTATTTAGCTCCAATCTTCATTTTGGCAAACTGGTTTATGTAACTTTGTACCTTTGCTTTTTGGCAACCATGGTGAGCATATACTTAAGTCCAAAAATTAATCATTCACATGCAAAATAGCGTTTTTATGTCGTTTTAGATTATCTATTTCCATTTAAAATCATATGGTGTGACTTTTTCCGAAAAATTTGAAATTTTAAAATTAAACGATTTGTGGCAAAAATGATAAAACACCATTGAGTTTAGCGAGATTAGGCGCGCGAAGCGCCGGAAATTGTATGAAATTGAGGCAGACTGAGGATTTTAAGAGGAGTAAAAATGAAAGAAAACTGCTGAAACAACTGTTTTAATACTCTAGAAATCGTTTAAGAAGTCATGAAAATATTTGTTGCTTCAAAAACATATTCCTGGCGTAAAAATATGGCTTCCTGGCCGCCAAGAAAGTAAGCAAATGCCATTGATTCGTATTTTCCGGCGCGAAGCGCCTGAAAATTTGAGAAATTATGATTATCGATGGCCAATCATCAACAATTGCAGGTCCATTCTTTATCTCGTTATGTTTAGTGAGTTAAAACGGATATTCCAGGAAAAAGTCAAGCAGTTTGAATCGAACTCGGTATCCCCCGAAACAATGCGAATGTTTGACGGAGAAGGGGAACAGAGCGTTTGTTAATGTTACGTTTTGACAATTATAGTCTGTTTCATATATGTAAGTTTGAGCATAAATTTTAAGGATAATTTCGAAAGTAAGCCGATGGATTACGATAATTATATATCAAATAAATGTTATAATTGTAACCTGTCAGCTTATTGTCGGGCATAGTTCTTAAAAATTATGCCCAAACTTGTGTGAAACAGGGGTTTACCCGAAAGCTGACGCCTTAAAGCTTTATCTATACTTCACGCAAATTGCGCCGCAAAGGGATTTTGCGGCCACAGTATGCCCTAAAATTATTTTGCCCTCGCGAATATTCTGCGGCAAAATCCGCTCGCCGCGTCGCCTCATGCATCTATACTTTACACGGCGATCCCACCGCAATGGACAAAAAAGTAGCTTCCAAGTTGGCGCTCAGCGCCAATTTACCGCCGCTTCGCGCAATCTGTTCTTACTTGTGGCGAATTGCCGCTTCGATCGTTTGTTGACACCTCATTTGCATTCGCTCGATTAGTGAGTGGGTCGACTCCGACTCCGACATCTCATTTGCATTCGCAAGGGCAATCGGCTTTTTAGCTTCTGCGCTAAAAATAGCTAATTTCGGTCCTTGCCGCACGGCAAAAGTACAGATTGAAAAGCGGCGAAAAAATTTTAACTTTAGCGAATTTGGTTGCGACGCGGCGACCGCGTGAAGATTAGATTGACCGGCCGCGCCTCGCTATTAGCAGGCTGCCGCGCCGCAGCGGGAAGTGCAGATTGGTTCGGCGCGGAATTTCCTACAGTTCGTGCAAGGAGCTGGACACGTATTAAGTTCGTGTTGTTTTTTTATATTTAACCTGTGTTTACGTGTCCACTTTCATTAAACAGCTAATTAGTTTTGGAGAATGTTCTGTTGACAATGCATAGCGCATAAAAATCCATGGCAACGGATTAGTTCATATGAACCTACATATATAATTTCGAATATTTGTACATATGTGTGTATATCACCCACCTGCTCTCCAAATCCAGCTTTGGTAGCAGATAGATGATATTCTAAATATTACTACAACGTTTGCGATGAAAAGTATTGGGTGAAGACACATATACCCACTGTATAAAAATAAAAATTATGCGCTTCAGGTTTTCGATTACATTATTATTTACTGTTTTTTATGCTGTGGATCCCATAACAAGACAGACTGAAAACAGAGGTGAAGCCTTTCTCTATTCCGTATTATGCTTATTTTTGTGTTTTGAAAGCGGTTGTACTGTACCTATGTATGTATTTACAAGAAGCATGTTCATACAGTAATGCTGTCTCAAACCGAAGTGCCGTCTTATTGTTTTGATTATCAATTTATTCACGTATGACGTTGAAATTCGAAATATTATTTTTTTAATGGATAACAATCTTGTACTAGATTAGGAAAAAATGCATTGAGTTGATGCATAATAGCCGTTAAATATTGGTTTGTTGATGGATAAATATCTCTTGAAATTCTTGCCCATAACTTAAGTGAACCAGACTTAGGTACCTATAGATTTACATACAAATTGTCAGAAAATGCTTCGAGTGTTTGCAAAAAGTAATCAGTGACTTTCGGTAGAATCACTGAAATGGATTTTATTAAAACTCACAAAAAATACTAAAATGTTTAATTACGCTAATGAATTAAATTTCAGCAATTTTCGGTATTAGCTTTGTTTAGCATTATTGCCAAAAATATATAATTCTCAAATTTTATATAACCATATAGAATTACGATGAACTCATTGCTGCTAAGAATGTTATCTGAGCTGCGTAGCCCAATTTTAGCTCTCTCGCACAAAGATGCATTTGTTCTCGTTCAAAATCCAACAATTAAGGAATTTTTTATTTAGCATAAAGCAAGACAGCTAGAAATAAGATGATATGATCAATCAAAAATTGATCTTAGGGCGTCAAATTGAGGAGATTTCATTGAAAAAGGCATAACTACACTTTTTTCCTTTATGACGTACTTATGTACATATGTGGGTACATAGTACGTAGGACATCTAAAGCTAAAAATGCAATAAGCGGTGACATTCAACAATGCTTGTGCTCTTCGGGAGGTTATGATTAGAATGCACGGGTTTAGGGATCTAGACGAAGATGCGCAGCGGCCGATCTACATATAAAGGGTCAGACCGGACTACAGTCCGTTTCACACAAGTTTAAGCATAAATTTTAAAAACCATGCCTGACAGAGCTGACAGATTGTGATTATAGCGTTGTTGATACATGTAAAATTATCGTGATCCGTCGGCTTACTTTCGAAAAAATTCTCAAAATTTATACCCAAACTTATTTGAAACGGACTATAGTTGGGGGCTTATCTGGAAATTGATTTAAATGTCAAAATAGCATAAAGGCTGTGTTAATTGACAGTCTTTGGTCAATTTCAGTCATTTTTGCGATAAAATTATGAATTTATTCGTTTTTGACCGCAGTTTTGCATTTATTTCCTAGAATTTTTCCATTTTGTCCTTCTGCGGAGTGTAGCTAAACCCTGAAACTTACTCCCTCATGCATGTCTGGTCAGCATCTTACCAACTCGTAATGAAAAAGAAAATTTTAGGATTAAAATAAGGCAACATTATAAGGCCAGAAGACCGACAAGAATCAAAGATTTCCGCAAAACACTTTTTTGTGGTATATGTTTAATATTTATACGTGAAATTTAAGGTCCTTTATGTAGCTCACTGAGCTTAATGATTCCCCGGCCATGCTGTTGGTAACCCCACAAAAAACTATCATGTTTGAAATATAAATCTATCATAAGCTTGCAAAATAAATTTATTTTGCATTTCTTTTAGATGTTTACAGATAAATTTTAATTTTTTAATTTTTATTTTTTAAAATTCTTATTTGAAATTATCTATAAACAATTTAACATTGCTCATAGATGAATCCGATAGTTTCAACCTAACAAACGACAACGAAACGAGATATTGTACGGGTCGCCTGATTTATGCTAAGACTGAACATAAATTGTCTATCTTTCCCATGTTTTTGCGAATTTTTATCAGCACCGAACACCGTTGTGCATTGTTATGCTACTCGATCAAGATTTGTTCCTGGGCTAATTTCGTGGGTAACGGTTATTGCGAACTTATGTCTCAGAGCATAGACGACCCTTCGCGGACCACCAATGCAGACAGTACAGTCGTTGATGACCAGAATTCCAGCTTTCTGCACGACCTTTCATGCAAATCAATGACAGGAGCCGATCAGACCAGTAAATTTTTTCTGAAATTTAAGGCGTATTTGTTTTTATTGGCTATTCTGACAATTTTATTCCCCGAATTTTTCAGCCGTTGAAAGACGAAAACGATCTGCGGAAGATCCGTACGATTTCGTCAAATGGATCAAGCAAAACTTTATCGCCATTCTATCACAAACGAGTTTTAAAACATTTTTAGATAAAGGCAATAATACTCCTACTACCGTCATTAACACTAGTTCCACTCGTGAATCTGTTACGGTTGGGAAATTCTTGAATATATCTAATTATTTACCATCGACCTCATTTGTTCTATCGAATGCGACAATAAATTATAGCATTATTCCTTCAATCCTAGACATTCTTACAATTAATGATTACAATATAAGTTTGCAGAATGGGACGGATAACATGGATAATAATGATCATAACAAATATAATTTAGCTAGCTCTTCTGCGCAAAGTACTAAATGGCAATCGAGTGTGGAGCAAAACTTCAGCCTCGTTTACACTTCAAATGCTTCAGTAGTAACTGCGAACATTCTTCAGACACATTCTAGCGATTTATTTCCGACCTTAAATTACAGTGAAACAGCATTGGCAAACACCGAATCACTATTCTTAAAAAATAGAACCTACATTACGAATAGTTCGTGGAATTATTGGAACTATTCAGACTCATCTACCGTGGCAACCACTGAAACAACAATGGACAGTCTCTTCAACTGGAACGACGCCAACTCATCGACAGATCCAGTACTCTACAAACATTATCAAAACGGTTTTAATTATATCCACAGCAACATCTGAACAAACGGACATTTTATTCAACACAACACCGGTTTCCCGAACTAAAACTGGCAACTCCACCCAGCAATCCGTGACTAATTTGGAAGGATATTCTAATATAATTCGCGGCAACTTCAGTAATTTAAGTAGTTGGTCAAGACAGTCACTTATTAATGAATCAATTTTTGAACTATTTAACGAAACTGATAACAAGCAAACATTGGTCAATGAACGGCTTCATCCTAATTTCAACCACAGCGTTTCATTTTTGAGCGCTTGTCCTAAAAATATGACAACTTCGAAGCCACTAAATTTCACTGCAAATCTATCAAATGTATCGAAAATCGTCAGCAACTGGAGTTCCACACTTTACCCCACAACCGAATCATTTTATAAGACAGACGTTAAAGACGATTACAACGTAACTACAATTGTTAGCCGCACCAGTCTTGCAACAAGTATTCATTTGCCATTAGCTATCGTCAATAGCACAGCTAATTTCAACAAGTGAGTATTCTAATTATTCTGAAAGCTGAAGGATAAAATTTGTCGTTTTAAAGTAATAAATGAGTTCTTTTCTAATATTTCGAAATTTGTGATAATTGGAGGTAATATATGTACGTGCATTGTTCTATTCACGCATTATAAAAATTGAAGTTAGATGCAGTATCACAAAGTTTTTTTAAAATGAATACTTATATTTCAGACGTAAAATGATTAAGCCAAGTGGCTTACAGCCTCACCGTACTAGCAGAAGAAGGGGTATTGTTTGGGGTTTTCTTGAAACCTGAAACCAGGTGATTCTAGTGAAAACAAACTTACAAAGACGTAAAAACTTTTTTTGACTCAACATTTCGATATTGGAGGGTATGTTGACATAAAACATTTTTTCCTTCCAACATTCAGGGCAAAAAGCAGAGGTGAATTTATTTTGTTTTTGCTAATTCATAAAACGCATACAACAATCTGAAGCATATACGTGTACTCGTATATACATACAAAAGCTCAAAATTTACGGGAGGGGTTCCCAGCAATTTTTAAAGGAGGGAGGGGGTGAATCTACAATTTTTGGCCAAAAATGTCAAAGAAGCAGCCTAAAAATGGTTTTAAAAAACGCATGTTTCCGCCAAAAAATCAGGGAATCAAAATTTTCTGACTTTGGGGATGGCCAACTTTAGAGGGGGATCCCTTCCTCATCCACCTTTCACATATATAATCAGAAGCGAGCATGATGCGCTCTATTCTGCTAATTTTCCTTCTGTTTATTTTAGTCAAAGTATGTCATCGATCGAGATGAAGTTAGTCACGCAGACCGTGTTGACAAAAGCGACAGACTGTGGTATCAAATTAAAACCAGTGAAATGTGGGATCGTTTCGGTTAAACCTCGTATTTCTCAACTGATTCTAACTAAGACTTATACCAGCAGCGTTTACAGAATAGTTGGTGGAACCGAAGCCACACCCCATAGTTTTCCTTGGCTAGTCAGCATACAGTACGCTGGTCGGCATCTTTGCGGTGGGTCGCTCATTCATCCTCGATACATTTTGACTGCTGCACATTGCATTATGAAGTAATAATAATTGGGCTCTTTTATGACTTGAATTAGCTTGGCGAAATTATACGCATAAATGTACAGTCTATTATGTAGGTATGTTCCTACTCTGTTGAGTTAAACTGAAGGGCCGAAATTTTCAAATGCGGTTCATTTTTCATTGCTGAATTCATTTGACAAATGGTACTGCGGTCATACATGATCATGTTTGGAATTTTGAAAAATTCTGTCCTTCAGAATATAAACTGAGTACGCAGTGGCGGATCCAGGATTTTCCTAAGGGGGGGGGGTGGTACCTCTAAGGGGGGGGGGGGGGGCGGAACCCTGACTTGGGTGGAAAAATTAGCCATTTTATCCCAAAAATCGCTCAAAAATCCTTAATTCTTGCGCACTATTTTGGGCCGATGGGGGGGGCGGCCGCTTCCCGCCCCCGCTAAATCCGCCCCTGTGAGTACGCTGACCTTTGCAGAGCGTCAACGTCTTAAAAAGTCTTCAAGATGTTTCACGATATTTGTTTCCTGTAATTTTTGGCTTGAAAGTATACACATCTATTTTTAGCAGTTTGAGTCAAAATAATTTTAGACCGTTAGTTAAATTACACTAATTTGGTATATTTTCATGATTATCCTCTAAGAAATGGGGTATTGCTAGTAGGTTTATTTGGAGTATGCTTTCAAAAGTCAATTCAAGTCAAAAGATCAAAATCAGTATGATTCTGTGGCTTAAGTCAGGCTTAACCACACTTTGTAGAACTGTTGAGTTAGGCTTAAGTCGTGCTCAACTTCTGGCACCGACTTACACTCGAATATAAAAACTGGGTTCTGGATACTAACATTGAGTTTAGTTAGATAAAATAATGAAGATTAAATTACATTTGAATCATTCGAATCGTTTGAATTTGAATTTGAATTTTTTGAATTGGAATTATTTGATTCGTTTGAATCACTTTAATCATGAATCATTTCGTTGTTATCATCGTCATAACATGTTATCATAATCATTTATCTTTCATATATAGGTAATTGAAAACTTTGCGAAAAGAAAAACAGAAAGTTATTTTCCTTACTACGATTTGCAAACTTAAAGAACGTTTGAATGGCTTCCTTTAATTTAGCAGTAGTAAAGATTTCATCAATTTCTCACGACGTTCCATATGTACATCACATTTATCTGCCTTTTAAATGATTTTGAGTTGATATTAATTGCTTAAAATTACCATATGATAACAGCTGAAGAACTTAAGTATCTTAATCCTCTATGGGTAGGACCAAGATTCTGGGGTTCGGAATGGAGTCAAAAGTTCTAAAGCTGAAAGAAGACCAAAGCAATTGGTAGGGCTAAAAGAACACAATTTTCTGATATTCATTGATCTCAAACAATTGGGAAAAATAAAAAAATATTTTCACAAATTTAAGTTTAATAGTGTTCAAGACGTTTTTAAAATCTTGAGGCATAACCTTCACGCCAATTTGTGATCCTGATCGTAAAAACATAGCATGGTTAAACTGAGGGGGTCAGCCGGTCTAAGGAAGGGGGTCAAAGCTTTTCGGACAGAAATGACCTCAAAAACTGGTAAAAGCGCTAAAAAGCGCTATAATTACGTTATTACACAGTTTCTGCTGAATTTTAAGCTCGTTTTGAGAAAATTCTCAATTTTCGTCTGTTTTTTGCCTTCATTTGGCCTCATTTTCATAGGAAATTTCCAATCTTTCCTTGTAAGTCTAGGCCCTTAACCCCCCTCCCCCAAGTGGAAGTGTGATGACCACATATTGAAATTGAAGGGTAAATAGCGGATCGAACGAAATCTTAGGTACGGAAATTTTCCTTGAATATATGAATGTACTTATATGTTGACTAGCAAAGAAAAATGCTCCGATGGAACAAAAAAGAGGAATATACTTGGAATTGTGGATTATTAAGGATGTAAAAGGATGGGACTAGGAAAAATCTACCTAAAGTCGCAAAATCTGCTAAAAATCACACTTTCTCTAAGCAACGCAAAAAATCGAAGTATATTCTGCGGCCTGCACATTAAAATTAATATTTAACCATAAAATGATTGAAAAAGTAGCACATTAGCTATGCAGTAGCAATGGGCAATGATGTTGAGTAAACTAACAGTCTTTCTAAGCCAATTGAATGAATGGTTTAAAACAGTAGATACGCGTAAGTTGACTTGAAACAGACTAAATGTAGGTACACTAGCATGCCCTTAACGATTGTGTGCACTAATCAATCAGCCCCTGCTTTGCTTGCTTTAATGCTCAAAATAAAACAACTTTAAATACAATACCACTTAGTTTTCTGTTAATCAGGATACGAAGCTAGCTAGCGTTGCTACTTGCCAGCAATTAAAAAAATAAATATTATAGATTTCGTTAATACACTCTTATCTGAAACTTTGAACATTATTTAAAAAAGACTTTTTTAGAGGCCGCAGAATATACTTCGATTTTTTGCGTTGCTTAGAGAAAGTGTGATTTTTAGCAGATTTTGCGACTTTAGGTAGATTTTTCCTAGTCCCATCCTTTTTACATCCTTAATAATCCACAATTCCAAGTATATTTATCTTTTTTGTTCCATCGGAGCATTTTCTTTGCTAGTACCCCGCTTTTAATTAGTATGATTTGAGTACATCAGTCAGTAAACACATACAGTAACATGCCATTATAATGACAGCAGTCCGAGAACACGGAAAGCAATACTGTTCTTAACATCAGCATTATCCTTCTCAAACAAGACAACCTTACATTATTTTAACAGATCAAAGTTTTTCAGCATTAACTCTACGCAAATTTCAAGTGTAAGGAACACTAACGCTCAGATTTGGAAGTAAAATAAATTTGTAGTATAAACTACATTTTAACAACAAATGATTAGTGCAAATTTAAGACAACTACTAGGTGTAGAGAAAACTAATAGTCAGATTCTCAAGTCTGATTTTACGTAGAACATTTTGAAAAAAATTAAGCTTCCGTAAGGCTCTAGAACAAGAGTTGAGTTAATAGGCAGTGTAAACTTTACACAACCACAGAGTTTAAAGAAAATTATAGTCGGATTCGTTATTCTGATATTACGATCAACATTTATGAAAAAATTAAGTCTCCACAATGGCCCAAGGACAAATAAATATCAGATGTGTTAACGTAGACTCAAGCTACGTTCACTTCGCTTACTTAACCCGAATCTCAAGCTTATGCGCTCACACGGGGGTTCTCGCCCTTTTTAGGAGGTCGATCACCAGCCGGCGATTCGGAGGTAAGCGGCCCGGCCTATTCAAGGTAGCCCGTCCCTCTATGCACGCACCTAGTGAAACTTACTTACTTAACCCCTTTCAGATTAAGTACCTAATTAAAGTAAGTTCCCGGAAATCTAATTGAGGGCTCAAAAAGATTATTATTTAACTTGTTTTGGACCGAATTCCGGTGCTTGAAAATATTAAGGGTTCCTAAGATAGTGTAGCACAAGGACATAATTCAACAGCACGGAAATTCAACCGAGCCCAGCATCGTTAATTAAATAATTAATTTTTACAATATTTTTGGCAGAAAAATTATGAAGCAATTAAAAAGCGACAGCATGGAGGATACATGCTGCTGACCGTCGTGTTACGCTAATCGGGTAAAATCAAATAATGTAATTAAACAAGGGCACAAAGCCCTGCCAAAGGCATACAACAACTGATGCCAATTGGCACAAACACGAATGATAAAAAACAAAGCGTGCGGCGAAAAGAAGCGTGCACACCACGCAGGAAAACTAACAGACGAGTTCTGCAGCCAAGCAGATAAAAGGCACGTACGGAGTCTGCTCACGTACGGCGACGAAAAGAAAAAAAGATACGCTCAGCGCGGAAGCTGGCGAAGAGGCTCTCAGGCTTAAAAACTAATTGTAAAATGTAAAATCTTAATGTGCCGTCAAAACTGCGCTCGCACGCAGTTTTAACTGATGCGGAAAAAGAGGTGTAACAACACGAACAGAGATATGAAATGGATCTACGAATACGACAATAGGCCTATGGGCAAAAGCTTACGGTAAAGGCAGTGGCGGATCTAGGATTTTCCTAAGGGGGGCGGTACCCCTAAGGGGGGGGCGGAACCCTGACTTGGGCGGAAAAATTAGCCGTTTT
The DNA here is from genome assembly GCA_036768485.1 of Mermis nigrescens. Lineage (NCBI taxonomy): Eukaryota > Metazoa > Nematoda > Enoplea > Mermithida > Mermithidae > Mermis > Mermis nigrescens. Next base: position 7,596,125 of record JAVLUZ010000145.1, on the reverse strand, counting down.
AAGCCGAAAATCGCTAAAAATCGCTTGAAAATGCTTAATTTTGCGCACTTTTTCGGGCCAATGGGGGAGGCGGCCGCCCCCCCCCTAAATCCGCCCCTGGGTAAAGGTATGTACAAACGAGACAGGCACAAATATGAGACACACACATATGATCTTTTAACACACGTAAGATATGATAACACACATACCAATTCGTACTCAAGTCGCATTGAGCCCGAGTACCCATTTTCCTATCCCGGATTTTGATTGAAAATATGTGTGGGAATGGAATGAAAAATATGATAATTTTTAGGGGAAGGTGGTCCCGGGCGACTCACTTAAGCGTTGCGCTTAACGGTCGTGTACGTGCGTATGGAAATTGAGCACAAGAATGTACATCTGGGGCAATCAATCGGTTTTTTTTCATCTGTTTCAAAAAAACCCAAACCGATTTTTTCCCAAAAAATTTTTTCAGTGTAAAGTTTACAAACATAAGTTTGGCACATACAAACGTACTACAATCAAAGGGCTACAAACTGGCCCAAACCAGAATTTATTTACACTCCACTTTCTCTGTTCAGAAGTCGGGAGAGGTCGAATAGGATAAAAATAAAGTACTTTCTAAGGGGTGGCGAACAAAAATATGAAGTGAAGAAGTCGGGAGAGGTCGAATAGGATAAAAATAAAGTACCTACTTTTTAAGGGGTGGCGAACAAAAATATGGACAAACACGTATTTTTCACTGTCCACCACATTGTAAACTTTAAAAATCTGAACCGAACGCCCCATTGAGTGTAAATAAATTCGGTTTGGGCCAGTTTGTAGCCCTTTGATTGTAGTACGTTTGTATGTGCCAAACTTATGTTCCGCGAAATATTTGATATGATTTACCAATTAAATACGAAAAAACCTGTTTTTTCCGCCTATTTTACACCTCAGATTTCGAACTTTACACCCCCATAAACAACTCAATATTACGTTTTTTTGAACGCGGTTTGCTTCGACGTGTAGCCCTTAAAAGTTACTTTATATTTATCTATTTAAATTATCTTAACTCATAACCGAAAAAGTTGGCAGAGAAATCTTGGACAAAATCTGTTTTTTTACTCATCCACTAGAGTGTAAAGTTTAAACCCCTGGTACTGTGTACTAATTGTAGAAAGTTTGAAGGTCAGATTCGTTATTCTGACCTCACAGAAAACATTTTAAAAAAAAATTTATCATCCACGACGCTCTGGGCGGAAAAAATTTTTTCAGTGTAAAGTTTACACCTGCACTAATAACGCAATATTGATTGTAAAGAAACAAAATAAATTTTGACGTGTAGCGCTTAAGACGAGGCAGATTTTAAAGGTAGTTACCACGTTCTTTCTACTAAGTGGAGAATATGGCAGGGAAAAAATATTTTTTGTCTCAGACTCTTTACAATAAACCGTCTCTAAATTCGAAAATATTACTTTTTAAGAAAAAATAAAAACAGTTTCTCCTAGATTTTATAACCGTCTACCTTTTGAAACCAATAAGACTGCATAGAATGTAAAACTGAGTTAGATATGCTCTTGCACATGAAAACAGTAAAAAACTGTCTAATTTACACTCCTGTGCAACAACCAATGAGTGTAAAGAAATTTTAAGACCAGATTCGTAACCTACTAATTAGGGAAAACATTTTTAAGAAAAATTCATCATCCACGATGCTATGGGCGGAAAAATGTTTTCAGTGTAAAGTTTACACTTGCACTAATAACGCAATATTGATTGTAAAAAAACAAAATAAATTTTGACGTGTAGCGCTTAAGACGAGGCACATTTTAAGGGTAGTTACCACGTTTTGTCTACCAAGTGGAGAATATGGCAGGGAAAAATTTTTTTGTCTTAGACTCTTTACAATAAACCGCCTCTAAATTCGAGAATATTACTTTTGAAAAAAAATTAAAAAAAGTCTCCCTAGATTTTTTAACCGTCTACATTTTGAAACCAATCAGACTGCATAGAATGTAAAACTGAGTTAGATATGCTTGGCCACATGAAAACTGTAAAAAACTGTCTAATTTACACTCCTGTGCAACAACCAATGAGTGTAAAGAAATTTTAAGATTAGATTCGTAACCTACTAATTAGGGAAAACATTTTAAAAAAAAATTGGCCCTCCGCAAATTATTTGAATTTTTGGTGTAAACTTTACACACTCACGACGCGCTCGGTATTGAGTGTAAACAAGAAAAAAAAATGGGGGCACTAAGTTTTTTTATTATCTACCTTTTAAAAAAACCGCACCTCTCAGATGTGTGCCGTTATAGCTGTGAGGGGGGCACAAATTTCGCACTCGCTGTGAGAAACATATAAGAAAAAAGGATGGCCAAGTATATTATAGGTAGCGCTATCGCGCTACCTATGATTTCTGCGAGGGTCATAAAAAAGTGAATAATTAATTAATCATCTTTATGTTTACTCATTATTTGTTGATTGTAGTGTCAGAGATTTGTATTTCCCGTTTTATTCGTAGTTATTGTCTGGAAATTTAATATTTTTGGAACATTTAAAACTTGTACGGAAAAAACGTATTATCTAGTAATCAGATATTTAGGGCAAAGAAAATCCGGAGGATAACGTTAAAAAATCTTCCTCTAATTCGGCTTTGTTTTGGGCCCAGAAGTACTAAACACACGCCCAAAAATACAGTTTTTCTACTATTTGAAGTGGATCTTCAGATGATGGAATGTAAAAACATAAAATTTTTTAAGAAATTGACGATTTAATAAATTAATCCTTGACCAACAGCTTCTTTACATATAGCTTTGGCTAATAAATGTTAGATCGCTAAACAGTTAGACTTCCCCTAAACAACGCGAAAATCGAAGTATATTCTGCGGCCTATGCGCGTTTCTGCAGATTTTCCGTAGTAATTTCGATTACGATGGCTAGTATTTTGATTACTTTATTTTGGAAAGTTTAAAGAAATTATTCGTGGTTTTTCATGAAAGGTATTAAGTTGGCCATGTAGATGTAAAGTTTACACTATTATCTTTTAATCCAGAGCATTGTGGAAGGTCAAGATTTCAATAAATAAATAATACATTGATTATTTAATAGTCATGAAAGTGTCTTCAATGCTCTTTTGCAAAACACTTAAATGCGCTTTGTGACTACACCCTCATTTTTCACAGGCCGCAGAATATACTTCGATTTTCGTGTTGTTTAGGGGAAGTCTAACTGTTTAGCACATTCCAATGGCTTCTGCGCATATAGGGAAATTTTCCCTAGTCCCCTCCTTTTACATCCTTAACAATGAAGAAATTCAAGGTATATTTACCTTTTTTGTTCCATCGGAGCATTTTTCTTTGCTAGTTCCCTTCTTTTATTTAATACTTCAGGCCATATATCCTTAGGTGGGCAGCGTCGAGAGACGCCGAGTGGTAAACCCTTCATCGGATCTGAAGGTCCCGGGTTCGATTCCGCCTCGATGCAGTTCTTTTCGGCACGCCAACCCAGCCTTTCATCCCTCCGGGGTCGATAAATGGGAAGCTGCACTTGTGTGGCGGAGGTTAAAACCCGTGGGACTTGCACCCCCTTGCGGTATCTAGCTGAAATCATCTTTGGATGCATGGGTAAAACCCGCTTTCGGTGTAAAGCCCGGCCTTTAACCTTTAACTTTTTAAAGTGTGCAGCACCAAAATTCTGGGGGTGTAAGTAGCTAAAGAAATTTCTTTTTTCGACTCGAACTTTTTACACTAAAATGATCACAGATCAAGAAATATTGTGTTAAAGGAGGTAAAAAATTTTACGCTGTGAGATGTTGTAGCCCTCTACAATATAAAATTAATTGGACTGCCACAGAAACCAATATTAAGATAGATAAGCTTCACTCGGGGGCAACATTTTTAAAAATGATCTGGGCGGAAAAGTGCTTCTCAGTGTAAACTTTACACTTCTGCTAATAACGCAATATTGGGCGTATAGAAACAAAATAAATTGGGAAATGTAATCAGCATGTTCCGCCTACTTAGCGGAGTAGCTGAAGAAATTTCGTTTTTCGTCTTGAACCCCTAACACTAGAACTATCACAGATCGATAAATATTGCGTTAAGAAAGAAAAAAATCTCATCGTTATTGAGATATTGTAACCCTCTACATTATAAAACCGATTGAACTGCATAGAAACCAAAATTGAGATAGATAACCTTTAGGACACGCCAAGAGTAAAAAACACGTATACTTTACACTTTTGTGCAATAACCATCTAGTGTAAAGAAAGTTTAATGTCACATTCGTAATCTACAACTCGGGCGCATCATTTTCTTAAAAATTGGCCCTCCGCAAATTGTTTGATACCCAATGCTCTGGGCGGAAAAATGCTTCTCAGTGTAAACTTTACACTTGTAGCTAATAACGCAATATTGGGTTTATAGAAACAAAATAGACTAAGATCTGTAACGCTAAGGTCAGAGCACATTTTAAGCATAATTAGCATGATCCGCCCACTTAGCGGAGTTAGCTGAAGAAATTTCGTTTTTCGTTTCGAACCCTTTACACTAAAACGATCACAGATCAAGAAATATTGCGTTAAAAGAGAAAAAAATTTATCCTTGAAATATTGTAACCCTCTACATTATAAAATCAATTGGACTGCACCAAAACCAAAATTGAGATAGATAAGCTTCAGGACACGCTAAGAGTAAAAGACCCGTATACTTTACACTTTTGTGCAACAACCATCTAGTGTAAAGAAAGTTTAATATCACATTCGTAATCTACAACTCTGGGGCATCATTTTCTAAAAGAATTGGCCCTCCGCAAATTGTTTGATACCCAATGCTCTCGGCGGTAAAGTGCTTCTCAGTGTAAACCTTACACTTGTGTTAATAAAGCAATATTGGGTGTATAGAAGCAAAATAAACTAGGATCTGTAACGCTAAGGTCAGGGCACATTTTAAGCATAATTAGCATGTTCCGCCTACTTAGCGGAGTAGCTGAAGAAATTTCGTTTTTCGTCTCGAACCCTTTACACTAAAAGGATTACAGATCGAAAAATATTGCGTTAAAGAGTAAAAAATCTCAAGTTATGAGATATTGTAACCTTCTACATTATAAAACCAATTGGACTGCACAGAATGCAAAATTGAGATAGATCAGCTATAGGACACGCCAAGAGTAAAAAACCCGCATACTTTACACTATTGTGCAACAACCATTGAGTGTGAAGATATTTTAATGCCACATTCGTAATCTACAACTCGGGGGCAACATTTTTAAAAATGATATTGGCCCTCCGCGAATTTGTTTGATACCCAATGCTCTGGGCGGAAAAGTGCTTCTCAGTGTAAAGTTTACACTTGTGCTTATAACGCAATATTGGGTGCCTAGAAGCAAAATAGACTAGGATCTGTAACGCTAAGGTCAGGGCACATTGTAAGCATAATTAGCATGTTCCGCCTAGTTAGCGGAGTAGCTGAAGAAATTTCGTTTTTCGTCTCGAACCTTTATACTCTACAACGATCACAGATCAAGAAATATTGCGTTAAAAGAGAAAGAATTGGTCCTTGACATATTGTAACCCTATACATTATAAAACCAATTGGACTGCACAGAAACCAAAATTGAGCTAGATAAGCTGAAAACACGCAAAGAGTAAAAAACCCGTATACTTTACATTTTTATGCAACATCCATTGAGTGATCAGATTCCTAATCTACAGCTCGGGGGCAACATTTAAAAAAATTGGCCATCCGCAAATTATTTGATTTTTCGGTTTCCACTTTACACGCTCATTGCTAACTCGGTTTGGAGTGTAAACAAAAACACAAAATGGTACATCGAGTTTTCCAATTATCTATCGTTTTAAAAAAACCGCACCGCCCAGATGTGTGCCGTTGTTGCTGTGAAGGGGGACACAAAATTCGCACTCGCTGTGATAAACATATAAGAAAAAAGGTGGCCAAGTATATTATAGGTAGCGCTATCGCGCTACCAATGATAGGTAACTATACACGTTGCTCGATGTATGCAGTCAATGGCAGATTTCTTCCCCTTCAACCGCATGCTATTTTATATCTTGGTTTCTATTTTGCTGGTTTTTTAATATTTATACGCTGATTGAAAACCATTTTGTTGCACCTGTTGATGTTTTAGCCGATTGGTATCACTGTTCAAAGTCGTGCTCGGCGCCCATAATATTGTCAAGGCAGAAGACACTCAGCAAAGGCGGAGCTTAGTGAGCATGGAAGCTCATCCGGAATATGGCTTAATGAGCCCCGATTCTTACGATGTGGCTCTCATGAAGCTGGACAGCGAAGTTAACCTTACTGATGAAATCAACTTTGTTTGTGTGCCAGAAGTTGACCCTGAACCTGGAGCACAACTTGTCGTTTCCGGCTGGGGTTGGACCGACTGTAAGCTTGAAATATATTGTGCCGGCTTAAATTACTACATTTTTTCAACTTTCAAATAACTAAGTCATATTTGCTGCAGGCACGTAGCTGGCCTTTTGAATTGAGGGGTCAAAAATTTTTGAGTCGGATTTCTAAACAACCGCTTCTTGTAGGTGGTCTAAAATACATAATTGTGTTTTTGAGCATTTCTTGGCCAGCCTACATAATAAAGATAAAAATTTGGGCCAACCCAGAAAACCTACTACAAGGTTTTAAGGAGTTGGAGTTTTACACATTTTCGATGGATTTCATGGTAGTTCAGCGATTTCAGAAAGTTTTGGGATTTCAGGGACTCCAGGAAGTTCAGGCTCTGTGCTATATACTACGCACGAAGTGGTAAGCTTGTGTCGTATGAATGTACTTGACGCAGCTGACATATACGCATCTAAAGCAAGCTAAGCACTCTCCATATTAAATAAGCGTGGAAGTGCAAGACAATGATTTGCTAAGGCACATTGCAAGGCCATCAGAGTGGATTGGTCAGTCAAACATGGAATCCTAAGTTTATAGCTCTAGAACATCCAGAAGTACGGCACAAAAGCATTTATAGTCTGTTTCACATAACTTCGTGCATAAATGTTAAGAATTTTTATCGACAGTAAGCCGAGGGTATTACGATAACTATATATCAGATCAATACTATAATCGCAATCCTGTCAGTTCATTGTCGGAGATAGTTTTAAAATTTATGACCGAAGTTGTGTGAAACAGAGATGGTTAAAGGCTGATTTTAAGTTTTATTAAAACATAATTTAGATGTTACAGTGTGCTATTTCGTATACAATGTTATAACCTATGTAAAGAAATGTTAAGAAGCGTAAGGAAAAAATTGAAGAGAAATTGAAAAATCTTTTGATTGATTTCGAAATTGGACATAAAAATTTATCATTTAACCTATCTGCATGACTGATTCATATACATCGAGTCCAAGTTTGACTTCAGGAAATTTCGAAATCCTTGTCTAACACTTGACATATTACCATTTTTAAGTCGTATTTTGACTGTCTTTTTGGTAGACTTCGAAAAGTTTTAATTTTTCTCCTCTAAGAGGACCCTTGTAAAAAATAAAAACAACTTAGCAGCACTAAACGCAAAAGTCTCTAAAATCATAACTTTCTGGAATTCGCGAAACTATTAAACAACGTGAAATCGGAATCCCTGAAGTTCCTGAAATCCCTGTAGTCCCTGAAATCCCTGAAATCCCTGAAGTCCCTGAAATCCCTGAAATCTCTGAAATCCCTAAAGTCCCTGAAATCCCTGAAGTCCCTGAAATCCCTAAAGTCCCTGAAATCCTTGAAGTCCCAAAAAAGTTAACATCCCTGAACTCCCTGAAATCCTTGAAATCCGCAAAAAAAGTTTGTATCCACCTCAGCATGTAGTAGGTTTTATGGGTTGGGCCAAAAATTTATTAAATTAAAAAATTAACTTATGATTCCAATATTCAAAAAAACATGTCGTATAAAATGGCCACAAAACTGACTTAGAAACAATATATTCAAACTTGACCTAGCTTAAAAATTGTTTTGTACTGAATTCAGGTTATTGCAACTTATTAACGATGTCTTACTCAAACTTGGTCTCTTTGGAAGGTAAAAGTTATACAAAAACAATAAATCGGGTGCAAAGCGCCCGAGCACCAGAAATGGGTCGTCGACGCTTAAGGCCTTGAGCGAACGACAATTTCTGATAATAGCTTATTTTGGCGCAGAAAGTCCGTCCTTCTAAAGCGACCATATTTATGAAGAAACTGTCAGCAGTCACGAAAATTGATGTGTTGCTTTTCCGATGATCCTATTAGCCAAAAAATGAATATTTCGAGTCGCATGATTGCAAGGGAGATAGAATACTGAGAAATTTTATCCTTAGTTTGCTGTCTGCGGATGTGTTCTAGCCACTAAAATCAGCCTATGATCTGGCATATGTGAAAAATCGCGAAAATGGTGACTCATTAAAGCTTGGCTCGTAGCTGACGAACGATGTTTATTTTTCATAGTTCGCACATTAACATTTTACTATTCGTGTTTTCTGAATTTTCGAAATATGTATAATAAAAAAGTAGGGTACAATTTTAGTTTCGTCTCATAAATTATGCAAATTTATACTTAGAAACATAACAACGCCTTTTAATAAAACGGTTTTGATTTACTTTTTCATGCTTAAGAAAATATAGAAATGATATGCCTGACATGATAAATATCCTTGAGCACTTAAGCAATTCATTTGTTATATTCTTATATGTTCCACGATAGATTGAAGTTCAAAAGTGAAGATGCCTTTTATAAGCTGCTCAATTATTTAACCTTTACTGAACTTTGCAGCTATTCATATATTAATGTGTATGAACTTCTAACCATTTTTTATTTTAAACCATTTTTCAGCTCACTTCTATTTGTTTGACAACGAGAACGAACTCTTAAAGACATAAAATGGGATTGAAAGATAAAGGTAACCAATTAAAAGAAATAGAAAATTTTGAAGTAATGGAAAGTCATAATGGATTCTATATTTCCTAGACAGGTCGGTGCCATGCATGTAATAATCGTGAGGAAAAATTGAATTTTATCACAGATAGGTAACGCAATAGATAATATATTTGAAAAGTGCTTTGACTTACGTGAGGCTTACACAAATCTAAAACAGACTTTTCGTACCTTTGTAAAGTTCATTATTTGAACGTTGTGCCTGATTGTGCACAATTAGCTTCAGAGGAAAAATAAAACGTAAAAAATATAATTTTTGTATGCATTACCGTTTTTTCATGGATTTCATTTTAGTTCAGCGAGGATGGCCAGCTAAAGCACAGCAAGTGGTCGTGCCTCTAATGAACACTTCACTCTGTAATGACGATGAGCATTATAGCGGTAAAATTGATGAGACTATGATTTGTGCAGGATATGAAGAAGGCAATAGAGATTCATGTCAGGTGAGAACGGTTTGAAGTTTCTTATCATGTGATGAACGTGGGGAGCGTTTGACTTACCAATATTAGTTATTTACAGCCGCCCTTTTGTCTATCTTATAAATTTACATAAATTAAATTCAGGCAACACATACATACATGCACTCCCTCACAATGAATCTTTAAGGATAGGTATTGCAACTTTTTTGAAAGAAAATCCTGAATTAGGTCAGAAAACGGCAAAAACGCTACTTCGCGTAGGGAATATCGGATTTTTCAAACTGCATGACGAAAATCCTGACCCAGTGTACAGTATCGAAAAAATTCGAAGCGTGATGAAAGAGAGTAAGAAGGAAATGAAAATTAAGTTCATTAATCAAATTTCAAATTATTACTTTTGAAGGTAAAACTGCCTCTATTAAAAATTTCTCTGATTATAGACGTATGAATATGTCAAGTTTAGCTCAGTGTATCTTGTACGTTACGTATATTGATTATATGTAATTGATTTCCTCTTTTGGTCCCTTTTCTGCATGCAGATCTCATATGCTTTTTCCTTCATCGAAAAATTCATCTAGTCATTAATAATTGAATCTTTTGGAGAAGACCGAGTTGAATAATTTCTCCTAATTAATCTTTTAGTGTTAAAAATAAATAAATGCTTCAGTTCAAGCCATTGATTAAAGTTTAAAGTTTCAGGGTGACAGCGGAGGTCCATTAATGTATTATAATACTTCGATAAAGCAATTCTTTGTTGTTGGAATCGTCAGTTGGGGTGAGGACTGCGGAGAACCATTAAAACCGGGTGTTTATTCGCGTGTGTCTATGTCTCACAGCTGGATTGTGTCCGAACTGCAATAAACGACCTGTGATAGTTTTACCAATGTTTATTCATTAAGTGCATAATAATTAAAATTGTCAATTGTCTTCGCAATCTGTGAAGTACCTACCTATCTACCTATTCTTTTACTAGCAAAGAAAAATGCTCCGATGGAACAAAAAAGATGAATATACTTGGAATTGTGGATTATGAAGGATGTAAAAGGAGGGGACTAGGAAAAATCTACTTAAAGTCGCAAAATCTGCTAAAGATCACACTTTCTCTAAGCAACGCAAAAAATCTGAGTATATTCTGCGGCCAACAGATTGAAATAAATATTTAAACATAAAATGATTGAAAAAGCAGCATATTAGCTACGCAGTAGCTATGGGAAATGATGTTGAGTAAACTGACAGTCTTTCTAAGCCAATTGAATGAATGGTTTAAAACAGTAGGAAACGCGTAAGTTGACTAGATGACTTAAAACAGACTAAATGTAGGTACACTAGCACGCCCTTAACGATTGTGTGCACTGATCAATCGGCCTCTGCTTTGCTTGCTTTAATGCTCAAAACAAAATAAAACAACTTTAAATACAATACCACTTAGTTTTCTATCAATCAGGATACGAAGCTAGTCAGCGTTGCTACTTGCCAGCAATTTTAAAACAATAAACATTAGGTACAGATTCCGTTTATACACTCTTATCTGAAACTTTGAACATTATTTAAAAAAGACACTTTTTAAAGGCCGCAGAATATACTTCGATTTTTAGCGTTGCTTAGAGAAAGTGTGAATTTTGGCAGATTTTGCGACTTTAAGTAGATTTTTCCTAGTCCCCTCCTTTTACCTCCTTTATTAATCCACAATTCCAAGTATATTCATCTTTTTTGTTCCATCGGAGCATTTTTCTTTGCTAGTACACTACTTTTAATTAGCGTGATTTCAGTACACCAAAAAAATAAATATCACATGTCAGCCACTTTACACCACTGTTTTGTGCAAACAAACTGGCGTATCACATTTGGTTTCTGGTTCATTTTTAGACTTGAGATTATATCCAGACTCATAACCCATAACTTGACAGAAAAAAACAAGACAGAAACATGTTTAACTCCCCCATTTTTTTGACTTTACACCTCCCGAAAAAGCTAAATACTGATGTAAACAAACGCAATTCGCTGTGACGCGTACCCCTTAGGAAGTACTTAATTTTTATCATATTCGACCTCGCCCGACTTCTGAACAGAGAAGCTGGCGAACAAAAAATGTACAAACACGCATTTTCCACTGTCCACCACATTGTAAACTTTAAAAATCTTAACCTAACGCCCCATTGAATGTAAATAAATTCGGTTCGGGCCAGTTTGTTGCCCTTTGATTGTAGTAGTTTGTATGTTCCAAACTTATGTTCCGCAAAATATTTCATATGATTAACCAATCAAAATACGAAAAAACGCTGTTTTTTCGCCCACTTTACACCTCAGATTTCGAACTTTACACCCCATAAACAACTCAATATTACGTTTTTTTGAACGCGGCTTGCTTCGACGTGTAGCCATTATAAGTTACTTTATTTCTATTTTATTCAATTCATCCCAACTCATAACCGGAAAAGTTTGCAGAGAAATCTTGGACAAAATCTGTTTTTTTACTCATTCACTAGAGTCTAAAGTTTAAAACCCTAATATTAACTGCGTATTGATTGTAGAAAAGTTTGCTGGTAAGCACAGGATAGCCCTTGATCCGTAGTACATATCTGTCAGAAAAAATTTCCTAAAACTCATAACCGGAGTTGTTGGCAGACATAAACAAGTCGAAAACTCGGCCAACATGTGTCTTTTCACCCCCAGATTTTCGCACTCTTCACACTCCCATTCGAGAACTGAGGCGAAATTTAAAAAACAAAAAAGTGCTATCTGCAGAACCTAAATAGATGAATAAGTCAAATGAAGTGCATGGTTTTGCCAAGAGAATTAAAAAATGGAAAAGTCAGCATTCAGAAGATTCGAACCATCATTCTTTTCTTAAGAGCGCATCCGAGAACGGAGTTGTCAACCACTGCGCCAACTCAGGCGCGTAGCCAGGATTTTATTTTGGGGGGTCAAGACAAGCATTCTAAAATTTTATTGTACAAGGCTTATTGTGCTGAAAATTAGCCAATCCCCATCCATTCTCCACAGAAAAATTTAGGATAAAACTATATTGAACCTGAGATTGATGGTTAAAACTTTTGGGCAATTATTGAAAAATTTAGGTGGTAAATTACTATAAATCTGCGCATACATGCTTGAACCATTAAATGCATTCATCAACAAAATCAGCAAGTAATCATTAGAGCATTTTTTATTTTTCATGGCACGACATAAATTGGAAGATCTGCTACAGTACATTAAAGATCTATTCTGCGACTAGTTGAGGCAAACATTTGAAGTATATTATCACAATCTATTGTCATTTCACGATGCACAGCGACTAGGGTAACATTTGAGCAACGTTCTTCGGTCATGCGTGATCTGAGGTAGCTTTTAACTCTTCTCAATGTGGAAAACGTTCTCTCAGGCGTCGAAGTAGTAACCGGTACAGTAAGCAGGATCTGAGAATATAAACAATTTTTAAAATGCATCACAGCAATTCCAAGCAATAAATGACAGAAAGCAGGGGCGTATGCAGGATAAGGAGGGAAGGCGGTCCAAAATTGGTGACCTTATATTCCGAGATACGTTCACTGGGGCACCAAATCAACTGCATATTTTTCTGATGTTTTCAAACATTCTCTATCCGATGAGCTCATAAAATTCAACTTTTTCAAAAAAATTTCTCCTATGGATAAGCTATGAAAAATGACATTTTTTTGGCCGCGCTCGGGCCTAAATTGATTACAATAATGATTATATGGCGCGAAGCACCTAAAATTTTGAGATTATTGATGAAGAAGAGCCGATTTCAATCATTTTTCAATGCATTATCTTACCTTCCTAAAATTGTTTCTCGGGCCAAGGAGGGAGGCGGCCGCCCTCCCTGCCTCCCCTGCGTACGCCTATGACAGGAAGGTAATATTATAGGTTGTCCCATGTGCCCAATTGCTAGATTGGCATGAAGGTATGTATTCTTATATCAAATCTGAATCTTGAAAATAGCAACTTAACATAAATTCAAATAGCTTAATCATTGTGAAGAAATTATTAATAAAAGAATTTGCATTTTCAATAAGAATTTTAAAGCTAAAATAACAGTGACAATGCAGTAACATCGATTTATAAAAGCTGAAGTTGATCGAACGTTTAATTAGGAGAATTTAAGAAATAAGTAACCTATTTACTTCTACTGCGTTGTATCAACAACTTAATTCCCATGGGGAATACTGAATGTCAACTTGCCATATTAAGTAGAAATAAATAAAACTTTACCAACCAAGGTAAGTTAAAATTAAGGGGATTTAAAAGTTTTCACACTAAACCTCAAAAAAAGATCGTACAGTATTTTGTATTTCCCTCAAAATTGCTTGAAACCATGGAGAAAATTTTGACAAAAATAATGCCCTCATAATTAACTCCTACACGAATATCCTGCTTTTGAACACCAGTAGGTAGCTTATATTTTTAGTTGGTTTAAAAACTTTTAAAGCAAAATGTATATTTGGCTCAAATTCTAAGCTGCAAACAGCAAGTGCATCCGATGCGTTTCTAGGCATGGTTGTGGCATCCATGTTCTTAAACTGACGTTTCCAGCTACGGTATTCACCAAAAAAGCTTGCCTCTGCGCAATCTATTTGTTCAGAAATTTATGAGTAGATAGAACGGATTGTATCATCATTGTCAGCTGAATTTTTATAGAACAATTAGAGCAAAAGGTTTCTTCTTAGCAACATAGGAACAATAAGCAAAAGCATGATCAGAGCTGCACCTGCAACTAATTCGGCAAATTTAGAAAGTAACAATATATTTTAAAGAATGCATAGGTGCATGAGGTTAAATTTTCAGGAAAGTGGATGTTTTAAATGTGAAGGTGGATGGTAATTTTTTAAAAATCGAATTTATAGTGAAAAAAACGATGATATCCACACATGGGCGTGGGGGGTTTGGGGGTATGCAGCCCCCAGAAGTTGAAATACCCCCCCCAGAAATCAAAATACCCCCCCCAGAAAATTTTTTTTTGCTTTTTTAGCAATTTTTTGATGCCATTGGATAGTTCTCGATGAGAAACGTCGAAAAATGGTGTTTTTTCGCCATACGACCACTTTTAAGACCATTTTTGACCTTTGAAAATTTTTTCACTCCCTCCAGAAATTTTTTCACCCCCCCAGAATTTTGGTGCTGCCCACCTATGGTGATATCACTTTAACCCAATCATGTTGACGAATTTCAAACTCACTTAAAACAACTTCACAGCATTTCTAAACTAACAAGTTATCTTTCTTAATCCAATAAAGATTAAAGCTAGCTTTCTGAGCTTAGCAATATAGAATTCTCAGACATAAAGCAGAAATCACAGTAATTCTTAAGTTTTGACATCAAGTATTATCAAAATCCAACCAATCTACAATGTGAATGTTTGTTTATCATAGTCGGAAAGGTGATAGCACTACGTGTCCCAAAAATTATTCAGGAGTCTAATATGTTAAAAATACGTAGTATAAAGCCGCTGAATGTCACTATAGGGAGGAGAGCAACTAACGTCCTAGAATTATTGAACTAAAACATAAAATTTTGTGACTTAAAAACAGATAAAAAAGCAAAAGGTCTTTTCTTAGCAACAAAAGGTCTTTCTGATTTTTTTCAATAAATAGCTTTCTGCCTAAAATACTGAAGATCGACTCCCCTGCTTTTCTGACCTGACTGGCAAAAACATATGTTTATCAATTTACTTACTAAAATAAGCCGGAATCAAGTGCTGCAACTTGAAGATTGATCGTGTGCTGAAATTAAATCGCAATTCAAGTTGCTCAATTAGCTTCTTAAGATATTACTGATAGATCGTGGTCTGACACTCCATTCGACTTGGCCTGATTGATGCGCTGCCCTGCACGAGCTTTGCTTTGTCCAGAGCTAAAAATGCAAAGAGCCAATGACCAGATAAAAACTTAAGCTACGAGTATGTGTCAAAGTAATTAACTACAGTGCTCACCATACCTGGACGTGGGGATTTGTGGGGTATGCACCCCAGAAGGCAAAATACCCAACAATAAAATGCAACCCCCAGAATTTCATTTTGTAAATTTTTTCTCTTTTTTTGGTTTTTTATGCCAATCGATAGAGCTTAATGAGGGATGTTCAAAAACGATGTTTTTTCACCGCAGCACCATTTTCAAGGCCAAAAATTGGACTTTTGAAATAGTTTTCACCCCTTCCTTCAGAACTTTAAAGCTGCACACCTATGGTGCTCCTCACCATGAAAGTTGACGCTCTTATATGCTTCATAGGCTGATGGAGCTTATTAAAGGATATATCTTTAACATGTCGGTCATGCCTGGGCGTAAATAGGACTGACGTGTTGAACGTGCATCCTTCGGCAAGCTCTATCTTCCTTTGATGCATATTAGAGCATCAACATTCGTGACAAGTAGCAATTAAGTAAAATATAGAGCAATTAATTACCAAAAGAAATCACAATAATTTGAAAAGTTACAAAAAATGATCAAGCCACCTATCAAATCACTCACCTATCACCTGTGGAAATGACGAAATCAAAATGTCCTTCCGTGAATATTTGCATTATTCTTTGAACAATTGCAAAAATTGTAAACACTAAATAAATTGAATGTACTATTGATGGAGATCTGAAATTTTACCCATTCTACCTGCCGTGCTGACCATTAACTTATGAAATGATGATCAGCAGCACACATGCACATAGGGAGGGGTGAGCGGAGGGTATTTCCCCAGCTCAAGGGTCCGAAAGGCAGGTAACTGTCGAGTGATTTGAGCCAAATTTTTAATATAAGAACCTTGTAATTTTTGAATGGCTTAGTGACGAATTGACCGAGGCGATTATTTCTTTGATCTACAGATGCAAATACTACACAAAACTTGCAGAAGGCGCCTTCCATTTTCTCGCTATAACTAAGCCAATTAAATTTTTTGAGCCAGTCAAACTGCAAACGTCTATTAAAACCATTCTGCACAACTAGAGGAAATGCATAATCTTTACTTGGTGTCCAGCCATTAAAAAGAAGATCAAACTTCGTCTGATCATCACAAGTTGAACAAATAAAATTTGCTATATCGCCCCCTAAATAAAGGCAGGCAAGTTTTAATTATTGCTTAACAAGTTACAAAGCAATTGCAAATAGCTGACCTAAGGAGCAGTTGGTATCTTCTACTAGTGCTGACGTTTCCAGTGAAGTATCATCCGCTTCTGACTGTGATGCAATCGATTCAGAATGATGTTGATTATCTTCACTTGCCTCAACAGTTTGTTGAGGACGTCTAAAAAGAAATAAGACTTTGATAATCTCACAAGCGGATAGTGAGAGAGAGAGCGAGAATAACTAGGTGTATACTTTGAAAAGACGTCAGTCAAACATAACTGTCGTTTCGGCATGGCTCATAGAGCCTAGCTGAGCCGATAGCTGCTCTACTGATGCTGTACAAATGGCGCAACAAACCAAACCTTTTTACTTGTCTACAGTAACTGAAAGCTGAAAACAAAGCTTAACTTCGCAACAGGCCAGACCTGATGATTAATTTACTTTACTCCCCCTTTGCATTCTATTTTCAATATTTGGGGGGAGTCAATTGACCCCTTTGACCCCCCCTGGCTACGCCTCTGCAACTCGACATATCGGAAGATTTCAGCTAAATAATACTATTTTGAAAAATATTCATCATTCTACTGAAGTTTAAGAATAGTGCATTTATGATGATAAAAATAATTATTTATTAAAGAGAGTCAAAAACCTCTTAAATAAGGAAAATCTGATCAAACAATATGCAATACGGAGTTATCTATCGGCATTAGAAAATCGGTGTAGGTATAATTCAAAGTTCCCCGCTTCATACCTCAACAAACACTGGCTGTAGAAAAGTTTAAAGGTCAGATTCGTTATTCTGACCTTACGGAGAACATTTAAAAAAATTCATCATCTACGACGTTCTGGGCGCAAAAATGCTTCTCGGTGTAAACTTTACATTTGTGCTAATACCGCAATATTGGGTGTATAGAACCAAAATAAGCTGGGATCTGTAACGCTAAGGTCAGGGCACCTTTTAAGCATAATTAGCATGTTCCGCCTACTTAGCGGAGTAGTTGAAGAAATATCGTTTTTCGTCTCGAACCCTTTACACTAAAACGATTACAGATAAAGAAATATTGCATTATAAGAGAAAAAACATTCGGTTTTGAGATTTTGCAACCCTCTACATTATAAGAACTGATTGGACTGCACAGAAACCAAAATTGACTTAGATAAGCTGAAGGACACGCAAAGAGTAAAAAACACGTATACTTTACACTTTTGTGCAACAACCATCGAGTGTAAAGAAATTTTAAGGTCAGATTCGTAATCTACAGCTCGGGGGCAACATTTTGAAAAAAATTGGCCCTCCGCAAATTATTTGATTTTTCGGTTCACACTTTACACGCTCATTGCCAACTCGGTATTGAGTGTAAACAAAAGAAAAAAAGACCGACATCGAATTTTTTAATTATGCATCGATTAAAAAATCCGCACCTCCCAGATGTGTGCCGTTATAGCTGTGAGGGGGGGAACAAATTTCGCACTCGCTGTGACAAACATATAAGAAAAAAGGAGGCCAAGTATATTATAGGTAGCGCTATCGCGCAACCTACGATTTGCATCACTTGTAAAAATAAGTTGAATTAACCCAACTAAGTTGGGTGAACGGTCTGAAGTATGCGTATTGGGTTCAATCAAACCAATAGAAATTAAAAGTAGCGTTGGATTTACCCTACAGAATGTGGTCTGTTACTGGCAAGGACATTTTTTATGCCTCATACAGGTGATGGCCCGAATAACCACTATGCTTACAAGTGCATTTGTTGGCTAGGACTAAACCAATTTTTTTGCTAATGCATGACTCTCGCGCGCGTCACATTAATAGTTAAGTAGGATTAACCTATTTTGTCGCATGTATATTCAGTAAAATTTGGGTAGGATCAACTTAACATTTGTTCGGCAATAATTTAGCCTAAGTTGGGTAGGATTAACCCACCCTTATTAGGTCATATTAACCCCATACGTGCATCAAAGTTCAATAGATCGATTGATTCAGCAAAGTTGCGTCATAAATGTGCATACAACTGTGTGGGTAATCCAAAAGATTTTTTACCGTGATTTTACAGGGTCGCATCGACATAAAAAAGCAATCGTGCATTATTCACCTTCAATTACAAACCATTCTCTTTTCCAGTAGGCAACTTTTTAAAATTCAATATAGTACCCGTTAAAGCTTTGCTAACCCATTGATGTCAAGTTACATGAAAAAAGTCGTCTTGTGTATTGTCTATCAATGTAAAGTGTATTATGTATGTATCTGTTTCATTTGTTCGAGAGCTTTTTCAGTAAATTTGAAGTACCTAACATAAAAGACGAATAAACTCGATTCAAGCGTTAAAGGCATATTTAAGACACAGACTTTTCCAACTGCTGAAGTTGAATCGAACCAGTTTACAAAGACAAAGCAACCAATAGTTGTGCGGTGGAGTGTAGAAGTGCTATATTCTATTATTTGATTTGCCTTTGTAAACCAGTTTGCTTTGACTGTCTGCGTTCAAAAAGATTATTTCTGAAATATGCCTTTCTTTAATTTATTTTATTTTACCAAAATGTGCTATGTCTGCGGTTACATATTCCAAACAAAAAATTTAGTGAGAAAAATTTACCTTCACAGTAAACAAATTGACCTAAAAACAGTTTTTTATGTGAAGAGCTATATAGATAGTTACATATCTATAGTTTGTTCCATTCCAAACGGCCAATTTTCGCTCTCCGGCTAATTACTGTAGCAGAATATTTTGCGGTTTAGGTACACAGTTGCAGCTGTTTGTTAGGTGCGCCGCAAGTTGATCAAAGCACATAAACACCAATAAGAAGAGTTTAAAGCAACCATCCACTACGAGAGCATAAATGCAGAATCAATTTGTGCAGTGAAAAATTACTCCAGAAAAATGGGCCGTTTGAAATGGAACAGACTATTGTCACGTAGAAAGACCATACGCTACTACAGTAATCTATTGACACCTGATGCGCACGTTAGAACAACAGGAATTCAATGCATATATTGAATTGACGTAAAATCTGAAGGGAACCGGTCCGAGCTCAGCACGTAAAAACTGCTAAGTGAGGAGTCAGCGCTGATAAAGGCTATTGGGTTCGCCCAATAACACCGGATTTATATGCGTGTATGCGCGTTAATATATATGCGCGCTGCAAGGCTCGCATATATATTAACTTACTGTTGCAGTCCGAGCCGGTGACTATACTACGCACACATGGTCAGTCCGTAAGTGGCTTAAGTGTATATTGATCTAAAAGTATAGTAGGTACCTATTATTACAAAGGGCTCGATAGACGTGCAAATAGACACGCGAAAAAGTATGTTATAGTATTACGAATTGACCACTACCGGGCGTGACACTATAGTAAAAATTTTTGTTATATCGAAAAGGTGACTATGCTACAATAATTTTTTCAAAAAATTGGCATTTTTGGGTCAGAAAATTTTGTGTGAAACCTATAGTGTAAAGCTTATTAATGCAGATATATAAAAAACTATTCTCGCAGTGTAGAGTGCGTCTACTTGTTGTTCTACTGAAAAAACTTCTGCGCAATTAAACTGCAAAAATTGTAGACAATAAACTATAGTCTGTTACACAAAACTGTGTGCATGAATCGCAATTCTCGAGTCGGTGCAAATCGATTACAAAAGCGGTTTAATTTGAAGCAGCAATCACGAAACGGTGCAAAGCGATTGACAAGCATAAGAAGTTTTACTATGCGAAATTTTATTGCAGTAAGCTGCCTAGAAACCACTTTTGTTGCTGCTCGCTAGGTCGCTGAAAATTGATTTCCATGCGTGAAGTTTCGCAAAATAGACTGTATTAGCATAAAAATTTGAGAAAATTTTAGAAAAATTACAATTTTGGCTTACTGTTGCTTTGCAAATTTCGGGTTGTATGTAATTGAATATCATTCTCATTCCTGGCATCAAAACCTGCTTTACATAGTGTGTACAGTCCGTCATTTAACTGAGGTCTTTGAAAAAGTCAAAGTGCCTACTAAGCTGGCACTGTAGTTGTGATATTCTACAGTATATCGAAGTATATGGAGGGAGACGCTTGCCATTACCAAGCCGCATTAATTTTACCAAAATTTTAAACCACTTCTGTAGCCCGATTTATGCGGATTAAATTCATGTAAAAACCGCAAAGTTGTATGAAACAGACTAGTTGATTTTGAGGGTATCTCAATTTTTGACCTATGTATGTATCACATCCAGTGAGGGATCTAGGATTTTCCTGAGGGGGGATGCGGTATCCTAACTTTCCAAAAACAGTCAAAAATAGGTTCAAAAATTTACCCTTAACGCGCGAAATAGCGTTTTTTTCGGAGTTTTACATTGTATACTTTTACATAAAATCACTTTTGACGCGATATTTTTCCTAAAAATTTCAAAATTTTAAACAATTTCGTGCGAAAAAATTATAAAATTTTTTTGACTTCAACAAAAATCTGGCGCGAAGCGCCGGAAAATCTGTGAAATTAAGGCGGAGAAGCATGATTTACTGCTTGATTTCCTGTATTTATAGCATTTGACGCGAAACATCGAAATTTTTTAATTGAAAATAGAAGAAAACTGCCAAAATAGCTGTTTCTGCTGTTAAAATTGTTTTGAAACCTACATGAACAGTAAATGGCTTCCTCCAGGCACTATTTTTTTATACAACGTCCGTTTGTACATGTACAAAGATGGTCCCTAAAAGTCTTCGTACATTTTACACTATGATATAGTACGTTAGCGACTTTAGTGTGGTAAAAAAAGAGTTGTTCGACCTTTGGTAGTGCATTTTGGCTAATTCCTGGGTTTATAAGGGCAAAAATAATTAAGAATCGTCCTAAAACGGCGCGAAGCACCGAAAAATTTGACATTTTTCTTTTCGAAATACGATTTCTGCTATTATAGGACACACAATACTTCGGCGCGAAGCATCGAAATTTTTTACGAATTTCAGACCTTTTGTGCAGTTTTTATCTTCTCAAAATCTTTATACATGTACAAAGACGGTCCCGAAAGTATCGGGAAAAATCTTTGCCATATTCGAAAAAACCGTGCTTCCAGGTCGCCAAGAAAGTAAATAAATGTCATTAATAGGTATCATCCGGCGTGTAGCGCCGGAAAATTTTGAGAAATTATGGTCACTGACGGCCAAAAATCATTGCAAATTTCATATCCATTCTTTATCTCGCCAAATATTTTTGGCCAATGGAGGGGGCTCCGCCCCCCACGCCCCTTTAAATCCGCCCCTGATCACATGAGTAGGATTCCTCAGAAATGCAGGCCAACCCAGCCTTTCATCCCTCCGGGGTCGATAAATGGGAAGCTGCACTTGTGTGGCGGATGGTAACAGCATTCTGTGCAGTCACACCGGCCCCGTGCCGTGACCCAGAATCGGTCTAGTTCAGACGCGCTGGCCACCTACAGCAGAGGTGAATTAAGTAACTTCATGGGGGATTTTACCATTTTACCTCAGAAATGATTTTTGTCTATTGTGTCAATTTATAATCGGCTTAATGCGCGACTTTTATCTGCAAGTTGCAAGATCTGCTTAGTTGCATGCATTCTACCTTGTATGTGCACACCAACATGCCTAAATCGTATACATTATAGGTATACTTTTGTAAAGGTGCACTGTCACCTTACACGGCGGTAACAAGGCTTTATCCACTTGGATCGGTCAGTCATAATTGTGCAGTCGGCAGACGCAATTTACAAGCGCTTATCTATCGCTTATCTTATCTCTTATCTTATCGCTTATCTTATCTCCGAGCTATTTTTAGTTCTTCGTTTTTGCGCTCAAACCCGTAGGTTTGATGCTTCATCTAGATGAAATGGCGCAATTTGTTTTTGGTTGAGCACTGGTTCGGCTTGCGAAAGCAGCCAAACACATGGCCAGTGGCAGGTCTACGTGTAAATACAGGGCCGATACTGTGTTTACTAAAACAACACAAACATAGGTGTATTCACCTTTGAGACTTAGGTACTTAGGTACTTAGATCTGCTCTCAGCGCTGGCCCCGATTGCTTAGTCTGCAACGACTTCGGTCTTTGGACCCTTACAGACCTCATGGCTTGATCCCCTCGGTCCTAATGTTGCTGACCGCTTTTCGTGGGGTGATCTCAGCAGCTACGCACTAAGCCTAAGAATACCTACCTAAATCTCGGAATTGCCACCAAGGTCAGTTGACCTATCTCAATCTGCTCAAGTTGATGACTTAACTTCTTCTCGAAATTCGATTCAATCAGAAATGTTTTTGGTTCCTGTGTCATTAGCACAATGAAATTTGAAAACAACACCAACGAGCTCTAGACTGATCAATCATCATAAAAGATTAAATAATATTTTTTGATCAATTTTGGGATTGAGAAAAAATTAAGACTTTTGAACGAAATAAATAATCACAAAAAAATTTACCTATTCCTCCACTGAAAAATCCCAAAATCCTCGACGATTGGAAATTCCGACCTCACCCGCGGTATAATGAAACCCCTGGGTAAGGTTTTATATTTTATTTCTATCACTTTATACACGGCTTGGTGCCGGACAACAAAATAACGCAAAAACGAATAAAAACGTACTCGACTATATATTCGTACGTCAGCCAACAACTAACTAACTATGATGGCCTCATAGGACCATTACAGTAAACGAAGTTTACGTTAAAATAACATAATACAGAATTACTTTGAACTCACAAGGAATATTCTAGACTAAGATAAGCGGTAATGCATAAAACAATTACTATTATCATATACTTAATTCTATGTTACCGGACAAGTATCTTATTGTTTTTTATATTGAAAATTTGGGGAATAAGTGGGAAACCAAAGGCATAGCCCCACAGTGCACTATCGTAGATAGCTACTAGTATTGGCTATGTAAATGGCTACCGCATGAACTGCTAACACAAATTCGCCCAAACTGTGTAACTCTCGTAGTTACACTCCCCCACGTATAGAAAAAAAATTTGACACAAAGTGGAGAATTTTTTTCCGAAGTACACAATAACAACTGGCGTCCGCAATGCCTCTACTAACCGACACTCTGGCGTCCGCAACGCCATCGAGCGAACGTAATAAACGAGAATAAAATAAAGATAATAATAATAATAATAGCGATAACAAATAATGGTCAACGCATGACCTCGTTTGCACTCAGGAACTCTCTCAGGAACACTCTCAACGAAGCTAATTCTTGCTTCAGCTCATCAACTTGCTTGAGCAATTCTTTTGCTCCGTTCTCCACGAAGTTCTTGCGCCCAAAGTCGTACCTTTTGCACAAAAAACTTCAGCGCCTCCAGCCTTCTTCCGGCTCCTGGGTAAGGAAGAATTTTGAATTGAAAAAGATTTTTAAATTGGGTGTAAGGAACCCCTTGTCCATTAGAGAATTAAGATACCATAATAGTAATACCGCTATTGAGCAAAAAATTTAAGACACAAGATTAAAAGGCAAATTATGCATGAGCAAAGATTAAAGACATAGACAATTTTAAAATACGAGGTAAAGATAAAACGAGGAATGCCATTATGCGAGATGACAAGAAAAATAAGCACCGTCAATCAAAAAATTACAGCAATAATATGATGAGAAAAATTACACAAGAAAATAAACAAAATGCAAAAATTGTCCTGGAATCCACATCAGGAACAAAAAAGACAGAAAAGACAAAAAGCTGCTGGTCCATTTGACGCCTTGACGCCTATTGCAGAGTTCAAAAGTTCAGTACGTCCAAACTTGAAAATTTATGTAGTCCTGATAGGTAGGCTTCGAGCCGCGCAGCTTGCTGCGATGGCGTTGAAAATACTCGCGGTCCGAGGTGGTTTCGTGACGCGTGTTCGGAACACTCGCAATATTGATAAGGCAATTCCCTACGTCCGTACATATGTTATAGTCTCCGATGAGGGTCGACTGGTCGACTGTCATCTTCATCTTCGTCCTCCTCGTCATAGTCATCCGCGTAACGACGCGGGTTGGAAACACCGGCATGAATATTGTTCCGGATGAAAACCATACGATTCTTTGCATGATGTGTCGCGTGAATGCTGCTTTGATTGCGTAGCAGAGCCACGGTTTGGCAATAGTGGTTCACGTCGAGGTTGTGGTTGGGAATAAACCTCAATGGCTGATTGGCCCTGACTCAATGGTGGTTGATACGATTGATCCCATTGTTGGCGTTGGCGTGAGTGCGACCGGCCCTGATGAGTTCCGCGGTTCGATAATGGCTGTTGGCAATATTTGCAAGGCTGCTGCTGTTGCAGCACGACATGTGACCAGCATCCGCCTGCAAATATCTCTCGGAACGCGATTGCAATTCTGGATATTGTTTTTGCCGCAGTTGGGTCTGCGGTCGAGATTGCGTTTGCGCATAAGGTTTTACTTGTGCTTGTGCTTGCGATTGTGAATGCTGGTGCGTTTGAGCGTACCTTTGCTGGGACAACTGTGGATCTTGCTGCCTGTGGCCCCTTTGGCTGGCACGAGCTTTTAATTTTGCCGCGACTTCTGCGCAAACAAGCCTTTTTACTCGTTCTTTTTCCAAATTTTTTAAACAACGCAATGCGTGTTCAGATTTACGTGTCGTAAAACTTATTCAGTTTTTCACCGGTGCTCATCTTCCAACATTTGGCAAATGCCTGAGGCAACCGTGAGCGAGCCGGCGCAGCGCAAGCGCGTCACACGCCTCGGAAGCTCAGAAGCAGGATTTTCTCTATCGCGCTGTTCGATAATCATGCACGCGCTTTTCGCTTTTTGATTTGTGCCGCAAGGGACAGATCGACTTCGGGCCTGGCAAGGCTTGCCAAGGACCCACAAGAGTCTTGCGAGGAGCCTGTCATCTCTCCTTGCGAATTTTTCCTAACTCTCCTTCCAAACGGTGTTTTAGGTAAAAAGCCGATTTTTGACGACCTCGAAATTGATCAAACTGAACTGGAACCTCAAGTGGCGGATCAGTTTCTAACCAAATGGCGCGAATCATATTGTGTAGTCCACCTGATTTTCGATTCGCATGGCCAGTTCCGGGAATTCCGGAAAAGCATCAATTGGCGATGGTGTGTAAAATTCACAAGAAAAGCTATGTGTAACATACGACGCAGCTGTTCCACCATACGCCAACCTATAGCGGCATTGCCATAGGCGTACATAAAAGTGGAACTTTCTGTCCAGGAATTCCAACAGCACTTTTGCATGCATTACATCAATCGATGAGAAAATAGACAAAAATCGATACTCCGATTCGTATTCAGCTTGAAATTCTCAGAATGTATCAAAAATATCGATCATTTGGCGCATAGATATTAGTATTGGTGCTAAATGATCAGGTGCCGGGCACATACATTGCGGCGAAAATTCCGGTCGGATTTGGTGAGCTTGGCCGTTGGTCACAACACTCGGTGGTTTGAGGTGTTGGTGAATCACCAAGTACTCCAACAGAACCTCATATAGCATCATTCCGGTGGTGATGAAAAACCGGTTGCACACAAAATATTCGTCAGGGTAATATAGACGTTGAGAAGCCTCATTTGATTAATTAATCGAGACGATGGCCCACAATCAACATCAGTCACGGGCTGTGCAATAGTAGTCCAAACTAAGGGACGCTGAGGTGAAAATCAGCCGATGATGCAAAACTCAGGTGAGCTGCATAAACTCTATCGAAATGCACTTGAGCAATTTCTAGCAGCTGATCGTACAAACGCGTTCCTTCAACTTCATCTAAATAGGTGCGCAAATTGTGCAAAACGTCAGGGACAATATAGCACGCCGCTTCACGCGTCATAGTTTCGATCATGTTGAAATAGTGTTGCATGTAACGCGAGCGATTTTGCTCTCTCGTGATTTCTTCAGTGGTTACGCATTCACGTATAGCTTGTAAGTGCAAATGGACTGCGGCCTCCGCATTCAATGGTACATTCTGAATACCGTGTGGTTGAGTGCGCTCTACAGTATCCAGCACACCAGTCATAGCCATAGGTACGTTAAAACGAGTACCAGGTGCCAATAAATTCAACACGCCTTGTGGCGCGGTTTGTGACGCGATTTGTGTAGACAATGCAGCCTGCTGTATTTCTTGTGGCGGCAGCATGCGTTGCGCTCGCGGTGGCGAGCCTAAAATATCCAACATAATGACATTGGGTCCGGGGTAAAGTTCTGTCCAATCCGGCTGTGGAAGTCGGTAAAGGCAGGAACGACCCAAAACCCAAAGGTTGCTGCGGCGGCGCCGCAACAATTGCACAGAGCAATTGGTTGCAAAATGGTGGTGGCGCCTTTTTGCCTTTGCAGTGTGTCTGGTTTGCGGAGGCAATAAATTTGCTTGTCTTTCGGCCTCAGAGTCCAAAAGTGCGACCATCAGACGTTTTGGTGATAAATCTGGTTCATCCGTGAGTAGGGATTGCTCTACTCCACGACCATAGGTGATTCGAATGGGATATCAGCTTGTGAAGCGGTCGCAGAGGCTGGCGTAATAGCACTGCTAAATGTAGCTTTAGAGTCAGGTGCTATAATCGGGCCCGGTTCTAAAGCTGGCAACGGCCTGCACATTGCAAACGGCTAAATTGGGGGTTTTCCCAAAGGTTGTCATGCAACAACGCATCCGCTACAGAGGCAACAATGGTAGCCACGGCTATTGCCGCTTGTTGGTGCGGAGCTGGCATATAGAAATCATCTGGCGTGGTCAACTCCGCCATCCGAATCTACGGTGACTTCAGTCACCGAGCTGGTTGACTGGCCCCGTGAAGGTGTGCGAGACAACGGGACATGCCGTCTCGCTTTTGGGCCACGCCAATTTAACGTGCAATTCATCGCCTTTAAAAGAAAAATGGTAATGGTTTTTTATCTTGTGTAATCCGATTATTTTTGAAACAACCTTCTATCAATATAAAAACATTGATAGTAATCAAGGTAGATCCAATGCCAAATAAATCTGCATATCGCGTTTTAACGGTAAGCTCCACTCTTGGCCCCAATTATCAGGTTTGTTTGGATCCGAGAAACATATCAAAGAAAAATTCGGCCAAATGCTTTAGCGTATGTGAAAGAGCTGTAATATGATGGCAACGAGTGAACGTTTTCGCCATAGGATGTATGTCGATAAAATTTGCCACAAAAGGATCTTTCCAATGCAGCTTATTTCAAAGATCGACATCGGGAATTTCTATAATTTCTTCGAAGGTAGGACCGAAAACAGAAAATATGCGATTTTGTCTTGTGATGGGTCAAAACACACCATCTGGACATCCGGGCACGTTATGAGCAGATGATGTAACCAAAAAGGTGATTTTGGCAAACAAAAGAAACATTCCAGCAGACACATGGCCGTCATGCTAGTTGCCTGGCATAAACGTCTGACCAAACGTTCGTTGATAACAATGACACAATTACCCAAACATTCGTCAATTTTGTGGGATTCTGGTTTTCAGATAGTTCCACAAACCTCGGAATCATAGCCCAAAAATAAGGTGCCATTAATTATGTTTGATGGCTGTATTAAAACCAATATAGCCGCGAAAGACTGCTGGTCATTGGTGACTAATGGATTTCAGAATTCTCCTCTTTGGCACACGAAGGGTAGCCAACGGAAATCTCCCAAAGTATTGTCCCACCAGAGCTCTTGATCATTTACGCACTTGCGATGGATTTTCAACGTCATTTGGACTTGTATACTTAATCATTTTTGCGCTTAATGCTTCTAGACCACTAACACGCTGCTCATCATTTTGCGGCAATGGGTCTGGAAAATCCAACCCCCGTTGCGTAGCCATACTTATCAATGCCAAACGAAACTTATCTAGGGGTCCCGCGGGATTGCACTGCCCTTTGAATGCGGGTGGCAACCAGCTGACTCCAACAATGCCTCTTTGCTTGGGGCACCCTCGTCAGCCATGGGTCTGCAAAAGGGAAAACATCAGATTATGGTACTGCATGTGCTGTTTTAGAGCCTTTTAATAAACGTACAGACGCACCAGTCCTTAGCTTTTTTGCTCCCTGCCCGGTAAGTCTTCAAAACTTATCACTACTGCCGGGGCGAGAGGGCGATGTGGTAATTTTGCAAAACAAAATTGCCAGGGACATATGCGTGCTTTTCGACAATTAAATCCGAGTACGGTAATTTAGGCTCAGGTAAAAGTCTATTCCGATGAACATGATGAGTAATTAAAGGATTATAGACATAAGCAATTTTTGCAGTTTCTGGAGTAGGTTATTTGATAATTCGGTAGGGCCAACGCGTTTAGGCGATAACTTGCCAATTTTGGGTTGAATTACTGAAGTATTATTAAGATAAACAATATCCGAGACAGAAAAATTAGTTTGGGTTACGGATTTGTCATATTGAGATTTTGCTGCTTACGCGCTTGAGCTAAGTTTTTAGACGCGATTTCATGTAGATCTTGTAGAGTCAGCTTTAAATCAATGACATATTTTTTCCGCAACGGGTGCTAATTTCGGATTTATCGCAAAGTCATTTATAAGCAGAGTATCGAGAGGAAACGCTGGTTAGAAGCCATATAGCATTTCAAAGGCGAGATGTTAGTTGATGATTGAGGTCGCACGATATGCGAATAACGTGAATGGCAAAATTGCTCCCAATCATACTGGGATCACGCGCTCAATTTAGACAAACCATCAATTAGGGTGCGATTGTAGCGTTCCACAAGCCCATCACACTGAGGGTGATATGGGGTCGTAAATATTTTTTGAACATTTAAGAGTTTACAGACTTACGAAATTAGGGTAGATGTAAAATTTGAACCCTGATCTGTCAAAAGCTTTTGGGAACTCCGTAACGTGGGATAATTTCTCTTAGCAACAGATTTGCAATTGTTGTTGCTTTTATATCGGAAACAGCAAAAAAAACTTCCACGTATTTGGTAGAATAATCCATAAAAACTACGATCTGGTCATTTCTGGAGGGGGATCACTTGGCATATGCAAGCAATCACACGCAATAATTCCAAAGACGCGGAAACTTTGATTGGTTGCAATGGAACAGATGTGGAATTTAATGCGACCTTACGTTGTAAGCACACATCACAATTCCTATACCACGCGATCAAATCATTTTCCATGCGTGGCCACCAGTAACACATTTGTATGGCAGGCAAAATTTTACGCGATGAAAAATGAGCTCTGAATATAGAGTCATGAAATTCGGTTAATATAAAATGACGCAAAGATTTTTTGGTATAACGATTTGATGAACGCTGGCAAACATTTAGGTTGGAAACGACAAAAAAGAATATCGTTAATGAGAAAAAATTCGTCACAATATTTTCGTTGTTAAATCATTCAACGCAATGCGAATTTTGTGTAGTTCATCATCAGCACGTTGCTCTGCGAGTAGCGCATAGCAGGTGTTAGCATTTCAGCTTTTTTCAGCATCTGTAAATTGAATGCGTTCGCGAAATGTAAGTGGTTTAAGAGTTGGTAGGGTCAATTGGCGCAGTAGAAATATTATTTTGCGCATTAGGGTGAGAATTAATTGGTGCATTAGGTGCATTATTGCGCGATCGGTCAGGTGGAACCGATTCGTCTTCAGATTCAGAATCTTCAAGTCTAAATTTGCGATATTAACAACATTTTTGCGATCGAGCTTATATTTGCGTTCTGCATGATCGTATTTTGGGTGTCGTGAAGAAGATCAGCTGCGCAGTTATATGCACCAGGAACGTATATGATATCATATTCATACTCTTGTAATTTGAGACCCCAATGGCGTAAACGACTCGATGGGATTTTAACATTTACTAGCCAAGTTAACGCTTGATGATCGGTTTTGACAATAGATTTTTTACCGTATAGATAGTGTCGATAATGCTTGATGGCCCACACTACCGCTAGCGCTTCTTTCTCCGATGTAGCATAATTACATTTGGCAGAATTTAGCACACGATTAGCGTAGCTAAGAATAAAACGGTTTTTGGATGGTAAGTGTTTTTGAGTCAAAATAGCACCTAACGCCAATTGCTTGCGTCAGTTGTTAAGATAAATTGGTGCTCATCATCGAATTTTGGTAGTTGCAAAGTAGGTGGGGACATAAATGCTTTTTCAGAAGCTCAAAAGCGGTTTGGTGTTCGGCCTTCCAGCAAAATTCGACATCTTTGCAAAGAAGATGGAATAGCGGTTTAGCGATTTTTGCGAGATCTTTAACAAATTTCTTAAACCATTGGACTAAACCAAGGAATTTCTGCAAAGATTTAACGGCTTTTGGTACGGGAAACGAGACTAAGTCTGCAACTTTAGACATGTCAGGAGCGATGCCCAATTAACTAATGCTATGGCCAAGAAATTTTACTTCAGCATGAGCAAGATGGCATTTATCAGGTTTTACTCGTAGGTTTTGCGTTTTTAAGTGCAATGAAAACATTTTCAAGATCTTTTAAATGTTCTTTGAAAGTGTGCAAAAAAATTATTATGTCATCAATATACACGAGACAAGATTTCCAATTTAGACTGGCTAGCACAAGCTCCATTAGCCTTTGGAAATCAGCGGGCGCATTTTTTAAACCAAAAGGTAAAACTTCAAATTCATAATGGCCAACAGGGCATATAAATGCGGATTTTTTTCGCGAGATTTATCATCGAGAGGAATTTGCCAATAACCGGATTTTAGATCTAAAGTGCTAAAATATGCGGCAGAGCCTAAAGTATCAAAATAATCGTCTAGTTGAGGAAAGAGGATAAACTTGCATTTTAGTTGCGTCATTTAAACAACGATAATCGACAACAGGTCTTAAGGAACCGTCCTTTTTTCCTATGAGAAATAATGGACTTGCCCATGGGCTTGTTGTAGGTCGAATGATTTTATCTGCAAGCATTTCATTTATGATTTTTTGCATAGATTCTCTTCTAGAGTGCTCAAGTCAATAAGTTTTTCTAATGGAGTGGAATATCCCCTGTATCAATATGATGTTTCATCAAGGGGGTACGTCCGAGAGGCTCATTTTTTCAGGCAAAAATGGGAGTGTATTTTAAGCAAAGTTCACAAATTTGTTGCTGTTGCCGAGAATCAACGGCGGAGCCATTCCAAAGCTTTATTTATTGATGCAAAAAGCTCAGGTGTCCTATCATCAAAATTTGAGACATGTGACACGACTTCGGCATCAGTGGTTAAAGAACCTATTATTTCACCAGAGTCAATGCGAATTGGCGCTTTAGAGATGTTACAAACGCGAACAGGTATTATAGGTTGTGATGCATCGACTATAGATGGAGCAACAAAAAGTGAAGTTTTTCCATAAAATCAGGATTTGGTTCAAATAACGCAAAATCAAAATCGCAAGAGCCATGACCATACGTGGGCAGCAAAAAAATTCTGGGGGGGTCCAAGATTTTTTGAAGGTCAAAAAAATGGCCTTAAAAATGGTGATATGGCGATAAAAACACCATTTTTCGACGTTTCTCATCAAGCACTATCCATTGGCATCAAAAAAATTGCGAAAAAAACGAAAAAAATTTTCAAAAATTGATTTCTGGGGGGGGGGGGGGGTCTTTTGATTTCTGGAGAGGGGTCTTTGGTTTCTGGGGGGGGTCAAACCCCCAGACCCTTATGTGTGGCAATGACTTATATAGCCAGTGTGATTAATTCATGCCGAGGTTGTATAACTACAGGCTCGGGCAGCGAAACATGCACACACACAACACCAGAAGGTAGTTGTGTTGGGTTTTTCGTGAAATTGCAATTTTTGTGAGATGATAGTAGATTAATTTTTTATGCCGTTTATGAAAGCACAGCGCTCAATAGGATTAACCCACATGAGTGCGGATTCACAAAAATCATATCCTAAGAGCATGTCTTCCGGCAAGTGATCAATTATAGATACTGAAGTAGAGATAGATTGTTCAGCGATAGTGAGTCATATTTACTTTATATCTAACGACTGCGGTTATTTCGCCTACGCCATGCACAACTTGTGAGACTTGTTTAGGTGGTAAGTTAAAACCAAGACGTGAAAATGCAGACGTGGTCATCATGGTGACCTGTGAACCCGTATCTATGAGTGCAGGTACATCTATGCCATGAACTTTAACAAGAATAGTGGGCAAATTTGTCCCAGCATGACTTACAATAGGATTATTAGGATCGATGGTTTTAACTGGAGGCAAATTTATTTTTCATAAATTGCGAGACGACGCTGTAAGCGTTCGTACTCTTTGAGAAATTCTTGTGACGCGAATAAGTTAGAGCGCGCACTAGTCTCCTCTCGCAGTAACCGTGTTTACATCATGAGGAGATGTAAGGGTTGGCTGCGGTGGGGGTACATTTACGGTGGGTTGGTTATCCGCAGTATATGTGACGTATGGGCGATTAAAACCGTTGTCGTTGCGATAGTTGGAATTATAATATGTTCCACGCTGTTCGTTGGGAACTGAACAAAAGGTGCGTTTTGTTGCAGTTGATTACTATAACGATTGTTGTAGCGCGAATTTGATAATTAGCACGCGAATTTTGGTGATAATCATTACAATTTTGCCTATAATTCGATCGTGCTTGCTTAGATTTGAAGCGGTTATCATTATTCGCATAATTAGATGAGCAATGTTGACTAGAATTAAGATATCGTGATTGAGATTGATGTCTATTTTGCCGAATTCAAACGCGATGGCAAACGATTTCGGCGCAAAAAAGAACAGCGACTGGCTGCAATTGCGAGCCGTAGAACTGTTATTTTGATCAGATTGGGTATTATAATTATTATTGGAGATGCTTCTTGTCGCTGACGCGTAAAACATTCCTCATAGATATGACCTATGCGCTTGCAAAAGGTACAATATTTACGAGAAAAACTTTCTGGCTTTTCAGCACACAACAAGCGATGAAACGTTTTATGACGCAAACAATCTGGCTCATTTTGGTTAGACGCGCGAGGAGTATCTTTAGGTATTGCGTTTCCAACAGGGTAGCTGTTACTGATACATATGGTGTTACTGCTTTTTTCTTCAAATTCCTTATTAGCAAATTCAGCATTTAGTGCGTTATCCAAGAAATTCAGCCAATGATGCTCTTGGTTTTTTGTGATAAGCCTCTTTCAATGTGCGGTAATAAACACATTTTATTTGATGTCGCAGTAAATGATTAAAATGATCCAAGTCAACTTCAACATAAGGGTCAGCTTTTATTAATTCTTCGCAAAGCGAGAGATAATAGCTTTAACCGATTTGTTAGGCTGCTGTTTATGTAATAAAAAAACGATTAAAGAGCGCTCCGGTGTCCATTGGACCAAATTCTGCTATTAGCGCTTATTTTGTTTTCAAATAAGATTGTTTTATGTCAGCAGGTAACGAATGGTATAAGCCTGAAGCATAGGGGTCAAAAAATCCAGTCATAAATTTTAAACGATCAGCTTTGTCGATATCATAGGTATCGGCAAGCAACTCAAATTCTGCAAAATATGCTCATATATCAGTTTTATCGCCATCAAAAAATTTTTATTTGCGATTGCAATTTGCATTGTGTTAAAAGGGTCCACCAATTCAAGGAATCAGCAAGATGCGACTTACCACGCAGCCTTCGAGTGAAGAATCCGAACTATAACAATGATGTCGTCGGCGCGATTTACTTCTGCGACGTGAGCGACGACTGCGTGGACGATCATAGCTACTCAGTGAGCTTTCATCAGAAAATTTTACGTGACATCTCCTACTGGATGATTCAGGGAGAGGCGCGAAATTATTTTGCGAATTTCAGGTTCATTATTTATGCCAGATAAATTTATTTCTACAGGTTGCATTTTGATATTAGAAGAATGCAAAATAGGGTTACTAGGCAGTATTTCAGATTTGCAGGATTAAATTACATAGTTATTTGGAAGTATTTCACCTTGAGACGGAAAATATTGCAGCAGTGGTGGATTTAAATGCTGCTGCAGGTTTGCATTCGAAGAACTAGGTATGAAAGAAGGCGCATTACGATTTAGAGACAGCAACGGCCGAGATTGCGGCGTCTGTGAAATTGATACCAACAGCTGCGAAATCGTAGGTATATTTTCCGAAAAATCCGAGTTTTGCACTGGTTGCGGGAACCACGTGTGTGAAGGATTTTGTGATAAATTAGATGTTGCAGGTGCGCGATTTGTACAACTTTGAGCGATAGGTTCTCATTCCGAAGGTGATTGAGAATTAGATGTGCGGTTGTCAGTGGACAACAAAGAAGATGCACGATGCGTGCTTTCTGCACAATTCGCATTTTGCGCATTAAATTCAGAAAAATTTTTGCTATCGATAGAGTGGTTAACGCGCTCAGACGGATTATTTTTGATGCAATTCGAAACTGGTTGGGTTTAAGCATTGTGCTTAGCTCCATCGCAGTTTATGCATTTCCTCCGCATTTTCCTTTTTATCTTGATTTACGCGCGTAGAAAGATCCGAAAATTGCAAATGAATAGCTTGTAGCGCTTTTAAGATAAGATCATTAGTCACACTAGCATTAGCACGAACCTCGTCGGCATTTCTGCTTTGACTATTAATACTTTCTACATCAGAATCGGCGTTATCTAAGCTCCAAACCAGTTTCAGGATGATTTGCCATGTTAAGTGTAGTCGTATTATCAATCATGGTATTATTTGATGAATTCTCGATGTTAGGGTCAATCTGGTTAGCAAAGTTTGATTAATGTGTGATTGCACAGTAGTCAATAACAGTTCATCATCAGACTGTGTATTGCTCGCGGCATTTAGTGGCGCAGGTAATTGATCATTATTCGCCTTACTAATTGCATTTTTCTTATTCGTGTCATTACTCGCATTATTACTCGTGCTATTAGAGTCAACAGGCGCGGTGGGTAATTGGCAAGATGAAGGTTTTTTCAATTTAGCGGGCGGTGTCCACTTAAAAACCTTTCCTGCCATTTTTAGGCATCAAAACGTCGAAAAATATGACCTTGGAGTAGGAAAATTTCAGTATGTCGAAATTTTACCCAAAATAAATGTTTCGAATTTGGCCTTTTGTTGTTTTGAAAACAGGTTTTTTCACGTGAATAGTATTTGCTTACGTGAAGCAAGATATACCTGACGTGGAATGAGCAAAGTAGGTAGGACTAAGCCTAAGGCGCCAGAAAACGTACGTGGTTATAAAAAGACGTAGGTAAAAACCTTTTGACACCTGAGTTTTTCACCGGGAGAGAAAAAAATGATGAAATCGTCGCCTGAGGGTCGACGTGTATAGAAAAATGCGAGCGTAATAGCTGCCTTCGTCGATAGAGAATCGATGGAAATAGAAAAATAACGACGACTTTACCACAATACACAAAACCTTTACCACGGACGCTTACTTAAAATGCGCACTACCACGATCGCGGTCGATACAACAACAAAGGTGAACGAAACGTTACACATATTTAGATGGCCAAAAATAATGATTTTTGGATCAAAAAGTAAATTTAAGATGATTGATCAGTTTGGCTGTAGCTAGCAGCCTTAAAGGGGGATGATCTAATGTAAATACAGGGCCGGTCCCGTGTTTACTAAAACAACACGAACACGGGGTATTCACCTTCGAGACTTACTTAGGTACTTAGGTACTTAGATCTGCTCTCAGCGCTGGCCCCGATTGCTTAGTCTGGAACAACTTCAGTCTTTGGACCCTTACAGACCTTACGGCTTCAATCCCTTGGTCCTAATATTGCCGACACTTTTCGTTGGAGTGATCTAAATACGCACTAAGCCCTAAGAATACCTACCTAAATCTCGGAATTGCCGCAAGGTCAGTTGATTGACCTATCTCAATCCACTCAAGTTGATGAATTAACTTCTTTTCGAAATTCGATTCAATCAAATGTTTTTGGTTCCTAATGTACGTAGCACGATGAAATTTGAAAACAACACCAACGAGCTCTAGACAGTCAATCATCATAAAAGATTAAATAATATTTTGATCAATTTTGGGATGAAAAAGAATTAAGACTTTGAACGAAATAAATAATCACACAAAATTTACCTATTCCTCCACTGAAAATCTCAAAATCCTCGACGATTGGAAATTCCGACCTCACCCGCGGTATAACGAAACCTATTAGGTTTTATATTTTATTTCCTATCACTATATACACACAGCTTGGTGCCGGACAACAAAATAGCATAAAAATGAATACTTGTGCTACGACTGTATATTCGTACGTCTAGTAACTTAACTAACTAACTATGATGGCCTCTTGGACCATTACAGTAAACAGAAGTTTACGTTAAAATAACATAATACAGAATTACTTTGAACTCACAACGAATATTTCAGATAAGATAAGCGGTAATGCATAAAACAATTACTATTATCATATAGGTGATAGGTGATGTAGCGGTGGTACCTCCTGTGAGACCCAAGCACGCAGGCTACAAGCCCATTGTGCTCCGCGGAATAGATTATCATCTCACCGAGTTATACCAGCAGTACCTCTTTAAGAGCCCTGCTGGATACCAGCGGTATCACGTAAGTGTCCCGCTGGAAAAATTAGCCGACTGCACGAAGAAAGAACCCACAGTGCGTGGTTTCGAACCTCGTGCCCGCAACTTGTAGTTAGATTGTTAACCACTAAGCCACGGAGGCCCTACTATTATCATATACTTAATTCTATGTTACCGGACAAGTATCTTATTGTTTTTTATATTGAAAATTTGGGGAATAAGTGGGAAACCGAAGGCATAGCCCACAGTGCACTATCGTAGATAGCTACTAGTATTGGCTATGTAAATGGCTACCGCGAACTGCTAACACAAGTTCGCCCAAACCGTGTAACTCTCGTAGTTACATACGTACCTGCCAGGTTTTGGACTTCTCAATTACATTGGATGTTTCGTTGAGATCCCTGTGGGTTGTTCCCCTAAAGGGCCTCTTTGATAAGAGAGGCTGGTTGGCGATGTAAGTGCGGTGCACACACTCACTCATCGAGCTCAGGCGCTGCTATTCTTCGCATCCTTCCCGTCAGCTCGTTTTTGCTGTTCGGATGGGCAGTTATAGTCTGTTTCATTTATTCGAGAGCTTTTAGTCAATTCTTTTAAGGGCTATAGTAAACGAAACAAGACGAATTACTGTAATTCGGCAGATCAGCTCAGTGAGGTCGAGTGGCTGGCATTCTTCCATTTTTAATGCACCAATCCGCCTATATAAATTTAATTCAGGCATTTAATCAGTTCTGGGACATACTACAGTAAGTGCGCTAAATAAAAAGCTATCGGGTGGAATCGAACTCAGTTGCTTCGACACGACAAGCAGACGTTTTATCACTGATCTACATATGAGGGAGTTCGCGGCGTTTCTTAACATTTTAGTCTATTGCGTTTAAAGTGTCGACTAAGGATAAGCTGAATGCGCGATTTTTATCTGTAAGTTGATTAATTTGCTGGAAGACGAGAATAAATTATGTCGCAAAAATGTTATTGAAAAACCCTTCTCTGCTACGTAACTACAGTGAGATCTAGCGAACTACAATAAATAAGAAAGAAGGGGTTACTGTAGCCTCCGAAAACATTTACTGAAAAAGCTCTTGGATAAATGAAACAGACTATAGCTTTCCCGACTGCTCGTTTTCCCAGTTAGAATGGGCTATTTATAGCTTCCACCTTGTGCTTTAATCCGTTAAAATGTTTCGCCTCCGGATTAGATAGCGCAATTTTTTGGGTAATTGAGCACTGGTTCGGCTTGCCAGTTGATTCATGCTATAGTCTGTTTCATTTAACTTTGAGGTTTTCTTTTGAATTTAATCCGCATGAATCAGGCTACAAAAGTAGTTTAAACTTTTGATGCAGTAATGCGCTTTCTCAAGCATCTCACCATAACTATTGTAGACTATCACAACTACACTGTTATGTAGTTCCAACCGCTTTTGTAGGGCACTTTATATTTTTTCAAAAACCTCAAAGTTAAATGGAACGGACTATAGCTTGGTGTGTCTTTTGCTCTGCTCGTTTTATGCTCTGACGATTATTCTTATTTCCATGACAGAGTGCTCATTAAGCACCGTTTTCAAGTAAAAGAGCATTCCAGAGCATTTGCTGTCTTAGTTGCTTATGCATATGTTTTTATCTCTCATTTTCGAATGGAAAATATTGAAAAATTAATTATTTTTCAAACTTGCCAGATAGGTACGCCCTCTGGCTTTTGGTGCTTCACAGTCAATTTATTTTGGCCTGCTATTTAAATAAGTTTTTCGGCCGGACAATCTCCCTACACCATTGTTTATATTAAAACCTTTGCATTTTGATGCGTTTTTAGGTAGTAGATACTTGAAAGTTACCTGCAGCTACCTATCATGCATGATTTTCTTCGGGCTTTGGCTTTTGGCGGTTGATTGGAACGCCCACCTAGATTTGGTCTTTTTATTTACACCTTTGCGTGTCCCTCTCACTCTTTTTATCGCCTTTTTCGCATCTTAAACCTCCACATAACTTTTTACTTTATGTTTCCCAAGTACGTACGTGCGCACATGGTTGCGATTTGAGGTCAAACAAACGAGTTTTTAGCGGGACTTCGTAAACCTGTAGTCTAATTCACGAAACCTATAGTCCGTTTCACATATGCCTGGGCATCAGTTTTAAAAATCATGTCCGACAAAAAGCCGACAGATTGCGTGCGATTAGAGCATTAATCTGATGGTTTAATTATCGTAATCCGCCGGCTTACTGTCGAAGAAAATTCTTAAAATTTATGCGTAAACTTACGTGAAACAGACTATAGTGCATGGATCACAATTTCTGAACCAATGCAAATTGATTACAAAAGCAGGTTAAACTAAAGCAAAAATCACGTTACTGTGCATATTGATTGATTAGCGTATGGAGTTTTGCTCTGCAAAGTTGTATTACACTTAGATTCCTATAAGTCACTTTTGTAGCTACTTATTTGCGTGCTTAGAATTGATTTTCATGCACAAAGATTCATAAAATAGGCGATTGTATTTTTCTCTGATAATTTTCACCGGTTATGTTTCTTCTTGTACATAATTAAGT
Source organism: Mermis nigrescens (assembly GCA_036768485.1). Lineage (NCBI taxonomy): Eukaryota > Metazoa > Nematoda > Enoplea > Mermithida > Mermithidae > Mermis > Mermis nigrescens. Next base: position 7,556,834 of record JAVLUZ010000145.1, on the reverse strand, counting down.
GATAGTTTAAGCATTCAACCCTATTACTGTATGATGTGACTTCTTTATAGCAGTGTTATTGCCAGGCAGCAAGGTTGCTAACTTGTCGGGGTCCGGTTTTGTCCGGTCGAAAGTCCTGTCCGGTTTTCGATGTCCGCTTTTTTAACAGGTTATTGCCATGCTGAATGTTCTTGTTTCACATCTGCTCACTGTAGGCAGGCACCACACACCTGGCCAGGCCAGTAGTGGCCTGACAGGCTAGTGGCTAGTCCTCCGCATTCCTCCTCAATATCCCTCGAACTCGTTCACCTCTAACTTTACTACTTACACATTAAGTCAAGTCAAATCGCTTGCTATTCAGTCAGTACTCACCTCATGTCGCGTCTTTTGTACTTTATGTCATGGCCTCTAAAAAAACTAAGATAGGTAATTGTAGCCTAAAAACCAATTAAGCTGAAAAAACCAGCCCTGATTTTTATAAAACTTAGTAGGAATGTGTCTCCTAGAGACCTATAGGCTAATATTGAGAACGTAGTGACCTTCAAGAAATTAACTTTGCCTGGTTGATTTAATCTAAATAAGGGTCAAGGAATTCAAATCTGATAGAATTAGGTGGCGGTCGGCATTATTGACCGAGTTACAGGCTGTTGAAGGTCATGTGTTGAAGGATAGGCGAAAAGCAAGCTTCGCCTTTGGGAATGTTTCGGATTAATCTCCGAAGCGTTGGGGAACTGACTGAGCGGGGTTACCAATGTCTTAGACTTAGGCTTAGTAGGCTTAGTCCATGTCTGGCATCAATCTGAATCCGCAAGCAATCGCTGTCGCCACAAATTAAAAACCGGAAAAGGAAATTTTTTCAAAACATGCAGAAAAAACCGCATTCCGGTCGATAAAACCACCTTTTTTGGATTCAAAAAAGTTATCAAGGGATCAATATTCATACGTCGACGATTATTAATATATAAATCGATTATTGAACAAATAAATTACATAATATCGCCTTCAAAACGCAACGGGAAAAAGTCGTCGACCAGATTGACCGATTCACCGCCTACAGATTTGACGGCGCTCGATCATCGAGACACGATGTCTTACGTGCAAGGACGTTGTAGGAAACAATTCCTGCGCCCTCTGCTGCGACTACTGCAATTGGTGGGGGACACATCAAGTGTCTGAATATCGACCAACCAACTTACGACGCCTTGTCTAAAACCGACCAACCGTTTTTATGTGCTAGTTGTTTGCCAAAAGTTAAGCGGTTTATTAAAATAGATAAACATTTGGACACTTTGGAGAAACGACTTATGGATATCAAAGCCCGCTTTGAAGTACGAATGGCAGCGCTTGATTCTGGCGCCGACAACGTTTTCACCCAATCGAATCCAATGCCTACCTTGCGCCGTCCTTTCCAGCCGTTTCCAGCCACACATCCACCTAGCGACACAAAAAACTTTAATGACGCCGTTGAAGATGTGATTGAAGTCCATCTTAAGCGTAACAACGCCGTCTTGTTCGGTTTGCCCAATTCGAATGATGACCTTGCAGCCGTTTGTGATCTACTACACATGGAAACGGATGAAGACGTTGAGCCCGTACGACCATCCGACATGCAGTATGTCTTCCGTGATGGTCCGGCTGATGCAGGTGGCAAACGCCCGCGGTTCTTGAAGGTGATCTGCGCTGACATCAAAGGTAAAACTGTCGTTTATAACATTCATTAACAAAGTCGTTGTTGTTGTTGTAATTGCCATCACATGTTGTCATCCATTGATTGATCAAAGGTCTAGAGAGGCCACTACTAATTGTGGCCCTTTCCATAAGTCACTGACACGAGCTTGTGTTGGTCGGGATGGACAGTTGAAGAGGTGTCGTGTATCTTCTGTTGCTGCCAAACAACGTGGGCAGGTGTCAGGTGTGAGGCCGCTGGAGTCGAGTTTGCTGCGCGTGGACGCCAGCATGTAACTGTAGCCACATCTAAGTTGGACTAAGGTGGATCTTGTTTGGCGAGGTAGCAATTTCTCTTGTGGGGATATATTGGGAGGGCGTCGGTTTATTAGTGGGTTGCGTTGAATGAAACGAAGGCGACAGGCCTGGATAGCATTCTGATGGAGCTTTTGCAGTTGTTGTTGCAGTGAAGCTGTTGAGGGTAAAGTTGTGAGGTGCCATTTGACTCTGTCGTTCGAATACATTTTAAGTGTGTTTTTCAGCCAAAAGTTCCGTTGCCACCCTGTAGGTGTTCCAGGACAACCAAAAAGTTGCCTGCACGGATGTTGGTTGTGGAGGCAAGATGCATAGAATTGGTCTGTCAAAAGTCAATTGTGGACTTGGACCGCCAGCATACGTGTTTCGCTGTGTAGATGGTCAATTGGCGACATTTGAAGGCAGCCAGTAATAGTTCTAAGTGTTCTGGCAGATTTGGAGTTTTGCAAGATTTGAGGATGTTAGTGTTGGTGTCCAAACTGGTGCCGCATAATTAAGAACCGATCTACAGATCGTTTTATAAGTGAGGAGCAATGTTTCTTTGTTAGAGCCCCATGATCGGCCAGCTAAAGCTTTGATGATGTTGTTTCGTTTCTGAATATGAGATTTCAGAGCTTCAACATGTTGTTTGAAACAAAGACTTGGGTCAAAGAGTACCCCAAGAATTTTAGGGTTCTTAACGGTTTGAAGTCGAGCATTATTAATAAAAATGTTTAGTTCCAGCGAGTGTTGGCGTGTCTCAGGAGTAAACAACATACAAGTAGATTTTTCCGTCGAGATTGTGAAGTGGCGCTGCTGAAAAAATGAGGAAATGTCTGTCAGATAGTTGTTCATGTTTGTTTCCATTGTTTTTACATTCGAGTCGCTGGTGAAGATGGTAATGTTGTCAGCATATGATATGATATGAATGTGTGGTGGTGGCAAGGGAAGCTCACGAATGTAAGCATTAAAAAGAGCTGGTGAGATCACTGAACCTTGAGGCACACCCATTCTGGTGATGGCGTAACTTGACGATGAGTTTCTAAACTGACATTTGGCTTCTCTTCCGCGCAAATATGCCACCAGCCAGCGACAAGTCCAACCAGGCATCGTGGAGTCCGCCAAGATCTTGATTAACGTCGTGTGGTCAACTGAGTCAAATGCTTTACTGAGGTCTAGGGCTATAGCAATAGTTCTCTTAGCTGGTTTAGGGCAGTTGAATCCTTGGCAGATTGCTGTGGACAAGTTAAGCAGGGCAGATGTAGTTGAGTGACGTGGTCGGAAACCATGCTGATGAGCCGCAGGTGGAAGGTGTTCTACGATTATTGGAAGCAATAAGCGTTCCATAATCTTTGCTGCTGGGCATAGGATTGAGATGGGGCGGTAAGAGGAGGCTGTGTTTGGTTCTTTGCCTGGTTTGGGAAGTGCAATGATGGTGGAGCGTTTCCAAATAACAGGTAAAGTTGCCGTTGATGCAGATAGGTTCAATAAGTCAGTCAACGTTTGGAGGCCACAGGGGCCCGAATGCTTCAAGAATGGCATGGCAATGCCATCTGGAACAAAAGCTCTTGAGTTTTTGGCTGAGGTGATAGCTAATTTCACCTCATTGATGGTGAAGAGCACTTGTTGTAATTGTTTGCTATGTACATGACGGATGATACGGCGTGTAGGGGTAGAAGAAGAATGTTGTCGAACTGACGTAAATTGTTTTAAGAGCTTTTTGGCGATTTTTCGATTATTAGTTTCTTCACCACTATCAAAACGAATAGGTACATTGTCAATTCCTCGACTTTTCCCATCCAATGATTTTACCGTTGCCCAGAGATGTTTTACGTTAGCTGAGCGATGGTCTAGCGAGGTGACAAAATTGTGCCATTTTTGCATTTTTCTTGGTCACATTCTTTGACAACAATTTTGTTTATAATAGCAATTCTAGCAGAGGATGGATTAACTGCTCTGATCGAGTCACGTTCTTTGACGAGTCCCTGAATATGGTCTGATAAAGATGGGTTGTAAAGTTTACGATGACCATAAGGTATCGACTTCTTAGCAGCAGCGATTATCGCACGTCGGAGTGTAAGTTCTCTTTCATGGACAGACGAATGAGCATTAAGTCGCGATGACAGGAGAATTTGCTCAGTAATGTCCGTGAAAAGTTTCCAATCAGCCTTGCTGAAGTTTACATATGTTCTTTTAGCCGATGTAACATACTCCATGGAGAAGTCGATTTTGACCAAAATTGGTAGATGGTCTGATGCGAGGGTAATTTCTGTGCTCCATTGTAAGGATGATGCTAGATTAGAAGATGCAAGCAAAATGTCTGGAGATGTTGGACGCTGTACGTTTGTTGAGGGAAGACGAGTAACGCATTGTTCATTTAAAGGGAGCAGGTCGGATTGGTCAATTAGATCAGCAATTATATTGCCACGGTTGTCATTGATTGTCCAGTGCCATAGGTTGTGATGGGCGTTGAAATCGCCCAATATAATGATGTTATCCTTGTTGAAAATATCTGTAAGTGGCGGACTGTATCCGGTAGGGCAGCTGGATGTAGGCGGGATATAGATGTTGACTAAGGTGAAAACACCTGCAGGGAGAGTAAGTGAAATGGCGGCACATTCCATAACGTTGTCTTTACAAGAAGTAGGTAGTTCAACGCTTCTGGTGAGAACATCTTCTCGTATTAGAAACGCTAAGCCACCACCAATCGTAGTGGAGTTGCAATCAAAACAAATCAGACGATAACCATATGTTTTAGGATCCTTCGTTCTTGCGGAGAGTTTGGTTTCTTGAAGCAGTGCGATGGCAGTATCATGCTTTCGGAGAGTTTGTGTTTGATGCCATTGATATTAAATTGCAAAATATTCAGTGGACGTTTTTGGTTAGGTTGAGGTATTATCACACACTTAGGGCAGCGGTAGTTGTTCTTATTGTAGTCGCAAATGTTCCTCAGACCACTACAGCTTATATTGCTGTGAATCCACAAGTTGCAATTGGAGCAATAAACAGAGCTATAATAAGCATTCTTTCCACAAGAACCGCAGGGAAAGCGGTTCACATGAGTAGGTCCTGGATTTGACTCAACACCAGCACGTAGTAACAGTAAATGGAGCAACATGGCTGGTAAGTGCTGCTCCGCATATAAAAACCCAAATCGATTGATGGATTTCTCCATGTGCGGAGAGGTTGTACGTCATTTGATCCAACTGTAGATATTGAAGTTGGGACAGGCACACTTGCGTAGATCGTAGTTGATCAACGACAAAAGCGACGTAATTCGTGCCCATTAACAAAGTCGTCAAACGATCGGACGAAAAATTTCGCGATTTGAGGGCCAGACCAGATCTGACCTATCGCCAATGACAAGAAGGGCGTCAGTTGAGGGAAAACTTTGAAAATTTTGCAAATTCTGAACACTTTATCGATTACAATAAAAAATGCATTGTTCGTAAAAATGACTGTAAAATTGTGTATTCGCTAATTAACCTGTCGACGTAGGGACATGCGCCCCTTATAAAATTGTGGAACAACAAGCTGATTAAGGAACCGATTGTAAAACAACAAAAATCCAGATTTTTTGGACATTCTCAGTACAAATCAGAGTCTGTTACAATCAATCCTGTTTGCAAAACGTTGAAATTTATTCTATTTAACACAAGAAGTTTATGCAATAAACTCGGCCAACTCCATTTTCTTTTAAACCAGTCAAATTATGACTTGATTCTTATTACAGAAGCTTGGCTCACTGATTTTATTGCAGATTCTTTGCTTCTTTTAAACTTTGAATACAGTTTGATTCGCTATGATCGAAAAAACAAGACTGGTGGAGGTGTCGCCATAATATTCAAAAAAAATTTACCCATAAAAAATGTAAACGTTCCTGATGAATTTTCTTTGCAAGAAACAGTTACTTGCAATATGAGTATATTAGTGTCTAAATACAGGTTTATCTTATGCTATAGATCTCCAAGAAAAAACGATGATGTAGATCAACAGTTATTGAAGTATTTAAAGTGGTCTATTAATACTTCTAGAGTAATAGTGGCCTTGGGTGATTTTAATTTTCCCGAAATCAAGTGGAATAAAAAGTTTGTTTTTCCTGAAAATAGTATTTCATCACAGTTTTTTGACGTTGTAAATGAGATTGGGCTCTATCAGTTTACACATCTCCCCACTTTAGGTAATAATATATTAGACTTGATTTTCCGTTCCTACAAGTCATGCGTATTTAATGTAAAAAGTGTTGAACCGTTTTCTACTAGTGATCATGATTCACTAACTTTTGATATCCTTATTCCAAACAAATTCGAAATAGATTCTCATATCAAAAACTTTAATTTTAAAAAACTGATTATGTTTCTATTTTGCATGATCTATCTATAATTAGCTGGCCTGATACTTTTACAACCTGTACTAATATTGATGATTTTTATGATATTTTTTTAGGTATTTTAAACGCAACGATCAAAGCTCATGTTTCACTGAGTTTGACTCTACCAAAAAAGCGTAAAAAATTTCCAAAGTATATTTTGAAGTTACAAGGCAAGAAGAGAAGGGTTTGGCGACTTTTGAAGAAAAATCCGGGATTGTCAGATCAGTACAAAATGGTTAGTAAGTCTGTTGAGAATGCAATAGCGGATTTTTACAGTCGTGAAGAAAATGAACTGTTAAAAAAAGGTTCAGCACTGAAAAATTTTTACAATTTTGTTAACGCGAGGTTAAGATTGAAACAATCTATGCCTGATCTTGAATCAAATGGTCAGGTTTTTTCTAATGAAACTGAAAAAGCTAACGCTTTCAATGAATTTTTTGGTTCAGTTTTTACTATTGATAACGGCATTCTACCATTAAATATCGATTCAATTGAGGAAGACTATTGGCCTATACTTAAATTTGAACATAGCACAGTTGCTGCAGTTTTAAATAAGATAAAGCCCACTCACTCAGTTGGTCCCGATGGACTGTCAGCTTATTTTTTGAAACAAATTCGAGTTGCTTTAGTTGAACCCCTTTCAACTATTTTTGAGGTATCATATCGTTCTGGTATGCTTCCACGTTTGTGGTTAGAAGCTTTAGTAATTCAAATTTTTAAAAAAGGCAATCCACACTCAGTTGAAAACTATAGGCCGATATCTCTGTTGTGTTTTGTGTAAAGTTATGGAATCAATAATCAATAATGCCATCCTGGACTATTTTGACAAGAGTGATTTAATAAATCAGCAACAATTTGGATTTCTGAAGAACAAATCCTGTACATCTCAGCTTTTAAAGTGCAGAAACCTGTGGACAAAAACTTTGGACAATCATGTTCCAATGGACGTGGTTTATATTGATTTTTGTAAGGCATTTGATTCTGTTGTTCATTCAAAACTAATATTGAAATTAGAATCTTTAGGTATCTCGGGTACTTTGCTCAACTGGGTTAAAAAGCTTTTTTGATGGATAGGTCACAAAAGGTGAAAATAAATGGTTTTCTTTCAGCCCCTATTCTGGTAATTAGTGGTGTTCCCCAGGGTAGTGTGCTAGGGCCTACATTATTTTTGGTTTTTATTAACAACCTGGTCGATAGTATCAAGCATAGCAATATCATGCTGTTTGCTGATGATTTAAAAATATTTAATTTTTCACGTGAATTCATATCCTTGCAAGCAACCTTGATTTATTGCATGGGTGGACCGAAAAATGGCAACTGCAAATAAGTTATGACAAATGTACAACCTTGTATTTGGGATATGGCAACTCTAAAAACATCTATAACCTTTTCTTAAAAGATCTAGCTGATGCAGAAGCTTCTATCAAGGATTTAGGAGTTTTTGTTAGTAATGACATGTCCGCTAGCATTCATTGTGTGAATATTGCATCCAAAGCAGTGGCGGATCTAGGATTTTCCTAAGGGGGCGGTACCCTGACTTGGGCGGAAAAAATAGCCATTTTGACCCGAAAATCGCTAAAAATTGCTTAAAAATGCTTGATTTTTTGCAATATTTTGGGCCGAATGGGGGGGGCGGCTGCCCCCTCCCCCCCCTAAATCCGCCCCTGATCCAAAGCTTCCAGAGTTGCTTCTTTGATACAAAAAACTTTTATTTCCAGAAATATTGATTTGATGGTGAAAGCATTTAAAGTTTATGTAAGACTGATACTAGAGTATAGCACGGTGGTGTGGAGCCCTTACCTGATAAAAGACATCAACCAAATTGAAAATGTTCAACATAAATTTACAAAACGAATACTTTGGCGGCATCAACAGCAGGATTTGTCTTATAGCAAACGAATGAATTTGTTAGATCTTGAAAGACTCGAAACACGGCGTATCTATTTTGACCTTACTTTTGCTTTTAGGATAATTAAGGGACAGTTGCTTTCTGTTTCAGATTTTTTCGAATCTGCGCCTAACAGGGGCACCAGGTCAAATAATGACATAAAGTTGTATATTAGAAAATCTCATTTGATTGTAGAAAGAACGATTTTGCAAACAGGGTGGCTAGAATTTGGAATACATTGCCACAATGTATTGTTGACTGCAGAAATTTTAAACAGTTTAGGGTTTTGGTTTCAAAGCTTAATTTATTAGAATTTCTTAAGGGGCGTATGTAAGTGCACTGCCTGTACGCCTTGGCTTTACTTACATACCAACTCACTTATTTCAGCGTTATTTTTTGCATTTATTGATAATTCCTTTCCTAAAATTGTTCATTTAATAATTCTTTGCATTATTGTATTGGTATTTGTTGTAACATGTCTTGTCCATGTAATTCAGCCAATAAACTATTATTATAATATTATTATACCCAGGAAAATAGCATTTTTGACAAAAAAACACGAAGATCACCACACCATCTGAAAAAATTCCGACCTATAGGTATGTGTAGTCCAACTTTAATTTTCTCAAGAACATAGGATCTCCCTCAAAAAAGTGGAAAAGTTCGATCTTGACCTAAAAAACTACTTTAACCTAAAAAACACCAATGTTACGTACATTTAGCATTATTTTCTTGTAGGGAACGTTGAAGTAACGTGGCTAGAGTTGTTTCTGCAAGTTAAACATTGTATTTATTTGTGAAAATAAGATGATTATTAACAAAAATCAAACAAAAAATATTAATTCTCTGTAAGCTTGATTAAATAGAAGAAAAAATCAGTTAAAAATTGAATTTTTTTTTCAAAAAGTCAAGCTATGCACATGCAAGCTATGCACATCTCATCACATGGCTTTTTAAGGCTAGTTTTTTTAAGTTACATGGATTTTAGTTCTCAATTGGATTTTGCTGGTTTTTTGTATTGTTCACTTTTGATCGAATTTTTTTTCAAGACAAAATGGATTTATGAAATTGGTTCATTATCGATAAGATGGGGCTCTGACTGGGAATTGCTCTGATTACAAAATGCGTTTAATGTGGTGGATATTTAACTGCAGTAGTTGATTTGAATAAATTTTAGCCGCTTCCTTTTTCAACTGTATACAACATTCTACCGGTTTTGTCCGGAATTTACCTGTGCTCTTGACCGTTTTTGTCCGGTTTTAAATGTTGGTCTGTCCGGTTGGTCTTTTTAGAGTTGACAACACTGTAATGCCAGGGTTTCATGGAAGCCGAGTTGGGGGTTTTCCCTAATTTTGGGTTTTTTTGAGGCCATTGGAGACATTTTTTAGCAGTTGAGGTTTTTTTCGTGCCTATGCCTAACCATTGTTCGGCAGGTTTTTTAGGCAGTCTGAGGTAAAAATTGGGATCTTTTGACGGAAGCACTTGGCGATATTTATACGTTTGGTTGACACAACACCTACCTTTTGTGTGTGCGTCTGACGTTTTTCTTCAGCAATTTGGTTGATATTATAGACCAGACCCAAATTTTTTTCTACTTTTTTCACCCTTTTTCCACATTTTTTGGGAGGTTTAAAAACGTTAAAAATAAAGCGCCTGTGTTAAAAAATCAGTGTTTTTAAGTAGATTCCATTTCCCAAAATTTTGTTTGACAATTAGACTAAAAAGTGGAAAAAAACGGTGGTGCGGTTAGTTTGCTAGCAGTAAGCATATGTAGGAGCGCTTGGTCGCGGTTTTCCTAGGTTTTTGTTTGCGCCAATTCCATTGGTGACATTTTTAGGACACTGCTGCTGCTTGTTGGGGCACACATGACATGAGCGCAATCAGCTGTCTGCCTGTGTGTACAGGACATTTCGCATTTTTAATTCTGTTGTCTTTTTTCCTTGTGATGCTTTATATTTGCATTTTTTCCAAACAAAGTATTAGTATTAGTATAAGCGTGGACCTCTTGATTAAAAATCCGACATCTTTACCAATCGACAAAGACCATTTCATTTTGATATTGGAGGAAGGTTTATTAGTGACTTATTGTACTAGTACCAATCAGGCAGGTATCTGGGATTGTGTGAGAATTCAGATTTTTGCCAGACATGTGCTAAGCCTAAGGCATAAATGGAGCAAAAATTGCTCCTCTTGCTTCGCAATTTTTACCCAATTTATCTTAGGCTTAGCCCATGTGCTGGCACAAATGTGAATGCACATAAACTAAGCCTAAGTCTAGGACATTAGTAATAACAACCCAGTGGATGTTAAGAACCATTTCCTAGGTTTAAAAATACAGATTGTGGCTGAATTTCGACACAACTGAGTTTGCGAATCAGCAAACAGCGATTGGAGAAGCATAGAGGTGGATGAAATAAGCAAGACAAGCAAAGACCCAGCCGCGGAAAAAAACCGGAAGAATCAAGCTGCAAATTGATTGAAATATGACAGAGCAAAGGAGAAGCAGAACTAGTGAAAGAGTGAAGCGATCCTGAACGGACAATCAGATGACAAAGCATCAGTTAGTCATTTGATAAGTTTATTTAGAATAATAACAATAAATGCGGATGTGTTTGACTCCTTGTAACTCATTATACTGTAGAATATTACGTTTACTGCTTTAGTTTAAAACACATGATGTGGTAGGTATATGAACATTAATGTGGGACGTTCAAAGTTCAATGAAACAGACTAGAAAGGAACCTACATGATCCAAAACGATCTGTGTCTCCTTGTAACTCATTATACTGTAGAATATCACGTTTACTGCATTAATCAAAGCACATGATGTGCTAGGTACATAAACATTAGTGTGAGACATTTAAAGTTAAATGAAACAGGCTAATTAGGTATCAGAATGATCCTAAAGCAGGATGTAGGAGGTACATAAACAATAGTGTGGTACATATTTAAGAAAAAGACAGAATATGCCATTAGTGAAAATCTGTTTAACACAAGTTTGGTCTTTTTACTGTTGTTAGTAAAGCCTTACCGCATCTGTTCAAGTACCTTCCTTTATTGAAATCATCTAATCACAAAAATAACTATCACAGAAATCGAACGACTTGCTATATTCATTGCAGGTTGCTATCTGATTGGACAACATTTAAGAGGCTGTCATGTCATTGGAAGGGAAGAGCGCAAAATTTTGTTTTTTTTACAGACTTCTGCAAAATCCGTCATCAGCGAATCAAATTGTTTATCGCTAAACAATCTAGCATTACAGGAAAAATTACCAATAAAAGGAGATGCAAGGCTCACATGCGCGTTGTTAAATTTAATTCAATGTATGTATTAAAGGATGAATATGTCAGAAAGTTCTATGTGCCGAACACATGTATCAATGAGGAAGCGGAAGGCAAGGACGGCCTGGTCGACTTTGAGTATGCTTTTGCCAGCACACGTTTTTTGAGAATTTGTATAAACCCATACAAAACATCCTTAGATCGTCAATTTCAGCTTATACTACTGATTCTGCTGCCCCTTTGCTATGTCATATTTCCAACAGATTAGCAGCTAGAAGGTTCCGGTTTTTTTCCATGCCTTCATATCTATTCTACTATTAATTTTCACTCATCTCAATGCTGGACGAAGTGGAGGATTAGAACAGTGAGTGGTGTAAAAAATATGTTTACTAATCATTTGTTTGAGCTTAACACAGGCTTAGGCTTAGGCTTAGTTATGGGCCTTCAGATTGGTGCCAGGGTATGATCTAAGGCTGAGTCAAATGGGTCGAAAATTGCCTAAATTGAAAATTCCCTATGCCTAACCGTTGTTTGGCGGGTTTTTAGGCAGTCTGAAGTATAAATTGGGGGTTTCTAGATGGAAGCACTTGGCAATATTTATACATTTGGTTGATACAACACCAACCTTTTATGTGTGCGGCTGACCATTTTTTTCCCAGCAATTTGGTTAATATAGACCAAACCCAAAATTTTTTTCTACTCTTTCAACCCTTTTCCCACGTTTTTTGGGAGGTCTAAAAACGTTAAAAACAGAGCGCCTGTGTTAAAAAATCAGTGTTTTTTAAAGTAGATTCCATTTCTAGTGATCGGGCCGAGGCCTCGGCCTCGGCAAGCCTCAGCGTTTTTGGAGCCTCGGCGTTTTTGGAGCCTCGGCCTCAGCGCCGAGGGCGAAGCTGAAAAGTGCCGAGGCGCCGAGGAGTTAAAATCAAATTTGAATAAGCTTAATATATCCGTTGAATATTACCTATTCAAAATGCACCTGCAGTACACAGGCTATTTTTTACCTATAGACTTTTCTTATGGTCTTAGTCGCGTACCCAGTTACACCAAGTTACATACAGCAAAGTGCCAATTTATTATTCATGTGATGACTAAGTTTTAATTCTCATGCTCGCTACATGGATCAGAAACACACATTCCCAAAGGGGAAGGGGTGAGAAAGGGTTATCACCCTCCTCTCAGGGTACAAGATTCAAGTCACTGTCAGACGATTTTTGGTGAAAACCTTTTGAATATTTTTTTGAACTTAATTTTTACTATGGCAAAAGTGCAGCTAACTATAAGACAAACTATCACTAAAAAATGCATGCAACAGCTCAAAATTTTCGGGAGGGGCTATTCGGCATACATGTAACGGCTTGAAATTTCGAGTAGGGGTCCCTGGCCATTTTTAGAAGGAGGGGGATTAGCGATTCTAATTTTATGTCAAAAATTGCAAAAGCACCTAAAAATAGCCAACAAAGCGCAAATTTTCGTCAAAAATAGGGAGGGTGGGTCAAAATTTTCTGACGTTGGAGAAAAGGGTGTTGGGAGGACGTCCAACCCTGGGTGGGTGGAGAATTCCCGAAAGCCCCCCTGTTACACTTATGGTTTTCGCCGTTTTTATGGGAGAGGGGGTAAATGATCACGAATTTTCGGCCGAAAATCGCAAAAACGCACCTAAAAATGGCCAATAAATGCAGGTTTTGCCAAAAATCAATTTCGGCTCGTGCATTTTTTGGAGCCATTTTTATACAATGTTAAAATACTTTCTTAGACAAAGTGATATTAATTATATCATTTTTCAGTATATATATTTTTTTATATATAGCAAAATATCGCTAATATACTGTATTTAGATTGTAGCAGGGGCATTAAACACTCAAAAATCAATTTTTGTGTTATCTAGGCATCTTTATGCAGATTTAAATACCTTTTGTATCTATTTATACTGTTTTAAAAATTTTATGCAAAATAAATACTATTTAATAACTTTGCACTTTTTTGCCGTTCAAAGATAAAATTGACTAATTTATCCTGATGTTGCATTGGATTTCTAAGCACAGTAGTGCTTATTACAAGATTTAATTGGCATATTACAATATCTGTAATATTTCTGACTTTGTAGTATAAGTTGTTTTAGCTTTCTCAGTCGAGTTTTATGTGAAAATTTCATCAAAACCTCATAAAAATTTCGGCGCTTCGCGCCTAACTAATATCATCAACTAAATTCAAGCCGAATTATCACATTTAGGGCCACGGTTTTTTGTATTCGGCAAAGATTTTTCATAATGTACAGAGACTTTTCAGGACCGCCTTACTCTTTGTACATGCACAAAGATTTTTGGAGAGACAACAAACAGTAAAAAGGTGTAAAATTTCCGAAAATTTCCGGCGCAGCAATAATTGTCTGTCCTATATATCTTTAAAATAGTAGAATTTGCATTTAGAATGGAAAAATGTCAAATATTCAGAAACCCAGGAATTAGCTAAGATACACTACCAAAAGTCGAAAAACCCTGTTTTACCACACTAAATCGCTAGTGTACCATACTATGTTAGTACACAAAAATTTGCATGCACAAAATGTTCAAAGACTTTTGGATACCATCTTTGTATATGTAAAAAGGTATCTTGCACAAAAAAACACTGTTTAGGACTGCATGCCGGTTGCAGGTCACACACTGGCAGTATGTAAAAATGTGTATGTTTAAAAATATATTTATATAAAATATCTACAAAAATTTGTTCGCTCATACAAAGACACTAGGTACTTAATTTACTGGTCCCCCATTTTGGGATTTCATCCTTCCCTGAATTCTGGACCTTGGGAAACTATGATTGGAAAGTAAAGTGCAGTTTCCGTCATATTACCTACCACACCAGAATTGAATGACTGAAAAAGCGTGTTTAAACATGCATTACTGCAAAAGCGAGCACAACAATGGCTACAGTTCTGTCTTTACTCAGCTTATTTCCTTTGCTCGTGAATTTCTTTGACACTGTTTTCTTATTTATAGTAATAAAAGTTTTTAAGTGCTTGTTCAGCCATATTTTTTATTAACTTTTCCAAGTCTTCATCAACAGCAACTTGTTAAATTAAGTATGCTTTCATGCTGCTGACTTTATTCAATAAATCCTTCATGCATTTAATCAACTATTATTGAAAATAAAAATTAATTGTTTGACATTCGATAAAGTGTTTAATATTACGATTATTCTCTGGCTCATGTGCATACAAAATATTCTAAGAGTACTATTTATGGGTATAGGTATATAAGCTTGACCCTCGGCATTACCCTCGGCCTCGGCCGAGGCAAGGATTTTAAGTCGCCTCGGCCTCGGCTGAGGGTCCAAAAAGTACCCTCGGTCCGATCACTGTCCATTTCCCGAAATTTTGGTTGACAAATAGACCATGAAGTGGAAAAAACGGTGGTGCGGTCCATACGTGGGCAGCAAGAAAATTCTGGGGGGGTCCAAGATTTTTGAAGGTCAAAAAATGGCCTTAAAAATGGTGATATGGCAATAAAAACACCATTTTTCGACGTTTCTCATCAAACACTATCCATTGGCATCAAAAAATTGCGAAAAAAAGAAAAAAAATTTCAAAAATTGATTTCTGGGGGGGTCTTTTGATTTCTGGGGGGGGTCTTTTGGTTTCTGGGGGGGGGTCCAGACCCCCCAGATCCCCCACGCCCATGTTTGGTGCGGTCAGATTGCTAGCAGTAACATTCACGAACATGGCGCTTCTTCCTATTGTTCGACATTTAATATTATGACAAGTTCTCGCCGATACGAAGTCAAAAGAAGTCCTTTGATTAATTTCAATAATAATGAATTTTATGACAGATTTAGATTTAGCAAGTTATCCTTTAAATTCATTGAGAATCTTATCAATGATCACCTTGCCCATTCCAGTGAATGTTCTACTGTTGCATTAGTTGAAATGCAAATCATTTGCGCCCTGCATTTTTACGCCACTGTTAGTTTCCTGAATCATCAAGATTGTAAATGACTGAAGTGAGAGGAAATTCGATTTCCAATGTCTATAGTTCCCACTTTTTTTATCTACCTCAACCAAAACGTCTAAACCCTCATGAATTTCATGTGAACCTTAACACAACCATGAAACTTCCCTCAACGCAATCATTAAGCTTACCTTAATTCTACTATTAGCTTTCCCTTGAGGAAGCCATTAAAGGTTTTTGTTAATGGCTTTTTTAATGGTACCCTTAAGCTTCCCTTAACAAATGCTCGACCATCAATTAATGGTCAAGTCAAGCAACCCAATTTTCACGAACCTTACTGAAACCATTACTACCATAATGTTAATGGTTATGTTAAGGGAATCTTAATGGTCGTTGGCGTTAAGGTAAAGTCGAGCAACCGGCCGACCATTAAAAGTTAATTTTTAATGGTTAGCCTTTATTAAGGTGAAGTTGAGCAATCGGGCCCAGGACATTTCACGTTTTATATTCTGCTGTCTTTTTCCTTGCGACGTTTTATCTTTGCGTTTATTCCGAATAAAGTATTTCATTCCATAAGTCCTGAGCCTCAAGGCTAATACGGAAGCAATTCTGTTTAAACTAATTTTTTTGAAAGTTTACACACCTAAAATGTTTAAAACAAAAAATGGTGTTGATTGTCTTAGTATTTGCTGAATTGTGCTATTTGATATTTAACAATTTTGTGATTCTCTAAAATGGATGAAATTGCTGCTGAAATTTTGAATGAACATTTTAGCGCCATGATCTTGTTTGCATTCAAACTTGGCCAATCCAGAGCGGATTGCGCTCAAAATTTGGAAAATTGTTTTGGCATATGTGCTCCATCCCTGGCAACTGTTAAACGCTGGTATAAGCAATTTGAGCGAGGGCAGTGGTCACTCAGAGATGACCACCGTTCTGGACGTCCATCTGGGATTAACACTGAGGAGAACGCTCTCGTCATTTCTAACATTATTAGGGACGATAGGCGAGTAACATGTCAGGAGATAGCTCAGGAAACGGGCTTTTCTGGGACTACAGTACATCGGATTATTCGCAATTCTCTTGGTCTCAGAAAGATTGCGAGTTGGTGGATACCCCATTTGCTCACTGAAGAGCAAAAAATGCGTCGAACTGACTGGTGTAAATTTAGGCTGAAAAAATTTGACCAGGGCCACTCAAAAGCTGCTTTTGAAATCATTACTGGTGATGAAACCTGGGTTTACCAATATGATCCTGAAAGTAAGCTCCAGTCTACAGTGTGGGTCTTCGAGGATGAGCCACCCCCAACAAAGGTTGTCAGGAGTTGCAGTGTCGGGAAGCAAATGGTCGAAGTTTTCTTTCGTTGAAGTGGACCTGTTGCGATTATTCCACTTACTGAACAAAAAACTGTTAATGCTACATGGTACTGTGAGAAGGCTTTGTCGGTTGTAATAGAAAACATTCAAAAAATGCGTCCAAGGACATCGCTTCACAAACTGTTTCTGCACCATGACAATGCAAGCGCTCACACCGCAGCTCAGACAATTGACTTTTTGGAACAGAATAATATTCAATTGTTACCTCATCCGCCTTATTCACCTGACCTAGCTCCTTGCGATTTCTTTTTGTTTCCAAAAATTAAGTCAAAGCTGAAAGGGATTCGATTTGACTCAATTGACAGTGCTGTTTCGTCTTTTGAAAAGGAGATTATTAGCATGACGCCTACGGATTACTGTAGCTGCTTCGAAAACTGGTTTTATCGCATGAAACTTTGTATTGCAGCAAATGGAGAGTATTTTGAAAAGCTCTGAAAATTTTGTAAGTTTCCAAGTAAAATTGGTTTTAAGGCTCAAGACTTATGGAATAACCCTCGTATTAGTATCCTATATTTTTTGTAATGCTTAGGGTTTTAATCGCTTATGCGCGTAACTTTGTACTCTAAAAATGTCCCCATGAAATCAGCGCATTTGGAAACCTAGGAGAACCACGACCAAGCGCTTCTACACACGCTTACTGCTAGCGAAGTAAGTGCACACACAAAAGGTAGGTGTCAAGTAAACGTAAGAATACGCACTTGGCAACCCTGCAGGGTTGCCTAATTGGGGGTTTTCCTCCCATTTTGGGGTCTTTTTGAAGCCGTTGGAGGCATTTTTTAGCGATTGAGGTTTGTTTGCGCCTATGCCTAACCATTGGTTGGAGCACTTGGCAACCCTGAGTGTTGCCAACCTTCGTTTTTTCCTTTTAGCTTTGGAGTTTTTACTACAATGCTTAATGGAGGTTTTTTGAAAAGCCTGTGGGGCTTTTTTCGACGAGTTGCCTATACTTTGTACAGGGGTGTGGTTCTTTTTCTGAGGAAGTTTGGGGTTTTTTTACATTACGAGTTGGTGGAAGAATGAAAAGAGCAAATAATCGGTTTAACATTTTTGACCCGCAAACAGCTGGATCCGCAAAGCTAGAAGAAATTTTTAACCTATAGGGTCCGATGCACACATGAGCGTGGGGAGGGGGTTTGGGGGATGGTTTTTGTACCCCCCAGAAGTTGAAAAAACCTCCGCAGATTACTTTAGACCCCAGGGCATTCCTATAATAGGTTGACACCCACCCTTAGTCTTTGTACAACCCAAAGCATATTTGCATCTAAACGTATTCTGTTTTTCACATGTTTTGTGCAGACAATAAGATTTGTTCAAGAAGTAAGAATGACAGCAATTTTTTGGCGATGATAATGAATTTGCTGATGAACTTTGACCTTTTCTAGGGTGAATTCAGAATCGTGATTTGGCTGATTTTGTAAAAATTATAAGGTTACGACGCAAAACCGCTAAGGGGCGCTTAAGCCCGCCACCCCAGACCCCCAGCTTAAAAAGAGATGGTTTCCATGGGATTCTCCGTGTCGGAGGTATGCGGGTAGCAAAATTTGAGAACAAAAGTTTTTCCTTTGGTCCCCCATATGCTTTAAGAGAATTTCGGCCGAGCCCTCCTCCCACACCCGAAACGAAATCCTGGATATGGTATGGGCCTGACCTTTTGTTGGATGAATCGACCAAGATTCGGTACATTTAGTGAAAATTTTAAAATTAAAATTTAGGATTCAATTGCTTATTTTGCAACCTTTTCTGGAGCTGTTTGGGAAAATAAATACTATAAATTCAAATCAGTAAATATAATGTTCGTGATTTTTTGCTATTCAAATGACGAAAATGGTTAAAATAGCCTGTGAAACGCTTTTTGTGATCATGCCGCATTGAAAAGCGTTTTTAGTCCATTCTGACTGCATTTTATATCTTTTAAGAGTAAAAAGTAGAGTAATTCATCAATTTTCGGTGGTTTTTGAATAAAAAGCAAAAAATATTAATCCCGGAAAAACGTTTACATTATTACTGTTTTTGTCTCCAAAAATGATGTTAAAAAACGTTTTGTCGGCTTACAATATCCGTACAGTGCCTTTCTGACTGGCCCTGCAGATGGTAATACCCCCTTGCCATACACGTAACGGCTTTAAATTTGGAGTGGGGTTCCCCGGCCATTTGTGGGGGGTTAATGACCTCAAATTTTTGACCTAAAACGACCAAACAACACCTCAACACCTAATATTGGCCAAAAAATTTATTAGGGGGATCGAAAATTTACTGGTTTGGGACGATCAACTTTGGGTGGGGGATCCCCCATCCCTTCTATACATGTACGCCCCTCACCCCTATGTTCATGTACGTCCGCTGCTGAGGAGCGCTTGAGCATTCCATCCCACACCCCCAGCCCAAAAGGAGAGGGTTTCCCTTGTATTCTCCCTTATTCATGGTCCTACGCGAGCAGTGAAATTTGCAGAGTGAACAACACTGAGATATTCAAAAAATGTTTTGATATGCAATTAAATTAAAATGTCGCAGGACGATGTGAATTGTCCAAGAATTATCATGCATTTTTATACGTTTTTTTATCGACTTTTAAACAAGAAAATTTTTCGGAGTCCCGCTGGGGAAAATTCTGGCTGCGCTTATGTAGAAAATCTTATTAATTACTTAAATAGTATTAGCTTCTGATTAAAGTTTACATACGCTTGTGAAGTTTAGGAAGTTTGAGTGGTATTTTCTCTGAAATATTCAATATAAATAATAGGTTTTCTTAAGCATATATAATTTATACCCTTTACAAGCCAAATGTATCATGTAATAGACATATTATTCGATTATTGAAAAATGGTGGATACGAATGTATTTCGTTATAACTTTCAAATTTTTTAATGTTTTCAAATGCATGTTTATATTTCTTTAATTATTTATTCTTTTAGGGTCTTTTCAAATTCGCACACTGCGCAGGCCGATTCGTATTCTTTCGTGAGGAGCTCCAATAAGAAAACAACTGACAGGGTTTGATCGGTTTTGTCCATTCATGGTGTAAACTGCAGGGGTTAGTGTAAATCTCGATTTTTATTATTATTATTTTTATTATTATTATCTTACGATTCAAGCCACTCTGGCAATTAGAGTTGCCAACTTGAAGGTTTTCCCCCATTTTGGGGTTTTTTTCGAGGCCGTTGGAGGCATTTTTTAGCGATTAGGGTTTTTTTGCGCCTATGCTTAACCATTGGTTAAGGGTCTTTAAGGCAGTTAGAGGTAAAAATTGGGGTTTCTTTGACAAGAGCAATAAGCAAATATGCTAACAGTAAAAGATTTGAGTTTTTAGTATATGAATTTTAATGAATGAATAAAAAACTGTTGAGTAGGGTTACGCAAGTTCATGAAAAATTGCTGTCAAAATCCTGTTCGACAATTTTGCATGGCCAAGAAAAGTAAATTCGGTGAAAATACTATATTCCGAACAGTATGGAAAAAAATAATGCCGATCTATATTAATCGATAGCTTATTAGACATTCTCTATTCGCTCGAAAAACTTTATAAAATTAAGAATTGATCGACATAACGCAAGATAACGGTTCGGATACTTAAGTGGGACAACCTGCAAAAATTAAGGTTTACACAAACTTCCGTAGCTTACAGCGCGGAAGAATAAAAGCAAACAAATCATGCAATCCAGTTTGCTATTGGACCTTCAAACTATATCCAAAAGATAATTATAAAATATTAGAAACTAGCGGAGTTATTATGAAAATCAGTTGGGGCACCCTGCATATATCGGTCAAGTGGAAATGTTTTTAGCGATAATTATACAGGGTACGAGTTCTTTCTTTCTTACCTAATACCTATCAAAAGAAACGTTTTTTATCAAACATTGAATACTTTTAGTGAGAAAACAAAATTACATTGTTACGCTTTATGTTTGGAATTAGCCTACGATTACTTAAATAGCAATTAGCAAATCACGCAGTCAGTACCTGTGCATTCAAAAACAAGACTTAATTTGCAGAAATAAGTAATTATAAGTAATTTTACGAAGCAACATTCTTAATCTAATGGAATTGTGTGAAACTTCAGAAAAGTTAAAAATTTAAGCGCATGATAAGGGGCTATTTACGCATGCTGGGCTGATTGTCAAAACTAAATTATTGTCGAACTCTTATGGCAGTAGTTTATTTCCGCAACGTGACGTTAATTCAATTAATAAACGTAATAGGTACATATCTAGATGATGTATGAGTAAATCGTACAAAAAGCGGTACCTCGTAGATTCAGCTTTTAGATATGAAGACATAACACTAAATGTGAAAAAATGTAAACTAGAAAGTAAATTAAATTTTTTTATGTGGACTTAAAGCAGGTATGTAACGACTCGATCGAAATTTCAGTGGGTGTCCACGGCCATTTTGAGGGGAGGCGGTAAAGGACTCTCTAATTTTTGGGCAAAAAACGGCTAATAACGGACAATAACGGCCAAGAAATTCGTTTTTTTTTCAAAAATCGGGGGAAGAGGGTCAAAAATTTTCTGGCTTAGGGGGATGGGAGGGACTACCGACTTTTAGTGCGGGGATCCCCCCATCGCCCTGTTAAATGTATGACTGAAAGGTTAAAACCCCATATTGTACCCCTTGCCGCCGTTACGGATTTCACGTGCCAGCTAGGTGCTATCCCTGTGCGAGCCTAGTCAATGTGTCATCATCGTGTATAGATTAGGCAAAAGAATATTACAAATTACAAATTACAAATTTTATTCGCTGATCCGACAATAAACCAAGTAACATTAATACATTGATAAGTAATGAGAAAAAAAGATGAAATATAAACATACACAGAAAGACAAGTCAATAAAATACACTAATAGTCGAGGAAAGCGGGATAACGTAAAGGCAGTACATAAACTGCGCTTATTTACGCCCCTGAATTGAATAATTAAGATCAACCCTTTTCAATCTATTAAGAAAAACATGTCTATTTGGAGCACTTATAACTTCCTCAGGTAGAGAATTCGAAACAGGGATTACTCGAATACAAAATTCAAATTTTCTTCAGTGTTTGTTTGCCCGATTGACAAAAAGCTTTCAAGAATTCATTGCTCAATGTAAAGGAATCCTCAAAAGACAGAATATAAAATCTAATAATAAGAAAAGCTAAAGTGAGGTCATTATATAAACGCCTTAATTCAAGTCTTTCTAATCCAAGTTGAACCAATCTCTGATCATATGAAAGACTTTTATCATTGAAAAGTCGTTTTGTAAACCTACGTTGGACACCCTTAACGGAATCTATGTCGCAATGTAGAAAAGGGAATTTAAAGTTAATTTTTTGTTTTCGAATTTACATAGTGAATGTCTGGTACTATGCTTGATTTCTTTCTTGCAGATGCAGTGTTATGCGCTTAGCGGACTTCTAGCTGCAGCTCGCGTTCTGAATCCACTTTTTTCGTCCACACGGGGTGTCAAGCTTAATAGAATTCACAGGAAATCGAAGCCAGTAAGCTAATTTAATTTGAAATATCTTGACAGCACTTTCCGCTATACTTTCAATCTTTTCGTCGTTATTACATTTAATTATGAGAAGTCACATTGGAATTGGGATTCTTCAAGATACCACCCGAAAATTACTTATGCGCGAAATTATGCTTCCTCGCTATTTCTAGTGTCAAACTCCATCTAAAATTATTTTTAGTAAGGAGATTTTATCGAAATTTTTTCGGAAGTTTTGAAACCGGATGAAAAAATGCTAATTTTCTCCATCTTTAATCAACAAAATAATTAATTTTCAACATTTTTTCTCCTAAAGTTGTAGTTTTATGACACAAAGATGGAGCATCCAGGCACAAAGCATGGCAGTGAATGCCATTAAGGAGTATTATTTGATGCGAAGTGCCTGAAAAATTGTGAAATATTATCTTAATTGTGATGAATTATTTTCATAGTTCTTTGGAAACCGGACATGCATTACATAGGAATTCTGAGGGGGAGGGCGGTGAAATATTGCATTGTCTTTTTTAGGCCCAAAAATGGTGGGTACGCATTACAAGCATCGCTTTTCGGCGTTTCTGACGGTGCTCTATCGTTCTAGAGCATAAAAACATAGAAAAATTTCGAAGAAAATATAAATTTGACACTTTTGAGCAAGCTAATCGCTAAAAATGCTTAAAAGAGCATCTTTTTCTGCGAATTTTTTCGAAAATTTCGAATTCTGGGGGAGAGGTACAAAATTTTTTGGAGGGTTGAAAGAAAACCTTTCTGGGAAGTGAAAACACCCAAGATCATGCATACTCGTACCTATTTTCGCTTTTTGTCAATTCAGAAAATAAGTATAGTGTGGATAGTTCTTTTCTTTGAATATGTGCGGATTGATGTGGTCTTTGATGAATTTATAAGTTCAATACACGTGAGTAATCTAACTTTGTTAAAGTTTGATCCGCCCAAAATAGTTCGACAATACGGATTAGAAAGATGCTTGAAATCGGATGGAAAGATACGAATGATAATGCGAAAAGTATTGATGGACAAGGTTTTCATATGTTATGGTCATAATACGCTTGATTCGAAACGTGATAACAGATTAAATTATCCGTTATGACACTGCTTGTTAGATTTTTTGTTTTTAATGTAGTACTTGATCTTTGGTTAATCCTATAGTGTGCTAAATAAAAGATTGTATGCGTTTATTCGTTTCATTGCAGAGCAAATCACAAACGCTGCTGTGCTAGCGGCTATTTTTTGTTAACGTACAAATGATGTAACAGATCCGAGCAGTTCAATCGTACCAGGGGTCTGTAAATATTCGAAAAAAGACATTTTTAGGCCAAAATAAAGGAAAATTAGGCCTGAAAGCGGGTAGTATATTTTTTCCAAATTCTACAGTTTACGCGAGGGGAATCCCCCTAATTCCCCTGTTACATATGCGCATGGTAGGGTGTATACCATAGGTGGGCAGTACCTAAATTCTGGCGGGGTGCAAGATTTTTTAAAGGTTAAAAAATGGTCCTAAAAATGGTGGTATGGCGAAAAAACACCAATTTTCAACGTTTTTATCAAGCACTATCCATTGGCGTCAAAAAATTGCGAAAAGATAAAAAAATTAATTGAATTCTGGAGGGGGTACTTTGGTTTCTGGGGTGGGGTATTCGGCCTTCTGGGGGGGTGCATACCCCCAAATCTCCCACGCCCACGTGTGGTCTGTCTGTACCTCCGGGAATCTGGAAGATTCTTAAAATCAATAGACCCCAGAATTAGTGCTATTTTTGGCTATTTTGATCCATCAAACCCCCAGAATTTGGTTGCTTTCCATGTATGATCCGACTAACTAATCGTCCCACCGCCATTGCAGTATTGTGAATTTAACAATATTTGATTGAAGTTTGGTGTGACGTAAGTTTTATCGCTGATTTTGCGTTAAAATCGACTTCAACGTTTGATTGTTGCATTGCAATGTATCATTTTCTCTGTAGTTTCTCAGTAGTTAGGTACTAGGATTGTGAACATACATGATCTGGTGGGTTTCATCCCCCAGAAAAATTTTTACCCCCTGCAAAAATTTTTCATCCCCCAGAATTGGCGATTTTTTGGGAATTCCAACAAAAATTTATAAATTTGTAGAAAAGATGCTTTTTTAAAGCGTTTTTAGCCATCTATTTGCTCAAAAGTGCCAGATTTTTGGCACTCATGTTTTGACTATATTTTGCTCAATTTGTTTCGACTTTTTTTGATTTTTTTCAAAATTGTTTAATGTTTTTATGCTCTAAAAAGATAGAGCATCGTCAGAAACGCTGCAAAACGATGTTTTTGATGTGTGCCTACCATGTTTTGATCCAAAAAAGCATTTTATAATTTCACTTCCCCGAGAATTCCAATGCTGTGCATGCATGATTGTGAATCATTCGGTTGATTGAAAAGCATGGTTTTCTTTTTTGTGCGGGACGGATATTCTCAGGTATGCTCAAAGATTTTTAGGGCGATCTTTGTACAATATACAAAGACTTTGAAGCACAATTATACTAATTTCAACGTTTTTTAGACGTTTTTCGAACGAACGAACATTTGAATATATTTGGCGCTTCGTGCTGCTTATCATAATTAAGAACACTAAAAAATCGTTTATATAAACTAAGCAAGAACGCCATTGTAGGCCAGAGAGAGCAATTTCCATAATTCTTTGAAAATCTGCTAGTGCGTTTTTGATTGACACGTCAGTAAATTCGCAGTGACCAAAACTTGTCGTGAAAGCAGTTTTCACATGCGAGTCCGTGTCTTGTGCATTAATTTTCAGAGCTCCACATTAATTTCTTCAATCTGAACCATTTTTATAGGAATATTTAGCTTAAAATGAGTTGAGAAAAAAGGGTAGGTTCATATAACATTGTGCCTATTATACATGTGCAAAAAATATCGCTTATACAAAGACTTTTATCGAAATCTGTTTAAAAATATATGAATTCTTTCGGATAGGTATATCATTTAAGATTAATCGGATGGTTTACAGTGTATGAGGTTAACCTTAATTGCCTTGCTAACCAAAGTGGTTTTGACGGGATGGTGATGGAATCAACAAGCGAGGAGATTTCTGGATTAACGAGTATGTTCATATCATTTTCATATGCACGTCATAAATTTCCATTCTCTTTTTAGGCACTGCTTTTATTTTTCTGTATAATACTTAATTATCACCTAGCATGAATAATTACCAATCCAGCTTGTACTGGCAATCTACAAATCAGGTTTATGTTTCTAGCTTCTTTGCACTATATAACCGATACCAGGATGAATCATCCTATGATGAATAATTGTTTAAAATTGGGAAGACTTATCTTTATGAAAGAAACCTAGACGAAAGCTGATAGAAGGTTAGGATTCCATACTTTCAAAGGTAAAATTGTTCAGTCGCCTAGGTCTTTAAACGTTTTTTTAATATTTGCTTAATTTTAGATCAACTTAAGAATGCTATAGAACCATTCATGATATTTGGGGGTTTTATCACCCCTCCGTAAAATGGTTTTCACCATTTCCAGAATTTGCGTTTTTCCAAAAAATTCGTAGAAAAGGTGCTTTTTTAAGGTGTTTCTAGCTATCTGCTTGCTCGAAAGTGTCGGATTTTCGGTGCTTCGCGTTCGTATACTCATTTTTTGACTATATGTGTCCGTTTATTCGATTTTTTTAGTTTTTATGCTCTAGAAAGATAGCGCATCGTCAAAAACGCCAAAAAATGATCCTTTTGACGCATATCCATCGTTTTAGAACGCAGAAAGCACTCTAGGAAAAGTTTTTGGTTTCATCCTCCAGAACTCTCTTGCTGTGCATGTCTGTATAGAACCTATGAAAAACATACATTTTTGATTTAGAAATCAATCCTAATTTGCGTTCAACATGTCTAATGTGTAATCACATACAAACTTTCAATGCTTGTGTTTGATCGAGGTATGGCATCTGTTCGATAAATTTTCTTTTGTTTACTTATGCAAAGAATGGGCTCTGGAGTATAGGAAGAAGATTGTAGACGCTGAAGAGTTGCAGAAAGAAGTTGATAAGTTCATGACGCAGTTCGATACAAACGAAATAGTTGTAAGTTTTCCATGCGAATATTTATGCACGGTGAATTTGCATATGTACGTATGTACTTGTTAGGGATAAATGAGGGATCCCCACCATACATGCACAGCATGGGAATTCTGGGGGGGGTGAAAACCTAAAGTGCCTTTTTTGGGCCCAAAAATGGCCGGTATGCGTTAAAAACATCGTTTTTTGGCGTTTCTGACGATACTCTATCCTTCTAGAGCATAAAATCATGAAAAAAATTTCGAAAAAGTCGAATAAATTGACCAATATATCGCTTAAAACATGAATATATGGCGCGAAGCGCCGAAAAATTTGGCGATTTTGAGCAAATAGATAGCCAAAAACCCTTAAAAAGACACTTTTTCTACCAATTTTCAGGTAAGTTTAGGAAACTTTTGAAAAATCGCCAATTCTGGGGGGGGTGAAAAATTTTTTGCGGGGGGTGAAAAATGATTCTGCGGGGGGTGAAACCCCCCAAACCCCAAGATCATGTATGATCCCCACTCAAAGTTGGCTTCCCTCGTATTCCAACGATTGAGATTTTTTGCCTATTGACTCATGATTTTTTTGCATTCGGCAACCGCCTATCATTTTAATAAAAGAAATTACATAGATCTTTCGGGAAAATCTTGGCACATTTACTAAAACGTTCTCCTAGGGTCAAAAACAGTTGTCAAGAATTTCGGGCGCTTCGGGCCTAATGCAGCTGGATGCTATTTACTAATTATTTTGTGTTTATTATTCAAATATCTATATAGGCGAGGCATAAACGGCTCAAAATTCTGACAGGGGGTCCTCGGCCATTTTTAGGGGGAAATGACCCCCCAATTTTTGGCTAAAAACGGTCAAAAAACACCAAAATCGGCCGAAAAATTCAATTTTTTTTAAAAATGGGGGTCCAGAAATTTTCTGGCTTTGGGGGATGGGGTAGGGGACTGCCGACTATGGGTGGGGGATCTTAACCCTTTTCTAACATGTATGCAGGCCGTAACCAGGATTTTATTTCGGGTGGGGGCCCACAATTTTTGAGGCCAGATATCTCGAGAATCATTAGGAGATAGGCGAAAGTAAAGGCAGTTTTGAGCGTATCTGGGCGAGCTCTATACGATGGTGAAGAAATATTTAAAAAAATCACAAAAATTTTTCACTTCAATTCATATTAATATCATTTAAGTTGATTTTCAAAAATTCCAATCAATAGAAGTTTACCAATCAAGAGAAGTATTAAGACTTTTTAGAGTAATTTATGCATAGAACTAAACTCAGAATATTATAATAATGCTTATTAGAGAATAGAATTACAAATAATGCGATTGTAATATGCTTTTAAATCTTGTAATAAACGCTATTGTGCTTTCGAATTTAACGCAAGATAAACACAGAAGCTAATTTTATCTTCAAGCGACAGAAAATAGTTCTTAGTTGTCAAATGTTTCTTATTTTATTGTATTAAATCTATTAGAAAGAGGAGAGATAGATTCAGACGATTTTTAAGACTGTACAAAGATGTGAGAAATTGAGTAAAGATACAGTTGAGATGGAAGTGTTTATTGCGCTCCTTGGGGTTAAACAAACAGTAATAACAATATTCGGCGGAAATTATTTTAATGAAAAAGGAACTAAAAAGCGTTAAAGTGACTGTTCTGTAGTCTTTAAAAAAGTCTGCGTGTATCATGCAGAGATTGTTCCGAAAATCATTGTACGATCCTCAAAATTTTTGTTCCATACAATATAAATATATTGAACCGACGTTAATAATAAAAACAGACGAAAGGAAGCAAAGCAAGCAAGTAGCCTACTGTATTTTGTCAAATAAGATGCCGAAAAGAATGAATAAACATCTTACCCACCCATACAACATGTGACAGGGGGATAGGTGGATCCCCCACCCGAACTTGGTTGTCCCCTCATCCCCCAAAGCCTGAAAATTTTTGACCTTCCCTCACTTTTTTTTGTACAAAGTCCATTTGAACATATACAAAGATAGTCCCTGAAAGTCTTTTTACATTTTGTACACACAAATTTTTCGGTACTATAATATGGTACGGTTGTGATTTTAGTGTGGTAAAAACAGATTTGTTCGACCTTTGGTAGTGTATTTTAGCTGATTTCTGGGTTTCTGAGGGCAAAAATGATTAAGAATCGTCTTGAAACGGCGCGAAGCGCCGAAAAATTTCACATTTTTTCTTTTGAAATGCAATTTCTGTTATTATAAAGATATATAGGACACACAATTACTTATTTTCGGCGCGAAACGCCGAAGGTTTCTGCGATTTTAGACCTTTTTGCACTTTTTGTGCTCCCAGAAATCTTTGTACATGTACAAAGATAATCCCGAAAAGTCTTTCTATACATCGGGAAAAATCATTGCCGAATACAAAAAGAAGCCGTGCTTCCCTCCCATTTTCGGAAAAAATGAATTCTTTGGCCATGTTTAGGCGTTTTTTGCCCAAAAAATGGAGGTAATTTTCCCGTTTCCTAAAAAATGACCGTAGAACCCCATTCAAAATTTCGAGCCGTTACATGTACTTACCTACCTGTTACTTTTCTAAGTACATATATAAAACGCTGTTTTGATTGTCATACGTCACTTTTTTCAGAAGAAGCGACAAGATGAAAATGCTGCTCAGCCCGATAACGAAGGCTGGACGAAAGTAACTCGAAGAGGTAAAAATATACATCCAAGGGTTTCTCTGATGACGCGTTTATAGAAAACAAGAAATTAATTAAATAAAACTAAAATCAAACTTTTCACGCGAACTATACGATGTAATGTTTATTTGTTCTATAAAATTGTGATAAATTTTAACGTAAATTTTAGCTTATGTTTTTTTTATGTAATCCATTGACTTTCATTTGGGTGAAATTAAAACAACTTGATATAAATTTTAGCGTAATTTACGTTATATATTACAAAAATAAACACGTTTTATCAGTTATTTTTACGGACAATACTTTTATAAAACGCTAACGGCTCTAGTACCTCCCTAACTTATCCATCTGTCGCTGTATGTTAGCTAGCGCACACATGGGTTTAAGATGACAAACTTTTATCATATAAGTTGAGTACACAGTTTGCAAGTTCTTCCGTCGATTTGAAAATGGGCGTAACCAGACTTGCACTTGGAAATATCTTGGGTATAGATCAGACGTGCACATTGGAGGGTTTAGGGGTATAGGCTTCCCAGAATAAAAAAACGGAAAATTTTCTAAGTTAGAAAAATGAGGCAAAATGAAGGCTGAAAACCGATGGAAACGATAAATTTTTTCAAAAGTGCTTGAAATTGACCAGAAACTCTAGATAAATATTACAAATTTTAATGCTTTTGGCGTCATTTTGGCTGAAAACTCAATATTTGTCCCTCTGGACCGACTGAACCCCCTGGACCGGCCATGCTGTGCATCTATGGCCTGGACCATTGATGCGCAGCACGTCCGATCTGAGGGGGACGTCAGCCGGTCTAATAAAGTCAAAAAAATTTTTGGGCCAAAAGAGGCAAGATGGGAAAAGTTTTCAGGGGAAAATGGGAAAATAGCAAAATTATGGCAGAAAACTTAAAAATAGTTTTAGGTCATTCCTCTCCCTGACCTCTCAGACTGATGGACCACACTGTGCACCTACATATGATTTTGTCCTTAGGTGGGCGGCACCAAAGTTCTGGGGGGTACAAGATTTTTTCAAAGGTCAAAAAACGGCCTTAAAAATGGTGGTATGGCGAAAAAACACTATTTTTCAACGTTTCTCATCGAGCACTATCCATTGACATCAAAAAATTGCGAAACAAAACAAAAGATTTCAAAAATTGAATTTTGGGGGTATTTTGGTTTCTCGCGGAGTGCATACCCCCAACCCCCACGCCCAGGTATGGTTCTGTCCGCCTGCATTTTTAGATGATAGCTGTCTATATTTATTTGTCTGACTCTTTACAGTATTGCGTGCGTTCCATGTGGACATGTAACAGCTCAAAATTATGAGACTGTGGATATTCGAACAATTAGGAGCAGGCACGTATCTCTGGGGGGGGAATGGGGGGTTTGGACCCCCAACAATTCAGAAAAATCGGAAAAGTAGGACTTTTTAAACGTTATTTTGTGCTTTTTTGGCCTTTTTGGGCTTAGTACCCCGAAATTGGTGTTGGTCCCTCACAAAATAGGACGGCCAGCCAGGTGCCTGATTAGGGGGAGAATAAAAACCTAAATCAGGTCGAATTCACTGAAAAATACATCATTTTTGGCTCAATGCACTCGATAGTACCCAAATTTTGGACCCTTCAGCTATGGGTACACCCTGTCAATCCTCCCTATGTGTATCATGTATGTTTCTTACACAGTATCAGGTGTTTTTAGGTAAGAAAAAAGGATTTTCTCGCAATGATGCCGTTACGGAAAGGATATTAGAAAAAGAAAAGCTAAAGAACAAAAATAAGGTTCTTATTTTTTTCTTCGTAATGCTTATTATTCGATATTGTGAATTAAGTTGTGTTTTATAGGAAGCGCAAGACTTCTATAAGTTTCAGGTTCGACAATCGAAGCTGCATCGTAAGTCGTTCTTATTTATGCTTCCAATGCTTGTTTAATTGAATTGCCAAAAGGATTCGTTTTCTATCGCAAATTCATAGATTATCTTGTTTCCTGAATTTTCGAAGATTTCAAGAAATACTGGGAGAGCAAAATCATTGAAATTCTAATTTACGTTTTTTCGTGAATTTTTCAAAAGCTCATACGTTATAGTAAGATGTTCGTTCACTGTAACTGAACAAAGCGTAAAACTTTACTGTCAAGATGTACGCGAAAATCATATAAAAGTTACTCATACGAAGAATTCTTATAACCACACCTGGGAATGGGGGGTTTGGGGGTATGCATCCCCGAGAAACCAAAATACCCCCCCCCAGAATTCAATCTTTGAAAATTTTTTTTCTTTTTTTCGTAATTTTTGA
This sequence comes from Mermis nigrescens, assembly GCA_036768485.1. Taxonomy (NCBI): domain Eukaryota; kingdom Metazoa; phylum Nematoda; class Enoplea; order Mermithida; family Mermithidae; genus Mermis; species Mermis nigrescens. The sequence goes on along the minus strand of JAVLUZ010000145.1, from coordinate 7,525,549 downwards.
TGCCAATGGATAGTGCTTGATGAAAAACTTTGAAAAATAGTGTTTTTTCGCCGTACCACCATTTTTAAGGCCATTTTTTGACCTTCGAAAAATCTTGCACCCCCAGAATTTTGTTGCCGCCCACCTATACTTATAACTGTATGTGTAATGTGTAATATATGATTATTCTCACTTTGAAAAAATAATTGTTGCGATTCAAATAGGAGGAGGTAGTCAGGATTTAATTTTCACGGAGCGAAAAATTTTCGAAGTTGATAATCCTGAAACTAGGATATAAGCCAAAGTTATCGGATTACTTTGTGTCTCTTAAAATGCTCTACTTATTTAGCTAGCTATAAAATAGCTGCTAGGCTTATAGAAGGTTAATTAGCAATTTTTGAGGAACGAATAATTTCTATAGTTTGTCTTTGTGCATGTATAGCATCGGAATTCTGAAGGTCAGACCCAAAATTTTTCAAAAAGTACTTTTTTGGGCTAAAAAATCATTGACACACGTCAAAAATACTTTTTTAACTTTTCGGTCAATGCTATTTCTTTCTAGAACATACAAATATTGAAAAAATCTTTGAAAAATTTGAAAAAATCAAGTAAATTGAAAAAAATATAGTCAAAAAATATGTAAGGGCGCCAAGTGCCGATAATTTTGATTTTAGCCCAAAATGAGTTAAAACGCTCAAGTAGGTACAATTTTTACAATTTTTACGAAAAATCGACAATCTGGGGGGTCGCAGCCATTTTACGTGGGTCGGGTCAGTAGCTATTCTGGGGGTCAGCCTTCCCAGGCACACGTATGCTTGTCTTGTCTCTCTAATTATATGTTGAAGAACTTATGGTTTCAATAATTAAACGGTATGAAAGATTGTGCAGACTGCTGTCAAGATGTCACTTTTGATAAAACTTCGAAGATCAAAATTCGTGCTTGAAGTGCCGAAAATTATTTTATAATTAAGATTTCCGAATTCAGTCGAACTTTTCAATAGCGAGCGAGACAGGTTTCATATCGGGAGATTTTGGCGGATGAGAATGTTCGATTTCTAACTAAAACATGGGATAAAACTTATACAGAGTGGGCCGAAAAAAGGCTAAATGCCGATATTGGATTATAACTTAGGATAATATTAAGACAAAATTTTGAGCCTTCTTGCATTCAATAGAAAAAATGTGCTTGTTTTAATCGTTTGAAAACATTTTGGTCAGCTTTTATTAGCTCGTGCGCCACGCCATTTTGCTTACACTCTACTTTAATATTGTTTAAATCCCATAACTCCTGCACGGTCTTCAATCAGAAAAATTGTTAGCACATTGTATAAATTCTGGAGTGGGTGGGTACCCTTTCTACTGTATGGTAGAATTGCAACTGGAAAAAGTGAGCGAATTGATAACAAAACGAATCAGCCAACTAAATTTTTTACACTCTTGAAATAAGCACATTTTCATCTATCCAATGCAACTTATTTTAAAATTTTACGTCCAAATTAGACAAAATTATGGTCTATAGTATTGAGGGTAGCGTTTTTTGGCCCACCGTGCATTTATGTCAATTAAAAAAGATGCATTATTTTTAGCATGAGTTGAAAATGCTGAAAATCGAATTATTTGCTTACTTTTTCGGATGTAGTTAAATAGAGTTTCTAGTTTTTATGGAAAATATGTTGGCCTTCTATTACACATATGCTTATCTACATTCATCGACTAAACTTTTAAAAAATACTTAACCTTCTTTGTTATAATAAATTCTGATTTCACAAAACTTTTTGCGCTTAAGAGTTTTGGCACTTTGATTCAGATTTGGAAGAATTAAAACAAAAATTCGAGGAAGATAAAAAACGAATAGCCATTTTAAGAGCAGCAAGGAAATTCAAGCCTTATTGATTGACCTGTGATTTGCCGTTTTGTTCATATTTCTCTGGTGTGAATGTGTACGTATGTAATGTAGGTATATTTTTTAATAAATGTTTTGTTTATGTATCACCTTGTATGAACAAATTAGATTCAAGTCGGCTATGTTGCATTGAATAATTGATTTTGTTGATCTGTAGTTTACTTATATTAATCTATTACACGATTAAGAAATTGTTCTCATTCATTTAAGCATCAGAGCGCATCAGTCCGCCTTAGGACGCTCTCACGGGACATGGAATTGAGCTACAATGCTTTCTAAAAACTAGTCTGCTTCACTTAACTTTATACCTGATATTAAATTGACAGTGCCCAAGGAAGTTACTAACAATTGTTTTCAGGACCGATGCAGCATCAAAACTAATTGAAACTTTTTGTGTCCTCTAATTGTTTCGCATAAGCTCGCTCTTTCATTAAAAATCTTTTTGTGGTCAATTTTTACCAGCATGCAGAAGGTTCCAGGAAATAGACTATAAGCAGAGCAATTAAAGTAAAATACGTTTCTACCTTTTTCTATCCTATTTACTTTTGCTTCTACGACCTAAAATTTAGTTTTGAAAGTGGGGTTTTTCAGTCCCTTAAGTTGCAAGGCTGAACGCAAAGTAATTTGGGTCCTAAAGGTCGATCGTTCAGTGATTAAATTGCACTCAGCTAGGATCTATAGTCCGTTTCACACAAGTTTTAGCATAAGTTTAAAAAATCATCAACAAAAAGCTGACAGATTGCGATTATAGCATTGATCTGATATACAGGGTGGGCCAAAAAAAGGCTACATTCCAATTCAATAGGTCATAACTTCAGCTGATGTGAACATGAGACGATAGAACTGGCAAAATTAGATAGATAAAAGTGTCTTTTTTCGAATGGTGTAAAACATTTTGGCCGAGATATCAATGCTCCGAGCGCTACGGCAATTAGTTTTCACCCTACTTTATTATTGTTTAAAGGCCAGTAGCGTCATTGGTCCTGCCATCGATTTGCATGCTATTTTCACGATATCCTGAAATTTTTGCACTCAGTAGGAAGCGAATCTACTCTGGAGGTTTAAAAAATGTGCTACCTAATTTTTGTGAAGGTATTTATTCTCAAGCAGGTCAAAAAAGGATTCCTACATGCGCAGTAATGTGATACAATGCGGAAACTCTGAGGTTAGAACAATATCAAAGTTAGGTGTACACAAATAGCCGTAGTGCACGAAACGCTGGCAACTGGCCAAAATTTTTCATACGATTCGAAAGATGACACTTTTATCTATCTAATGTTGCCAGTTTTAACGTCTCATGTTCACATCAGCCGAAGTTATGCCCTGTTGAATCGGAATGTAGCCTTTTTTTGGCCCACCCTGTATAATTATCGTAATCCGCCGGCTTACTGTCCAAGAAAATTCTTTAAATTTATGCTTAAACTTATGTGAAACAGACTTTGAATTTATGCTGACCTTAAAAAGTGCTCTTCTGCTGTGTTTTCATTCTTCCAAGCAAGTTAATTTTTTGAAAATGAAGGCTTGTGTTTTTTCGTACAAGGTCCCTTTGTACATGTAAAAAGATGGTCTCCAAAAGTGTATATTTTGTACATGCAAATTTTTGAGTCATGTAATATGGTTTAGTACCTAGCGATTTTAGAGTGGTAAATCAGGTTTTTTCGACCTTTGACAGTGTATTTTAGTTACACCAAAACTTACTGGAAAAAGTTAACCTAAAACGGCGCTAAGCGTTTAAAAATTTGACATTTTTCCATTCCTAATGCAAATTCTACCATTATAGAGAAATATAGGACAGACAATTACTAATTTCGACGCGAAGTGCCGAAATTTTGTGGGAATTTCAGATCTTCTTATAGTTTTTGTCTTCCCAAAAATCTTTGTACATGTACAAAGACGGTCTCGAAAAATCATCGCCGAACACGAAATCCCGTGGCTCAAATCATTTCTTATAGGGGAAGTATCCATGTGACCTTATTCCGGATTTGTTTTATCACTATTAGATTGTGTAGATGATTGACCTCTGGAGAAAGAAATGTAAATCTAAATTCTAGTTGTCGCGCACTTGCTTTATATAGATTTTTATGCGCTACTGTTTATATTTTTTGTTTGTGGGGTTTTTTGTTTCTATTTTTCTGTTTCTATTTGTTTCAGATGTCTTATTCTTATTTGGTTTCGTCGATTGTGTACCAGGTATTCACAAGGCTAATGGCTTTTGAGAAAGGTTTACTAAATGATTGGTACGGAATTTCAGCACAGTGAACTTAATTGAATGTGCTACCGTCAGCTCGTTCTAATGAAATTCAATCGCGCATGCTGCTTAGAACGCATTGCTGTGTGCCACTACAGTTCCAAGTGAGCTAGAGTCACTTTGCAAACAAAGACAAAAAGATTAAAAAGTGTTTTAGGCCAGCAGAGACTCATGATTATAGGCTCTTTTTTTGCAATATCTGGTTTTTTACCCTCTAGTTCGTTTATCCGTTTTTCATGTCTGTGTGAATGTGCAGTACAATGTGTACTCGCAATAGTATTCATTGTGGGTGCAAGCAATCAGGTAAGCATATATTTTAAACATTGAAGAGATATCATAGTAATGAACTTTTTCCTGTTTATTATATTTGAGGACTAGTTTTAACCACTGTCCCGACATAGGTGCTCTAGGTCAGGGTCGGCAGGTGAGGTGAAATTTAGAACATCCAAAATAATAAATTTAATGCTCACGATTTTCGCTGTTTAAACGATCGAAATGGTCAAAATAGCCTATAAAAGCTTTTTGCGTGGTAATTTCGCATTTTTAAAGCGTTTTTAGTCCATTTTGACTGCATTAACACTGAAAAATGTAAAAATTAATCAATTTTGCGTGCTTTTTGAGTAAAAAGTACATAAAAATACTAATGCTGCGCGAAGGCCGGAAAAATTTTGACATTTTTACTGCTTTTGACCTCATAAAGGATGCAAAAAACGTTCCATCAGCTCGAAATCGCCAGACAGTACTTGTCCGGCTGACCCTTTAGTGGAGTAATACACGCCTCACCCCATATGTGCATTTGAGTGTCCAGACATGCGTATGTGAGGAGTTTCGGGGCGGATAAAATAAGGCGAAAGGAAGGCAATAACGGATGAAAATCAAAATTTTTCGCTAAATTGCTCGAAATTGACCAAAAACTGTTTATTAGCATAGTTTATATGCTATTTTAGCATCCATCTATACTAGCTTTTTAAGAAATTTCGGCTCAAAAAAGCTCTCTGGTTGTCCCTTCTCAGTCCGGTTTTCCTGTGCATCTGTTCCAATGTCCATGGCACAAAGATAATGACTTGCTATTGAGAAGATAAATTATGATTCATGTGAGTTTTTTATTTATTTACGCACGTGAAATCAATTCCGTCTTCGGTTTTGGAGGCATAATTTTGGCTGGCTAAAGACTGTTTTGGGGGCATGCAAAAGTATAGTTAACGTTAAAGTATATACCATTGTTCGGCGACACTCAGTGAGAACAATGGCGAGGTTGGACGAAGGTCGGCGCATGTCAATAAATGAGAACAAAAGAAACTGGGTCGCGCATCCGCGATTCGTGCTAGTTTAGCATTCGATTTCAAACTTCGAATTCGCAAAATCATCGATTTCAAATGTTACCTTCAAATTCAGCACCTTTTTTGCAGCAAGATGATATAAAATTCAATTGAAAAATATGAAGTTCATGAATCACTCTTTATTTATGTACGCACTCAGAACTAATCAATCGAAATTGTTGTGCAACTAATAGCTAAATTATGAATCTTCATCATAAATTTCTGTCAGATTACTTCGGCCAGGATATGTACTGTTGTTTTTATGACATCTTGAGACAAAGGCTCCTCCAATTACAAAAATGAAAGAATATGGTTCTACATTGAGGTAGGCATCCTACAATGTATCAGACACTTTTTTCTGAATAATCACTTCATATTTAAAAAATTTAATTCAAGTTGTCAATCTAAACTTGATCTTTCTGTGTCTAACTCCTCCGAGAAGATCTTAAAGATAAGAGATTCGCCTAGAAAATGTATAAGAACAGACAACAATCACAACATGCAAGTTATGTATGTGGATAAAAAGTGATTTTTAAACATCATATTTTTCAATTAAATTTTATATAATCTTGCTGCAAAAAATGCGCTAAATTTTAAGGTAACATTCAAAATCGAAGATTTTGCGAATTTGAAGTTTGAAATCAATTGCTAAACTAGCCAGAATCGCGGATGCGCGACTCAGTTTTTTTGTTCTTTTTTATTGACATGCGCCGACCTTCGTCCAACCCACACCTGGGCGTGGGGGGTTTGGGGGGTATGCACCCCCCAGAAACCAAAATACCCCTCCCCCAGAAATCAAAATACCCCCCCCAGAATTCAATTTTTGAAATTTTTTTTTGTTTTTTTCGCAATTTTTTGATGCCAATGGATAGTGCTTGATGAGAAACGTCGAAAAATGGTGTTTTTATCGCCATACCACCATTTTTAAGGCCATTTTTCGACCTTCAAAAAAATCTTGCACCCCCCCCAGAATTTTCTTGCTGCCCACGTATGGTCCAACCTCACTATGGTCCTCACTGAGCGTCGCCGAACAATGGTATATACTTTAACGTTGACTATTCTTTTGCCTGCCCCCCAAAATCGTCTTTAGCCTTTTGGCTTTCTCCTTGCATTTGTCCTCTTAGATCGTAAAATCTCATTGCGTGGGAGTATTACTGAGATTCTCTCACTTGAACGGATAAGAGCTTTGGAGAAGCCGTCTTGGGAAAAATTCTCAAATTTTAGCTGAGAAAATTTGAAAAACTTTAATTTAAGGATTCACTTTTGAAATTAGCTCATTTTTGGGTAAACATTTATGGTTAAAAAATTGAGAAACTGAGAAAATATCAAATGTCGATGGTGAAAATCGGCAATTTATCATCTCAGGGCTGCGCCTTATTTACTCCTTAAGCCAACATAATTGTGGGTTACTGAGTCAACCTTTTATGGCATTTAGACCGGATTATTATCAAACACTGGGTTTATCTCGATCATGTACTGCAAAGGATATACGCGAAGCCTACGTACATTTGTCAAAAAAGGTTAAATTGTGATTGCTACTAAAACACTGATTTGTGAATTGTGATTATTATGATTTCATTATTATTATTATTATTATTATTATTATTATTATTATTATTATTATTATTATTATTTTTATTTTTATTATTATTATTGCAGTGGCACATTGAGGTAAAAATTGACTTCAACGCACGGTTTTTTTGTATTCGGCGATGATTTTTCCCGATGTACAAAGACTTTTCGGGACCGTCTGTGTACATGTACAAAGATTTTTGGGAAAACAAAAATTGCAAAAAAGGTCTAAAATTCGCAAAAGCTGTCTTTCTATATATCTTTATAATGGCAGAAATTGCATTTTAAAAGGAAAAATGTCAAATTTTTCGCGTTTTAAGACGATTCTTAGTGATTTTTGCCCTTAGAGACCCAGAAATTAGTTAAAATACACTACCAAAAGTCGAACAACTCTGTTTTTACCACACTAAAATCGCTACTGTACCGTAATATGTACCCAAAAATTTGTGTGTACAAAATGTAGAAAGACTTTTGGGAACCATCTTTGTACATGTACAAACGGACCTTGTACAAAAAAACACTGCTCTAATGTATTAAATGTGACTGAAGCTTATTTTCCAAGCAGAATCTTCGTTTTTACCCGAAACGCCTTTAATGCCTTAAAAAGTTCTACGATTTAGGTATAATAGCCGTAACATTCAGTTTTTATATCTCAAAATTTCGTTTTTGCTACAGTTTATGATTCTTAACTTCTTTTGTAACGATCACGTTTCTACACCCAAGGGCCAATATTTAGAATGTTGATTACACTACTCTATCGATTAAAAAATGATTAAAAAAGCTTGGCTTTTGCCATCGACATGTTTTTCTTAATTCAGTGATAAATTATGATGCACTAAGACGTGTGTGTTGTTGCGTTTGCATGCTGGAGGAACATTTTGGGATTTTGTAAGTGATGAAATATCATTTTCTCAATCTATCTCAGTTTATCCAATTTTGATCAGCCAACGTTAATTTGCTAAAGCTCCTTCATGTTTCCTTACTAGAACGGTATGTTTAGATATCAATCAATGATTGCGATTTCTTCGATCTGTTCCCTCGCTTATCTTACCCTTTGCATCTATGAGGCACATCTGTCAACAGAATGCTAACTATTAATTACAATGAAATCAAGTGAAATAGAGAATAAAAATGCTGCTGTATCAAACCAGGAGTAAATTGAAACTTCTAAGATCCTAAAATTGCTAGTCTGAGTTGCTTTAATTTAAAAATATCACCTAATTTATTTTTTGTCAATTAATTAGGAGTTGCGATTTATTCGTGTAGTTTTTGCTTCAGTTTCATCCGGACTTTGCGGATAAGAATCATTTTGACGAAGCTAATGAGCGATTCGCTGCGATCAATCAAGCTTATTCTGTTTTGTCAAAATTGCATTCGAGAAGAGAATATGATGCATCTTTTAGACTTCACAATGGTTCAGCATTGAATTTTGATGAAAGCGCTCAATATGTATCACATAATAAAGCGTCAGTCAATATATGTACCCATACGTGTAACAGCTTTAAAATTTGGTTGGGGGTCCCTGGCTAATTTTAGGGGGGTAAATGACCTCCAATTTTGGCCAAAATGGCCTAAAAAACACCGAAAAACGGCCAAAAAATATGCTTTTTTCCAAAAATCGGGGGCGGGAAACCAAAAATGTTCTGGTTTTTCGGAGGATGGGGAGGGGGAATTCGGGTTGGAGGAACCCCCGTCCCTCCTCTTACATGTATGCATGCACCTATTTCTATGTCTACCGTGTACCTATTTCGCTTTTTTTCTTTCCATTTCGGTTTACCAATAATTTTAGCATTCAGTTTATATAAAAATGTGCTACTGAAGCAAAATTATGCACAAATGAAAATGACTTGTTTCAATATACCAAACCGTTTTTGTTGTTCAAATGAGTAGAGTAGCTTGAGCAGTGGAGAACACTTGAATGGCCTTTGTGTCTTTTTTTGAGTCATTGCCATGCGTGCTCTACTTTGATAATACATAACGTAGTAATATTTCTCAGTGGTAAAAACTAATGATATCGAAAGTTGTGAAATTTCTGAATATTTTCAGTTTTATTTGGATTTGAGGACTGTCTTGAGGATTTTTAAGATGATTAGCTTAGCACTGAAATGTTGCTACGCTTAAGAAGTAGCAAGGAGCGCTTATGCTGCTGTAAACAAGTATTGAACCATACGTGTTTGAGAGCATTTTTTCGTACTGTGGCTCATTTGGTCCTAGAAAAGAATTGTAATTAAAAGGAATCTTAATCAGACGTGTTGTTGGGAGGGGGTTTGACCCCCAGAATGGCAACTGACCCCTCGCAGAATGGCTGCGACCCCCGAATTATCGATTTTTTGTAAAACTTGTGAAAAGTGTGCTTTTAAAGCGTTTTTAGCCCATTTTTTGCACAAAAATCCCAAATTTTTGGCTATTCGCGCCGTGCACACATTTTTTGGACCACATTTTCTTCGATTCACTCAATTTTTTCGGATTGTTTCGAAATTTTTTTACGTTTTTATGTTCTAGAAAGAACTAGCATTGTCTAAAACGTTAAAAAACAGTGTTTTTGACGTGTACCCATTGCTTTTAGCCCAAAAAGGCCTTTTTTAAAAAATTTCTGGGCCTGATTCCTCCCTCCAGAACTCGCCATGCTGTACATGTATGATCTGAATATGTGGTCAAAAAAGTTTTTGTGAATTTATGGCGCATACACTGCTCTTTTATGTCTTACATTTGCGTTTTCTGATCATTTCTTAACTTTATGAGAGTTTCAGTAGCGGCTTCTAGCAGAATTTACCTTACTTATTCGTGTTCTAAAGCGTTCGATTAAAAATTATTTGCCTTAATTTGAAATATTATTGTTATATCATTTTTCAGATGTAGAAACGCTGAAGATTAAACAAATTTCAAACTTTACAAATTACAGTTTCAGGAGAAAAAATTGTAAATTATTAAATAAATTGATTTTCTATTCGTTGTCTCATCAATTATTGTTTTTGTGCGCGACGAAAATTTTGAGGTACTTGTAGCAAAATTTGAACCATCGTTGTTCAATTAAAGGGACTTTTGCGACAAACTTCAATTGCTTTAACACTTGATGCACTTCTCAGCAAAACCCAAAGACTATTGTTATTTTGATATCTGTCTAATTAGCTTCTAATGCACACTTTAAATACTCCACACTCTCAAACGCTACTTTTTGTAATTTAGTCTGTAGTTTAAACCAGACATGCACAGCATTGGAATTCTAGTGGTTGAAATTTTACACTCTTTTTCCTGGGCCCAAAAATGGTGGATACGCGTTAAAAACATCGCTTCTTGGTGTTTCTGACGATCCTGCAGCTTTCTAGAGCATGAACGCATTTGAAAAAAATCCAAAAAAATAAAAAAAGTCGAACAAATCGAACAATATATTAGGTCAAAGCATGAGTATATGGCACGAACCGCCGTAAATTTGACACTTTTGAGCAGATAAATGGCTAAAAACGCTTAAAAAAGCACTTTATCTACGAATTTTCAGGAAAATTTTGAAAAATCGCGAATTCTGGGGAATGAAAATTTTCCTGAGGAGGAGGTGAGACCCCCGTCCCCAAACCGCCCCCAAGATCATGTTGGTTTCAATATGTGATTAGTTATCTTGTGCTTACGATAGATTTACTCGTAATTTTTTGAACGCTTTGTGTTTTATTGCCGTTTTCATTCAGCATTTGCGATTTCAGTAGCACTTCTTATTTTTGTTCAGCATGGATCCTATCGATATTATTAAAAAGTCAAGAGCAAGAGCAAAACGCTTTGGCTTTTCGCTCTCAGTTAGTTTCGTCTTATGGTGGATGGTTTTGTATTTGCATCAGTGAGATATTTCAGAATATTGACAGGCCTGGTCTATATGATAATTTGCATGCAACGCTTATACAAATGAAGACTGACTTTTTGAGTATCAATCGATTTCCTGTCCGCTAACTGGTTGGGAATATATTATTTGTGATTTCAGAATAAGAAATTTACTCCGCATACTTTTCGCAGTTTGACTAATCTTTTCTATTCACCGAAATAATCTTAACTTTTGGTTGGAAATCAAGGCAAAAGTTTGATTATTTATTTATCAAATTGTAAGAAAAATTAGAGAACTGGAAACATTAATTTTAAACAGAAATTAGGGTTAAAGAAATCGCAGTGAACAAATGATATTCGATCGTACGTTATTGATTTTTTAATAATGTTTTTAACAATCCAAAAATATGGGAAGCCCGTCCGTTAAAGCCCATTCATGCGATGGCAAACAGCCGCCACCGTCAACTCGGTGACCTGTGGCTGGTGGCGAGAAATGCGCGTAGGAGGGTTCGAGACCAGATATGCGCAGCATGGGAATTGTGGGGGATGAAATTTTAAAGTGCCTTTTTGGGCCCGAAAATGGTGGGTACGCGTCAAAAGCATCGTTGTTGACGTTTTTGATGATGCTATATCTTTCTAGAGCATAAAAACATTAAGAAAGTTAAAAAAATATAAAAAAAGTCGAACAAAATATACAAAATATAGTCGAAACACGAGTATATGGCGCGAAGCGACGAAAATTTAACAGTTTTAAGCGAATAGATAGCTAAAAACGCTTTAAAAAGCTACTTTCCTACGAATTTTTATAAATTTTTTGTAACTTTCGAAAAATCGCGAATTCTGGGTGTGAAAAAATTTCTGGAGGTAAAAATTTTGGGGGTAGGGGTGAAAACCCCCAACTCTCCCCTCCGCAAATCATTTTTGTTGTAGACCCCTGGAATGGGAAAAATGGGAAATTCGGTGGGGAAAATGAGGCAGAATGTTGGCTAAATAAGAATGAATTGAATTTAAAAATTTTCTTCCACAGTGCTTTAAATTGACCAGAAACTACGTAACAGCTTAGTTGTAATGCTATTTTAGCGCTTGTACCAGTTTTAGAGCTCATTTTAGCCTAAAGAAGCTCGATTTTTGACCCCCCCTGGACAGGCTGACCCCTCCTCCTCCCGATCGGCCATGCTGTGCACCTATGCTGGTGGCTGCCTGCAACAACCTCGTTCACACGAGGTTGGATATAATGGTAGGATATTGTTCAAGTGAAGGATGCTTTGTTGTTGCATGGCCATGCATGATCTTGTTGGGGGGCTTGGGGTGTTCTTTCAACTCCCCCGCAAGAAGTTTTCCACTCGAGCAAATTTTTTTTTCTTCTGAAAATCATAGAAAAATGCAGTTTAAACGTGTTTAGTGATCTTTCGGGTCAAAGGAGTGAAATTTTCGCGCCATATAATTATTTGTTAACTATATTAATTTCAAACATTTCTCATATTTTTTCGAATTTAAAAAAATGTTTTTATGCTCAAGAAAGGAAGAACATTTTGAGAAACGGTTGAAAATTGTAATTTTGACTTATATCCATCGCTATATGAACATTTTTGTCGATATTATGCTCAATTTATTTTCAATTTTTTGAAATAATTCGTTTTTATGTTCTAGAAAAAAATAACAACGTCAGAGATGGCTAAAAGGTGTATAAAATAGACATGATTTAAATTCAATTTAAAAGGAGTTATTTCTGATTTTCTTTAGATTTTACCCATAAACACTTGGAGAAAAATCAATATTAATGTAAAATAGCGCAGGCGTTTCCTGAAAATAGCAGGTTGCCTACAGACATGCACAACATGGGAATTCTGGGGGGGTGAAATTTTGAAGTGCCTTTTTTGGACTTGAAAATGGTGTATATGTGTCAAAAACATAATTTTTTGGCGTTTCTGACGATGCTCTAACTTTCTAGAGCATGAAAACCAAAAATTTCGAAAAAATCTAAGAATAGTTCAAAAGTGAGCATATGGCGCAAAGCGCCGACTTTGGAGCAATTAAACTGCTAAAAACGGCAACCGCACCTTTTCTACGAATTTTTCGGAAGCTTTTAGGAAATCGCGAATTCTCGTAGGGGGGGTGAAAAATTTTTTGGGGAGATTGAAAGATTTTCTAGGGGGTAACGAAACCCCTCAGATCATGTATGTGGTTGTCAGTTGCCGCCTAAAAATCAAGCACTGCTTACAGTGATCGTACGGGGTCAGATTTTCACCCCGATCGGGGTCGGGGATGAAAAACCCCGGTTTTCGGGGTCGGGGTCGGGGTTTAACATAGCATGATTACATACCAATTTAAAAAGGATAAAAACGATACCTTCACTTGTTTGTAGAGCATACTAATAAAGCTGGTTATGTTTAACATTTTATTTTCATTCCAAGTTCAAACATGGTTTTAGCAATTTAGCATTACTTTCAATTTAATCACTAATCGCTCTCGCTTTCTCGTATTCTTCCACAGTTTTTTCATAACGATTTTCTATGGCGCACTGATTGTAGAGGAGCCAATGGCGCGAAGCGCCGAAAATTTTCGAAACAATTTCATGTAGAATTTACGGCCTTTTTATTGACAAACAGTTCGGAAATCATAAGTGGCGCAAAGCATCAAGAAATTCAGTCATATTTTGCCGCCCTAAGACAATAATCGGCGGTGCTAAGCGCTGGAAAATTTTGACGTTTTTACTCTTTAAACTCAATTTATACCGAAATTTTTAAAAATTCCTAATCCTGCCACCTTTTCTGTCCTCCTAAAAATCTCATTCAACATGTAGAACGAGATTGTACGGCTGGGAGTCTGGGGTGGCGCGCTCAAGCGCCACCAGCGAGGTCCAGAGCAGAATCCCAGAAAATTTTGTGAAAAAGAACTCTAATTTTTAATAAATAACGTTGAAATTTTCGCAAATCGGCAAAATCTCGGTTCTGAATTAAGCCAAAAAAAACTTAAAATTGATGAACACCTACACTGCACAAAACTTCTGAGCTGAAATGCGTTTTTCGACCTCTGCTAAGTATGTAGCGCAGCAACGGGTCGCTCGCAACGCAACCAATAAGTCATTGAAAGATGTATCAATGAGAATTTTTTCTTACTATTTTCAGGCCCATTTGTGGCTTTCTTATGAACTAGTTCAGAAAACAGAAAATGCGCAAAAACACAAGAAAATTCGACCTCTCCTATCATTTAAAATAGAATTATGTGTCATTGTAAAGAAAGATAAACAAAGCAGAGAATAGACAAATTGGTACGCAAACATTTTCGCACTCTTACTATTATGTTCAACAAGCATGTGCAGTTTCATTCAATGAACTAATAGTGCATTAAATCACTAAAGTGCTGCGAAGTGCTGGATTATTTTAACAGATTCAAGCTTTTAAATTCATTGGATCTGTATAACAATAAATAATAATGACTCGGCGCGAAGCGCCGGAAGATTTTGACGTTTGTGCCTTTTTGAGCTCAATGTTCTGGACACATTGCGCCAGAAAAATCAACATAATTTCTGGAAAAAAATTCCGGGAGGGGGCATGTGCCTCCAATGCCCCCGGCTACGCCTATGATTCTGTGTATCAGTAATTTCGGCGCACTTCATAATGGAAAATATGCGAACATGTATGTACGTCTTACCAACATGGCGACCAGGCGTACGTTTTATGAAATATCGCGAGTATCGAGTTTAACATATTCATTTCGCTCGTGAATGAATCTTCCTTGTTCCGAATTTATTTGCTATTTATACAATTCTTCTATGTACCAACAAATAAAATGCTATATTTCACCCCCGAAAAAAGGTCTAACCCCGACGCGAAAAATCATGCCCCGGTCGGGGGTCGGGGTCGGGGTTTAGGCCGGGGTTTTTCGGGGTCGGGGTCCCCGTACAATCACTGACTGCTTAATCCAACGACGGCAGCCAGAATGATAGATTTCTGCTCATTGCCGCGTTGTTTCGCCCTGGGAATCAGCGGCCACCAGTTGCTGCGTCATTTTGGGCTAGCAACCAGCAGCCACGTTGTCAGTGGCCGCTAGTTGTCGCGTCGTTTCGCGCTAGCAACTACCGGCCACCATACATAAATGGGAGCAGCCAAATTATGGGGGTCTGTGTGGTGTAAAACCGCTTCAAATCCCAGAAAGCCAAAAATTTAATTCTGGAAGTCTACCAGATTTTGGGAATCTGAACCATAGGTGGGCGGCACCAAAGCTCTGGGAAGGGAATGCAAGATTTTTTCAAAGGTCAAAAAATGACCTTAAAAATGCTGGTATGGCGAAAAACACCATTTTCAACGTTTCTCATCGAGCACTATCTATTGGCATCAAAAAATTGCGAAAAAAAATTTCAAAAATTGAATTCTGGGGGTATTTGGTTTCTGGGGGAGGTATTTCGATTTCTGGGGGTGTATAACCCCAAACCCCTCACGCCCAGGTATGGTCTGAACCCCACGCCCGTGTGTGCCGGCTACTGATGACCAAGTGCTCGGTTGCTGCTAGCCGCTGACGTGTGAATGGGCCTTTGATCGGCCGGGGCTTCATTTTCGGTCGGGGATTGTCGGTTAACGCAAATGTATAACAAAATATCAAATATTTAAGGATATTTATTGTGATGTATAGCAGTATTTTCAATGTGTATATCGTTCAGTTTGACGGGCAACAAACTACTAACATGTCCTTTAACAAAAAGTGATTATTGTTTTTCAATATACCTGAAGTTCAATCGTATTGCTAAATTACGACTTAGTTATGTTAATGATCCTTTAGCGAGGTCTTTTCTTTGCAAAACTGTATTTTTTGTCAAGGCTTCTTCTTAAAGTAATTATTGAATTGGTGCGTATTTCGAATACATTACTTGCATTTGCATAGCTTGCAGTCCTTTTCATCTGCTTAGATGACCGTTTTTGTCAACTTTGAACCTTAACAATTGAAGTACAAAAGGCCTTTTTATCGCACGAGGGAATCTGATAACTTTTTATTATTGATATGTTATTTTTCAAAATTAAATGGGAAGCTCATGAGGATAAACTAAAGAGAAGCGGCTCGGGTTGTCGGGGTATTTATTGTTATTGATCGATTCTGCTAAATTTTCTGTCGCTGTTTGCTAGTCTGCTCTGCACTTATGAAATTTAACAAAAAACTAGTTCTCTGGAATCAATTTCTAAATATTGTTGCTTATTTTTAGTCGAAGACAAGAGGAAGCAAGATTGCGTCTTATGTTCGGCAATGATTGGCGTGAAAAGTATAAGATGTATGCATATCTTAATGCTTTCTTTATATTTTAGCATAATGAGCAGAGTTGATGTAAAATCGAACAATATTATTTAATTTAATATATACTTACCTTCAAAACATTTTTTTATGGAATTGATATCATTTGAAAAATTGTAATTTTTTCCAATAAGGGAGGACTTCAGCTAAAAAACATTGTTGTAATCCTTATCCTTATCATTTCAAAAAATAACTCGGTTGTTCAGAATAGTCCTTAGCACACGTGGGCGTGGAGGTGGGGTTTGTGCCCTCCCCTAAAAAATCCGGTAGACCCCTAAAAATCTACTTCCCATAATTTAATTTTCGGCATATTTGTTTGGGATTTTTGTCAGTTTTAAACCACCCAGACCCCCCAAATTTCATCGCTGCACACATATTGTCCTTAGTCCTAATTTAACACTTTCCTTTATGATCCGTAAATGTCAAATTTAATGAATATTATGGTTATAATATGGTACTTATGTATGTAAGAGAACTGAAAAATAAATTACGTGGTAGGTAGGTACCCATGCACACTGCACAGCAGTGTGCAAAAGTTAGAGCCACCCTGCCTTGTAATTGAGTTGGTCATTTAATATGCAGTAATGGATCAAAACCATTGAAATACGAAAACTCAATTTATGAACATCGTGTTTGGTATTAGAGCTCTGTTTCTTAGCCTCAGTCATTGAAAAATGCCGAAATAAGACGCAAAACTAATTTGTCTATATTGTGTACAAAAATAACAAATATAAGAGCATAACTATCATTTTATATGCTTATAGTCTTTTTCGTGCATGAAGGTTTTTTTTTCAAAAGTCCGATAGTATTCAAACTCTTCCAATTAAGCAATGAAATATTGACGAGAACGTTTTTAAAATTTTATTGCGCACTATATTGTGGCAGTTCCAGGTACAGTGAATTTCATCAGATAGCTTTTGTGACAATAGAGTGATTCCTATATTTTTTAACGCTTTTCATTTTTCTTTTTCTAAGTAGCCAAACATTTTCTTACTGTATTCAACCTTTTTATCTTGCGCGCCTATAATTTTTAAATGTTTTCATAAGATATTATAGAAGAGCTCATCGAAACGTTTTAGCCTCAACGAGAGAGCGAACATGTCACGTAATCCGTCAAAACACTTTAATCTAAAACTGTACAAAGGCTGACGTATTCTGGAGTCAACATCTTTATCGTAAACGAGTCAAGCGAGAACTTGCATATACCAAAGTAGGAGAGGGCCACAGTCAACGCCCTAACAAAGCATAAGCTCTTCGAGGCAAGCTAAATTAAGAAACTAAGTAAAACTTTGGATAAAAATGACGAAAGCTCTGATTGAAGACGAGAGAAGTTAGCGGAATAGTTGAGTTAGTAACGCGATCAGAAATCAGAAGCAGTCGGATCGGATCGGAAGGAGCGAGTAAATTTAAGCGAACGGAATAATCGGACGTTATAAGACTTAATCAGTTTTTCGGAGCTAAGGAGCGAAAGTTAAGCGTTAACAATCGAGACGAAGTAACGACAAATGTCTACCCGGTAATGATTCGCGTTTCGTAAGTTATACATTCAAATTAACGTACTATTTTTTGTTTCCTTTTTCTCCTAATAAAACATCAAAACCTAATCGGCTCTTTTCTTTTCTTATACCAAGACGTAACACTTTGATCAGAATCAGTTTATTGACTCAAAATATCCTACTATATCTATCATTTGGTAACCTTATAACAGAATTTCGATTGAAAGTGCACAGAAATGCATAAAACTTTTTCTTCCCTGACTTTTGAGCTGTACGCCTCCAATAATTTAACGAAACTATTCACAAAATATGCAAATGTCGACTGGAATATTCGATAAGCCCTTCAGAGTACAAAATATTCCTAAACCGCCAAAACGATATCTATGTAGCAAAGAAAGATGCTCCAATGGAACAAAAAAGATGAATATACTCGGGATTGTGGATCATTAAGTATGTCAAAGGAGGGGACTAGGAAAAAGCCACCTGTATGTGCCAAAAGTCGCTAAATTTGCTAAAAAAAGCAGACTTTCTCTAAGCAAAGCAAAAAATCGAAGTATATTCTGCGGCCAACAGATTAAAATAAATCTTTAATCATAAAAATGATTGAAAAAAGCAGCAGTTAGCTATGCAGTAGCTTTGGGAAATTAGATGGAGTGAACTAGGCGAGACTTTGCAAGCCAATTGAATGAAATAACAAACATCGATGTGTTCAAGACAATCAAAGAAATTGTTGGTTTAAAGCAGCAGGAAACGCATAAGCTTACATGAAACAAACTAAATATGGGTACACTTGCATGCCCGCAACGATTGTTTGCATTAATCAATTCACGCCAGGTTTGCTTGCTAAAATGCTCATGATAACAAAATAAACCACCTCTAAATACAATTGCAGTTAGTTTTCTATCAATCACGATATGAAGCAAGTCAACCTTGCAACTTGCAAGCAATTTACAAAAAGTAAACATTTTAGATTGAGTTTTCTACTCTTATGTGAAGCATTGAAAATTATTTAAAGGTTACGCTCTTTCACAGGCCGCAGAATACACTTCGATTTTTAGCGTTGCTGAGAGAAAGTCTGATTTTTAGCAGATTTAGTGACTTTAGGCGCATACATAGGTAGTTTTTCCCTAGTCCCCTCCTTTTACATCCTTAATAATCCACAATCCCAAGTATAATCATCTTTTTTCTTCCATCGGAGCATACCCTATACTTTTAATTAGCACGATTTCAGTAAATCAATCGGTAAACACACACAGCAACATGCCAGTTGCCACAATAATGACAGCAGTTTAAGAACGCGGAAAACAATATTGTTCTGAACATTAGCATTATCTTTCTTAAACAAAACAATCTTACCTTATTTAAACGGATCAAAGTTTTCAGCACAAACTTTACGCAATTATCGGGTGTTAAGAACACTTACGCACAGATTCGTAATCCTGACGTTACATGTGACAATTTGGAAAAAATTAAGCCTCCTCGAAGCTCTGAAACTAAATTTAATTTTGAGTGTAATTTTTGCATAACTATTGAGTGTAAAGAAAATATACAGTCAGATTCGTAATCCTGACCTTACGGAATATATTTGGAAAAAATTCACGTTTTGCAACGCTCTGGGAGTAAAATGAATTTGTAGTGTAAACAGTGTTTTTTTGTATTCGGCAAAGATTTTTTCCGATGTACAATGACTTTTGAGGACCGTCTTTGTACATGTACAAAGATTTTGGGGAAGATAAAAACTGCAAAAAAGGATTGAAATTCGCAAAATTTTCGGCGCTTCGAGCCGAAATGAGTAATTGTGTGTTCTATATATCTTTATAATGTCAGAAATTGCATTTTCAAAGGAAAAATGTCAAAATTTTCGGCACACTAAAATCGCTACTGTACCATATTAAAGTACTCAAAAATTTGTGTGTACAAAATGTACAAAGACTTTTAGGGACCATCTTTGCACATGTACAAAGGGACCTTGCTAAAAAACACTGAGTGTAAATTACACATTCAAAATAACTGAATAGTGCAAACTTTACATAACTTTTGGGTGTCGAGAAAACTAACGGTCATATTCGTAATTCTGACGTTACGTGAAACATTTTGAAAAAAAATTAACCTTCCGCAAGGCTCTAGAACTAAAGTTAATTTGCAGTGTAAACTTTACACATTTACAGAGTGCAAAGAAGATTTTTGTCGGATTCATAATTCGGATATTACTCTGATATTACGATCGTTATTTATGAAAAAATTTAGTCTCCACAATGGCTTGATGATAAATATTAGGTGTAAACCACTTTACACCACTGTTGAGTGTAAACAAACACGCCCAACTAGCGTACTATATTCGATTTCTGGTACATTTTTATACATTAGGGCATGTCCAGACTCATAACCGGAGAACTTGGCAGAAAAACAGCAGCACAGAAACACCTTTAACACACCTAATTTTTGACTTTACACCTCCCGAAGAAGCTCAATATTGACGTAAATGAACGCAATTTGCTGTGAAGCGCACCTTTCAAAAAGTACTTTATTTTTATTCTATTAAACTTGTCCCGACTTCTAAACGGAGAAAGTGGCGAACAAGAAAAGTGACAAAAACGTATTTTTCCATCATCTACCAAATTGTAAACTATAAAAATCTGAACTTAACTCCCCATTGAGTGTAAAGATATTCGATTTGGGCCAGTTTGTAGCCTTTTAATCGTAGTACGTTTGTATGTGCAAAACTTTGTTCCGCAAAATATTTGATATATTTACCAATGGAATTAGGGAGAAAAACGTGTTTTTTCGCCCATTTTACACCCCTGATTTCAGACTTTACACCCCCATAAATAAATCAATATTGAGATTTTTTAAACGCAGTTTGCTGCGACGTGTAGCCGTTAGATCGGGCTTTATTTTTATTCTACTTAATTTGTCCCTACTTATAAGTGGAAAAGTTGGCAGGAAAATCTTAGACAAAATCCGGTTTTTATGCCATCCACCAGAGTGTAAAGTTTGAAAACCTGGATATAATTCCGCTTTGAGTGTAAGAAAGTTTGCAGGTAAGCCAGAGCAGCCCTTGAAGCGTAGTACATTTTCATGGATAGGTTATTCGGGGACTCTTGTGCAAAGAATTTGGCAGCCATAAACAAGTCGAAAACTCGACTAAAAT
Source organism: Mermis nigrescens (assembly GCA_036768485.1). Taxonomy (NCBI): domain Eukaryota; kingdom Metazoa; phylum Nematoda; class Enoplea; order Mermithida; family Mermithidae; genus Mermis; species Mermis nigrescens. The sequence continues at coordinate 7,504,791 of JAVLUZ010000145.1, read as the reverse complement.
GTGGTTTTTACCCTCAGATTATTTACACTCTTTACACTGTCACTCTGGAAATAAGTCACGTTTCAAAAATATGAAAAATATCGTATCGAACTTACTCAATTGGCCTCAATTCAAAAAACCAGACTCCAGACTAAACAGAATGCAAAACTGAGTTAGAAAAGTCGCGTGACCGACCAAAATTTTAAAAAACTATATGCTTTGATGTACAGTAAAACTTTACACGCTCTGTACACATTGGTTATTGATTTAAAAAAACAAGAAAACGACAGCGAATTCTTTTATCATCTATCTTTTAAGAAAAATCGTGCAATAGAGAACTGTCCCGTTATAGCTGTATGGAGATAGTCACTTTTAAGAGGTAGTTCAAGTATATCACATGTAGGTACACGCTAAAGCGCTATTTATGATTTATTAGCACCTCATGCACAATGCAAAATTAGTTTTAGCTGCAGTCAGAAACGTTTGTTTATTAAATCCCGACATAATGAACCATTTTCATAATAGTACGCAATACAGAATAACCGCAAGGGTTTTCTAATCACCAATATTCTACTTAGCCTAAAAAAGATTGCAGATTCAGATTCAGCTATAAAAATTGGTCTAGAGACTTGCTGTAAGTTAAATCGATGCTTTTCTCAAAGACCGCTACATGTTTCGCAAAGTACTTGTGTAGCTACCTGCTTTGTTTGAGCAGGGTGGCTCTAAGCATTAAGTCTCCACAATGGCCTGAAGGCAAGGCGTGGGGGGTTTGGGGGTATGCAACCATAGGTGGGCAGCACCGAAATTCTGGGGGGGTGAATAAATTTTTAAAGGTCAAAAAATGGTCTTAAAAGTGGTCGTATGCATACGTGGGCAGCAAGAAAATTCTGGGGGGGTCCAAGATTTTTTGAAGGTCAAAAAATGGCCTTAAAAATGGTGATATGGCGATAAAAACACCATTTTTCGACGTTTTTCATCAAGCACTATCCATTGGCATCAAAAAATTGCGAAAAAAACGAAAAAAATTTTCATAAATTGATTTCTGGGGGGTCTTTTGATTTCTGGGGGGGATCTTTTGGTTTCTGGGGGTCAGACCCCCCCCCCAGATCCCCCCACGCCCATGTGTGGTCGTATGGCAAAAAAAACACCATTTTTCGACGTTTCTCATCGAGCACTATCCAATGGCATCAAAAAATCGCTAAAAAAGCAAAAAATTTCAAAATTTGAATTCTGGGGGGTATTTCAACTTCTGGGGCGGGGTGCATACCCCCCCAAACCCCCACGCCAAATATTAATGTAAATTAACGCAATTTGCGGTGACATGTACCTCTTAAAATGTACTTTCTCTTTATTCTATTCGACTTATCCCGACTTCTTAACGGAGAGAGTCGAACAAAAAACGGGCAAAAACGTATTTTCCACCATCCACCACATTGTAAACTTTGAAAATCTGAACCTATAGTCTGTTTCATTTATTCGAGAGCTTTTTAGTCAATTTTTTTAAAGGCTACAGTAAGCGAAACAAGACGAATTACTGTAATTCGACAGATCAGCTCAGTGAGGGCGAGTGGCTAGAATTCTTCCATTTTTAATGCACTAATCCGTCTATTTAAATTTAATTTAGGTATTTAATCAGCGCTGGGACATACTACAGTAAGTGCGCTAAATAAAAAGCTGTCGGCTGGAATCGAACCCGGGTTGCTTTGACGACAAGCGGACATTTTACCACTGAGCTATGCGGGAGTTCGCGGCGTTTTTTAACATCTTAGTCTATTATGTTTAAAGTGTCAACTTAGGATAAGTTGAATGCGTGATTTTATCTGTAAGTTGATTGCTCTGCTGGAAGACGAGAATAAATTAAGCCGCAAAAAATGTAATTGAAAAACCCTTCTTTGCTACGTAGCTACAGTGAGATCTAGCGACCTACAGTAAATAAGAAAAAAGGGTTACTGTAGCCTACGAAAACATTTACTGAAAAAGCTCTCGGATAAATGAAACAGACTATAACTCCCGTTGAGTGTGAAGAAGTTCGCTTTAAGCCAGTTTGTATCCTTTGAATCGTAGTTCGTTTGTATGTTGAAAGCTTCTGTTCCACAAAATATTCAGAGCATTTACCAATCAAAATAGGGAAAAAACATGTTTTTTCGCCTATTTTACACCCCCATAAATAACAATTCAATTTATCTAGAGTTAGCAGAGAAATCTTTGACAAAATCTGTCTTTTACACCATCCATTGGCGTGTAAAGTTTAAACACTAGACCCAACTCCGTATTGAGCGTAAAAAAGTTTGCTGGTAAGCAGAAAGTAGTCCATTACCCGTAGTGAATTTCTATCAGAAAAAGTTTTTTGAAACTCATTATCGGAGTTGTTGGCAGATATGAACAAGTCGAAAAGTCGACCAAAATGTTCCCCCCCAAATTTTCACACTCTTTACACTCCCATTCGAGAACTAATGCGAAATTCAACACAACAAAATTTTCTAGAGAATTCAATCTACAATTCTATACTATTGAATTGTAAAAGGCGTTCACAGAGAGTTGTGTACACGCTGAGAAAAAATTACTAAAATTCGCTATATGTTATAACGGTACGCCATAACTTTACACACTCGTCACAAACTCAATATTGAGTGTAGACAACAAAAAAGCGCATAATCTTTTTCATTATCTATCGTTTAAAAAGAGCGCACCTCCCAGACGTGTCCACACATGGGCGTGGGGGGTTTGGGGGTATGCACCCCCAGAAGTTGAAATACCCCCCCCCAGAAATCAGAATACCCCCCAGAAAAAATTTTTTTTTGCTTTTTTAGCAATTTTTTGATGCCATTGGATAGAGCTTGATGAGAAACGTCGAAAAATGGTGTTTTTTCGCCTTACGACCATACGTGGGCAGCAAGAAATTTCTGGGGGGGTGCAAGATTTTTTGAAGGTCAAAAAATGACCTTAAAAACGATAGTATGGTGATAAAAACACCATTTTTCGACGTTTCTCATCAAGCACTATCCATTGGCATCAAAAAATTGCGAAAAAAGCGAAAAAAATTTCAAAAATTGAATTCTGGGGGGTATTTTGATTTCTGGGAGGGGTATTTTGGTTTTCTGGGGGTGCATACCCCCCAAACCCCCACGCCCAGGTGTGCTTTCGACCACTTTTAAGACCATTTTTTGACCTTTGAAAAATTTTTTACCCCCCCCCAGAATTCTGGTGCTGCCCACCTATGATCCCGTTATAGCTGTGAGGGGGGACATATGTTAGGGGTACCCAAGTGTATCACAGGTACGCGCTGTCTGATATATATATGCATACAATATATATATATATATATATATATATATATATATATATATATATATATATACGAACGTTATTGCTATTCTTTCTACCTCGTCAAACTAATTTTGCTATATAGGTAGGTGCATCTGTACCTACTCAGCACACCTAGGCGTGGGGGGTTTGGGGGGTATGCACCCCCCCCCAGAAACCACAAATACCCCCCCCCCCAGAAATCAAAATACCCCCCCCAGAATTCAATTTTTTGAAAATTTTTTTCGTCTTTTTCGCAATTTTTTGATGCCAATGGATATTGCTTGATGAGAAACGTCGAAAAATGGTGTTTTTATCGCCATACCACCATTTTTAAGGCCATTTTTCGACCTTCAAAAAAATCTTGCACCCCCCCCAGAATTTTCTTGCTGCCCACGTCTGCCTACCAGTGTCCAGTGTTGCCGCCAACCTTCAGCTGTAAAAAACTTGAATAACTCGGAACAAAAATCCCAAAAATGCCAGTGCCAGTCAAAAGTTGAAATATTAAGAAACATTTTTGTTTTTCAAAATTAATCTTTTCAAACATCGAAACAAGAATTTCTGCTTTCATTAGACATTCAGCAACTCGAATCTCGATTTAGATAGGCAGGCAACTACAAGCAATGCAAATAAATGTTAGACACTTAACTCGGCACCATACGTGGGCAGCAAGAAAATTCTGGGAGAGGGTGCAAGATTTTTTGAAGGTCGAAAATGCCTTCAAATGGTGGTATACGCAATAAAAAGACCATTTTTCGACGTTTCTCATCAAGCACTATATGTACATTGGCATCAAAAAATTGCGAAAAAAACGAAAAAAATTTTCAAAAATTGAATTCTGCGGGGGGGGGGGGTATTTTGATTTCTGGGGGGATATTTTGGTTTCTGGGGGTGCATACCCCCCCTCCAAACCCCCCCACGCCCAGGTGTGCTCGGCACTGAACTTGTACTATCGAGTCTTCGATTTTTGAGAAAAAAGGTGGGTTTTTTGACCATTTTTGGTCAAAAAGCATCGAAAAATTGCATAAAACAAAAACTCATTTTCAGTGAAAATCTCAAATTTTGAAAAGAAAATCTAAAAAAACTCAAGAAAAAAAAGCTGAAAAGAAAAACTGACGTTTTAAGATAAACTCAGAGTTTGCAACACACGTGGGCTTGTGGGTTTGGGGTATGCAAGCACCCCCAGAAACCGAAATAGCCCACAGAGTTCAATTTTTGAAATTTTTTCCGCAATTCTTTGATGTCAATCGCCATACCACCATACGTGGGCAGCAAGAAATTTCTGGGGGGGAGTGCAAGATTTTTTTGAAGGTCAAAAAATGGCCTTAAAAACGATGGTATGGTGATAAAAACACCATTTTTCGGACGTTTCTCATCAAGCACTATCCATTGGCATCAAAAAATTGCGAAAAAAAGCGAAAAAAATTTTCAAAAATTGAATTCTGGGGGGGTATTTTGATTTCTGGGGGGAATATTTTGGTTTCTGGGGGGGTGCATACCCCCTTTAAACCCCCCACGCCCAGGTGTGCATACCACTATTTTAAAGACAATTTTTGATCTTTGAATAATTGCACACTACACCTCCCCCCAGAATGTCGGTGTTGCCCACCTATAATTGGCAACACTGGTACTTCTGACGTGTTTAAAATAACTGATATTCCAGGTTATACCGCGACAAAGTGTCTGCGAAGGATGGAGCGAATAAATAGTAGTAGGTATCGAAATCGATGTACCTACATATGTACATACAATTGTATGTACCTATATGTATCCTATCGCTTGCATATCTTTGTTCATAGTTATCAGTAAAATCGTCTCTGTCCCAGTTCAACAGTTTCTCCATATAATGTATCTGACGATTAGACTATAGTCTGTTTCATTTATCCGAGAGCTTTTTCAGCAAATGTTTTCGGAGCTTACAGTAACCCCTTCTTTCTTATTTACTGTAGGTCGCTAGATCTCACTATAGCTACGTAGTAAAGACGTGTTTTTCAACAACATTTTAACGGCATAATTTATTCTCGTCTTCCAGCAGATTAATTAACTTACTGATAAAAATCGCGCATTCATCATATCCTGAGTCGACACTTTAAACACAATCGACTAAGATGCTAAAAACTCCGCGAACTCCCGCATAGCTCCAGTGGTAAAACCCCTTGCTTGTAGTCGAAGCAACCCGGGTTCGATTCTAGCCGATAGCTTTTTGTTTAGCGCACTTACTGTAGTATGTCCCAGCACTGATTAAATGCCTAAATCAAATTTATTTGGGCGTGATAAGTGCATTAAAAATGAAAGAATTATAACCACTCGCCCTCACTGAGCTGATCTGCTGGAGTACAGTAATTCGTCTTGTTTAGCTTAGTGTAGCCCTTAAAAGAATTGACTAAAAAGCTCTCGAATAAATTAAACAGACTATATATAAAAGCGGTTTAATCTTGCATTAGACACCAATGACAATTTTCAAATTCAAAAGTCTAACCCTATTTATAAGTAGTCTGTTGGACTGCGGTCTTCTCTTATTAAAAGAAGGGTGTTTAATTTTGATGCAGTAATGCGGCTTAAACGACGACAAACGTGTCCGCGTACTCGATATAGTGTAGAATATTATAACTAGCATTAGTTCAAAAGAGGCTCTTTATATATTTTCTCAAGTTAAAAATGAAACGGACTAGAGCTATTGTCGGCTTGCTATCTGAAAATTTTTGGACTCAAGCGGAGTGCTAAGTTTCTATAGTCTTGTTTTACATAACTTCACACATTAAAGCTTAAGCATTTGCATCGACAGTAATCCAACAGATTACGAAGTGTATCAGATCAATGCTATAGTCGCAGCCACACATGGGCGTGGGGGGTTTGGGGGGTATACACCCCCAGAAGTTGAAACTCCCCCCCCAGTAATCAAAATACCCCCCAGAAAAAAAAATTTTTTTGCTTTTTTAACAAATTTTTTGATGCCATTGGATAGAGCTTGATGAGAAACGTCGAAAAATGGTGTTTTTTTTTGCCATACGACCACTTTTAAGACCATTTTTTACCTTTAAAAATTTTTCTTCATTCCCCCCCCCCCCCCCACAGAAATTTTTCACCCCCAGAATTTCGGTGCTGCCCACCTATGGTCGCAGCGCCAATCCGCCATCTTATAGTTAGAAAAATTTTTGAAACGTACGCCTACACCTGTGTGAAACGGACTAGGCAGTCTACATACATACTGTAATACAATTTGTCGCTGCATAATTGCATATGGTTATCATTTGTTATGCAGAGTATCGCGGTGTTTGCCTCAGTTTAAAGCACTTTCGTAGTCGATTCAGAAATTGTAATTCATGCACATGGGTTTGTGAAACAGTAGGTATAGGATGAACTGTACAATCATTGACGATATGCTGACGGATTAAGCCTATTGCGATGATCTGATTTTTATTAATCGCAATCTGTCGGCCAATTATCTGAAAATTCTTGAAGTTCACATAAACGAAACTGACTTTAGGTTGCTATCACTAAAAATTGGCCAATGTAATTTTTACAGTTTAATTTACGTGCCTGTATATCGCAGGCAATTTTTAATCGATTTAAATCGACTACAAACGTGTTTCAAAGTGATGCGATGGTATTACAACTACGCTAAACAGTGGCTGTTAAGACTTCGTGCAAAATTGTGTTTCCTTTCTTACACTCAAAGTCACCTTATGGCTGAAAATTGATTTTAGTCGCAAGATTTCGTTGAATTAATGTGCTTGTATAGTTGATTTCAGGGGTTCTATATTTTTTGGCGGTTGACACAGGTCGATTAGTATTAATCAGCTTCATTGGCTTTAGCGCAGCACGTTCAGTTGTCTACGCATTTAAGTCAAAGGAGGTTTTACTGTGCTTAAAATGTGCAAATGCAAAAGCCGTGATTACTTGATAGCGTAGCCAGTGTTGCCAGGTGTGACCTTTTTCCCGTCAGATTGACGGTTTTTGAGTGCGTTGACGGGTTTTTGACGGGAAGGGGTTTTTGACGGGTTTGTGACGGATTTTTATTGCTTTTGCGTCAAAACTTAGCGACGTCGATTACAAATAACAACAGTGCAGTGTTTTTTGTACAAGGTCCGTTTTGTGCATGTACAAAGATGGTCCCTAAAAGCCTGTACATTTTGTACACACAAATTTTGGGTAACTATAATATGGTACAGTAGCGAATTTACGGAAAGCGAAATTTGATTGAAAAGCCTAAGACATAGAAACCTTAAGCGGGATTAAACCCGACGACCCAATGGTCCTAAAATTATATTTTATCTAATACTAAAAGGCCAAAAGGGAAGTAAAAAACCATTTTTAGATTTCTCTTCGGGCACGTGTCACTCTATCTCATCTGGATACAGGTCTGGGCATGTCCCCTGGTAGTGAGGAAGAACTTCATGAAAAACAAAAATGCGAGTTCACTATTTTTTGCCGTGCCTAATTTTACACAAATTTTGAAACTTTCAAAGGTAAGATAATGAGAGGTAAATAAAAACTCAACAATCACTTTATTTGTCTACTGATAATTTAATGTCACCTTTTCAATATGATTTCTATGAAAAATAAATCTTACGAATTGCAATTGTTAAATTGTAAATATTCTTTGGGTTTAATCACTGGAATATAAAGAAACCGTATATTATTTATATAGACTTTGCTAAAGCTTTTGATATAGTCGGTATATCAAAACTTTTGTTAAATTAACTACTTACGGTATTAAACAACACCTTTTTAAAGGCACTTTTATCTAGTCAGTATTCAGTGTGTTCGTATTAATCAGTGTCTTTCAGATTATGCCGCTGTTACAAATGGAGTTATTCAGGGTCCATTCTTGGACCTTCGTTGTTTTTGATTTTTATAAATGTTATCCTTGATAACTTGTCAAGTTTGACTTTTATGCTCGCGGATGACCTTAAAATATTCAATCTTTCCTGTAATCATCAATACTTCAGACAGATTTAGATATAATTTCTCTTTGGGCCATCGAAAATTGTTTACCTATATCGTATTCTAAATGCACAGAGCCCTATGTTTGGGCAAAAATAATCCTAAATTTTCATACACACTCAATACACAAGTCATTGCTTACGATCATGCACGCACAGCATGGGAATTCTGGGTGGGGCTGAAATTATAAGAAATGCCTTTTTTGGGCCCAAAAATGGTAGATACGTCAAAATCGAAAACATCGTTTTTAGCGTTTCTGCCGATGCTCTATCTTTCTAGAGCATATAAACGAAGAAATTTCGAAAAAAAAATCAAAAAAGTCGTAACAAATTGAACAAAATATAGTTAGAATATGAGTATAATGCCGCGAAGTGCCGAAAATTTGGCACTTTTGAGCAAATAAATATCTAAAAATGCTTAAAATGCATCTTTTATACAAATTTGTAAGAAAATGTCTTGAAACATTCAAAAAATCGCCGATTCTGGGGGGCGGTGAAAATTCCCCAAAACCCCCCTCAAGATCATGTATGCTTACGATTCTGTTTTTGTTCGCGATTTAGGCGTGCTAATGTCGCAAAACCTAAAATTCAAGCATCATTACAGCATTATAATCAACAAAGCTTTCTTGAGATCTATCTTAATTAGGAAATCCTTCTTTTTGCTCGATAAAAATAATCCCGTTAAGGCCTTCACTGGATAAGTCAGACCGGTCCTCGAATATTCTTGTGCTTTATGGAACCCCTCATATATTGGTGATATAAACAGGCTTTAGGTTGTTCAGCGTAAATTTACTAAATACATAGTCGGATATCATAGCACTATTTCTTACGACAATTGCCTCAAACAAATCAACTTGTGTCGATTAAAATTACGTCGCCAGCATATTTTCTTATGTTTGATGTATCAAATTATTAATGAAAGATCTTGTCTTTCCATGACCGATTTTTGGTGCTTGATAAAAATACTACTCGCTGCACAAATCGCTTTAAGCTAGTTGTTCCTCTTGTTCGCTCTAATTCACAAAAATTCGATTTTTTAAAAATATATTTCTGTTTGGAATCACCTACATCATTTTGTAGTTTCTTCCCCTGAATAATTCTGAAATTCGGCGTGAAGTGCCGAAAATTTTTGCGAGTTTTAGCTAAAAAAGCAAAGGGGAGGTAAAGGAGGAAATCATTCTCAAATTTCATTTCGGAGGGGGTACGTTCCCCTAATCTCCCACCTCCCTGGAAACGGACCTGCGCGACGAAAATTTTTTAAAACATAAGGGGGATGAATTTTGGTCTGCAAATTTTGCTACTGGGGAACCTTAGATACGGTAAGAATCCAATGGAGATCATCTGTTTTAGCGTTGGGGGAAGTGGGCTGACGCGCTCAAGCGCCCCCAGCGGGGTCCGGGGCAGAGCCTCTAAAAATTTTGTAGGAATAGCACTTCAATTTTGAGTCGAAAACGTTAAATTTTTGCAAAATCAGCCGAATCTGGTCCTGAATTCATCCTAAAAATGGTCAATGTTCATCAGCAAATTCATAATCAGGGGCGGGTTTAATAAGGGGGCGGAGGGGCGGCCGCCCCCTCCATCGGCCAAAAATATTTGGCGAGATAAAGAATGGATATACAATTTGCAATAATTTTTGGCCGTCAGTGACTATAATTTCTCAAATTTTTTTGACGCTACGCGCCGGATGATACCTATTAATGACATTTATTTAATTTCTTGGCGACCTGGAAGCACGGTTTTTTTTGTATTCGGCAAAGATTTTTCCGATTTACAAAGACTTTTCGTGACCGTCTTTGTATATACATGTACAAAGATTTTTTTGGAAGGCAAAAATTGCAAAAAAGGTCTAAAATTCGCAAAAATTTTCGGCACTTCGCGCCGAAATGAGTGATTGTGTGTTCTATATTTCTTTATAATGGCAGAAATTGCATTCCAAAAGGAAAATGTCAAATTTTTAGTGATTTTGGCTCTCAGAGACCCAGAAATTAGCTAAAATACACTACCAAAGGTCGAACAACTTTGTTTTTACCACACTAAAATCGCTACTGTACCATATTATAGTGCCCAAAAATTTGTGTGTACAAAATGTACAAAGACTTTTGGGGACCATCTTTGTACATGTACAAATGGGCCTTGTACCAAAAAACACTGCCTGGAAGCCATTTTCTATTCATGTAGGCTTCAAAACAATTTTAACAGCAGAAACAGCTATTTTTGCATAGTCTTCTATTTTCAATTTGAAATTTCGATGTTTCGCATCAAATGCTATAAATACAGGAAATCAAGCAGTAAATCATGCTTCTAGACGTCTATCCGCCTTAATTTCACTAATTTTTCCGGCGCTTCGCGCCAGATTTTTGTTAAAGTCAAAGGAATTTAATGATTTTTCCGCCACATTTCATGGGGACACGTACGTGCCCCTCTCCCTATCCTCCCTGGATAAGGGCCTGGTTGCATGGCATTGCGGTGGTTTTTTGAGATTATAATTTTGAAAAGTCGGCGTTTCGCATCGATTTCTTCCACCTACCTTTAACGGTTATAATTGCTTTGGGGTAAATAAAACCAGAAACTTCCTGGTGCCTGTGCATATTAGCAATTTTTGTACATTTATGGTCGATGAACGTTTAAAAGCATTGATATTTTCACATTTTGCCTTATGTGCATGCAAACATAATTTTCGCCCCACTTTGCACATAATATACTTCTTTTATATTCTTGCTTGTCTTCCTTTCCTTTTTTCTCTTTCTCTCTCTTTTTTATCGTATTGTTTGTGACTGCCTATTATTTAACACATGCTTCCTCGAAAATTTTTTGATTCAAGTTCAGTAAAAAACTAAATAATTCGCATTTTGCACAAATTTACCGATTTCGAATTTTATAATATGTATATATATTTTACAATGGAAACTCGAGACACCTAAGAGAAACACAAAAACTGACATAATGTAGAAAAATAAGTGGCATTGTTTAGATTGTATGACGTGAGAAAAATATTGTACGACCGAAAGTAAATAATCCAGCTCGAAGCACCGATGGTTTTTAGAATTTTCTCGTAAAATTAACAAATACCCGCATTTATATACAATTTCATTTCAGTCTTCGAAAAAAAATTTCAGTTCTAGCGTGGAAAGCGTAAAAGAATTTCCGTCTTGTCAACGGGTTTTCCGCTAGGACTTTTAAATTTTGGCTAGATTTCATATCTTTTTTGCATAAGAACTCACGCGATTATTCAGGAATGGTATAAAGCCAAGATTTTTTATTAGGTCGAGGAATCAAATTATAAATTAAGTTTTGCGGCTGTTTCTTTGCAGATACACATGCGTGTGCTCACGAATGAATATTATGAAACGTTTTACAAATACTATCGCACGTTTTGTCGATGGAAGTCGCCGCATGCCTGTTTGTGTAGGTAAGTAAAAAAGAATCAAGATCGGTAAACTGGCGAAAATTCGAAAGAAGATGATAACATATTCATATAATGTCACTTGGAATATGTAGGGTGGTCCAAAAAATTCACTGACGCTTTGTATTATGCCTTCAGATAGGTTGAGGGTGGTCTAAAAAGAATACAATATGCTTTGACTATATTTGAATATAGCTGTATAGTAAATCTCTGCTTAAACCGTCACTGCAAATTTTAAAACATATGACAGCGTCTTCACTTTATTATTTAAAGCTCTTAGATTTAGAATTTCTTTTTCGAGTTTGCATTCTGCAAAAAAGTAGGGTTTACACGGATTTGTTGCGTTGAACGAATTATGATAATACTACAAAGCCGTAAATTAGAGGTCTCGTAGCTAAGCTTTTTTTCTAGCCAATACTTCAGACCGCATTACTCTGTGCAAGTCAACCAGGACAAAATTAATAAGGAAGACTTAATGTACTTTTTTCTTGGGCCACCCTCTGATTGAGCGATTTATTTTTTAAAAAGTAGTATGCATATGTTTGAATTGAATTAGTGCAAATCATTCTCCAATTCTTGTATGACATAATTTAGGCCTAAAGAACGCGTTTTTCGATGTTTTGCGAATTTCAGGTTTAGAAGACCTGAGCGGATCGTATTCAGAGGGGGCGGCCGCTTTAGAAATATTTTCAGGTTTATCTAAATCACAAAAATATGCAAATCTTGTTTTGTAACGTAAAAAAGGCCCAAATTGTAGGTGCTCTGATAATAGAGTCTAGTCAATCTCTGTATAACTGAAACTTTTAAATTAAAACATGTTAACATTGGGCAAGGCCGTCTTGAAAGTTATAATAAAATCGTTTACATATTACGTTGCGTCTATCTTATACCTTTTAGATATCACTAACAAGAGCATAAATAATTGAGAAATTATCATTCACAGCCTAGCCTATTCCATTTTGAAAGACTTTGTTCCGATTTGCACAATACATATCTATTATATAAATAATTTCGTTTATTTAAAAGTTCTACTCAATACACCTTTTTGATATTGAAAGTTGGAACTTTAAGTTAACCTGATTTTGTGCCGTTTTTCAGAGCGAAAAAATGTTCTCTAATTCGTCTTCAGGGCACAAAATTACTTGGGGATGTTCAATCAGCATGCGTTTTTAGCCAAAAATCGCAATAAAATTTTAGGCGCTGCGCGCCGAATTTTACAAGTATAATATAGTCATTTAGTCCCAAGCGCGCGGTTTAAACACTCCATTTTCAGTCTTTATACGACCTAAAGCGTATTTTGCATCTGTCTTCTGTTTTGCACAGGTTTTATGCAGAAAATGAAATATGTTCAAGAGGGTGTCCATTGGGGGCTCACCGTATTTAAGACATCTGGGTTTCAAAATTTACAAAGTGTACAGCTCTAGTGGTCGTAAAACGTCTTTTTTAATTCATTCTTTTGGTCCCCCCTTATCGTACAGGCACATAGGAGGTGAGGGGGTACCCCCGCTGAGGGGTCAGCCAGACAGGTACTATCCGACGAATTTGAGCTGACGGAAGGTTTTTTTACATCATTTTTGAGGTCAAACGCAATAAAAATCTCAAAATGTTTCCAGCGCATCGCGCCGGATTAGTACTTTATGTGCTTTTTTACCCAAAAGGCGTCAAAAATTCATTAATTATCTGTATTCTTTAGAGTTAAAAGTTATATAATGCAGTCAAAATGGACTAGAAAAGCTTTTAAAATGCGATATTATCTCTGAAAAGACGTTTTATTGGCTGTTTTGACCATTTTGGCTGTTTAAACAACAAAAAAATCGAGAACGTTAAATTTGCTGTTTTAAATTTCTGAGATTTCACCCCTCCTGCCGACCCTGACCTTTTGCACCTTTGCCCCTTATGTTTTTGGTCGTGTCCCCCCAAACAAAATCCTGGATGCGGGCCTGTACATATGTACGTCTATTTCTCAATAAAAACTACAAATAGGTGGAGAAAAGTTAGGTCCTTTGAGTTCAGGTAGGAGAATAGTGAGCATTGAGCGTTCTCATATTTGCAAATATACATGTAAGGGCTCGAAATTTGGGGCGGATATCCGCGGCACACATGGACATGGGAGGTCTGTGGACTCCTTGAGAATCCGGCGGACCCCTAAAAATCGATAGACCCCAGAATGAAATTTTTGGTGCTATTTTTGGCAATTTCGCTCCATCGAACCATCCACAGTATTTGGCTGCTGCCCATGTATGGTCCCCGGCCATTGTTAGGAAGGAACGATAGATTACCTTCAATTTTTGGTCAAAACGGCCAAAAACACCTAAAATTGGCCAAAAAATTCAATTTTTTTGTAATGGAGGAGAGAGTCAAAAAATTTGCTGGCTTTGGGGTATGGGGGGCTCGCCAACTTTTGGTGGGGTATCCCCCATTCTCCAATTACATGAGTCTTTGCGAGTATTTGTAGGCACATTTACATACTCGTTTATACACACCTGAGCAATGCCCCGTATCTCCATCAATCGGCAGCGGGTCGGACCAGTCCTGCAGCTGTTCGGAGGGTCTCCAGATTGAGTGGGGCTCTTTTGTATGCGCTGGATTAGTACTTTTATTTGCTTCTTTACCCAGAAAGCACCAAAAATTGATTGATTTCTATATTTTTTTAGACTTAAAAGTGATACAATGTACTTAAAACGGACTATAAATGCTTTAAAAATGCCAAATTTTCGAGGAAAGACGTTTTATAGGCTGCTTTGATCATTTTGGCTGTTTAAACAACAACAAAAAATCTGTGAACGTCAAATTTGCTGTATTAAATATCTGAGGTTTCACCCCCTGCCGACCCTGACCTTGTGCGCCTATGCCCCTTATGTTTTTGGTCGTGCCCCCCCCCCCCGAAACGAAATCCTGGATGGGGGCCTGTACATATGTACGTCTATTTCTCAATAAAAACTACAAATAGGTGGAGAAAAGTTAGGTCCTTTGAGTTCAGGCAAGAAAATAGTGAGCATTGAGCGTTCTCATGTTTGCAAGCATACATGTAACGGTTCGAAATTTGGGGCTGATATCCCCGGCACGCATGACGTAGGGGGTGTGTAGACCCCTTTGAGAATCCAGCGGAATCCCTTCCCAAAATCGATAGACCCCCAGAATAAAATTTTTGGTGCTAGTTTTGGCAATTTCGCCCCATCAGACCCCCCAGAATTTGGCTACTGCCCATGTATGGTCGCCAGCCATTGTTAGGAAGGAACGATAGATGACCTTCAATTTTTGGCCATAACGGCTAAAAACACCCAAAAATGGCCAAAAAAATTCATTTCTTTCAAAAAGGGGTTAAAAAATTTTTCGGCTTTTGGGGATGGGATGACCAACTCTTGTTGGGGTATCCCCCACCCTCCTGTTACATGAATGTTAGCGATTATTTGCAGGCACATTTACATACTCGTATAGGAAAAAGAGAGCAATGCCCCGTATCGCCCTCAATCGGCAGCGGGTAGGACCAGTCCTGCAACTATTTGGAGGGTCTTTAGATTGAGTGGGGCTCTTCTGTACATGGGATATAGAAACACTACGTATTTTATGTTTAGTGGCGTTAAATACATTGTGGCAGTCAATATACATCGAGAATTATTAAACTAGGACAGATGAAGATAATTTAAATAAAGCATCGGACCATACAAAATGTGTTTAACGAAGATGCGGCAACCTTTTTCTGTGGAAATTGACCAAATAACCTAAAAATTGGATGCCACAATTTATACAGGTGTAAAGTGACTATAAACTGCTTTGTTATTTTTGACATTGTTGGCTTTCTTACTCCTGAACAACTCATATAGCTTGTCTTGGCTATAGTGTTCTAAAGCTCTATTCTACTTTCAGCCAAACCAAAAAGAATTACTACGAAATTCTAGGCGTATCGAAAACGGCTTCTAAGAAGGAAATCAGAGACGCGTACGTCGAATTATCAAAAAAAGTTTGCGAATCTATCGTTAAGAGTGTGTACTTAGCAAGAGATATTTAGTAATGACTTGTGACTATTGTGCTGACTAGAGGTCATGCCTGTTACAGGCTCAAAATTTCAGCAACAAACGGTCAATTTCAACGGCACATAGGATAAAATTCGAAAAAAATCGTAATTAATGGGTTGAAATAATAAAATATGACTAATTTTTGATTGAAAATGGAGAAAACATATTTGATTCTTTGAATTGCTCAGTTGTGAAAAATAATTATCCGTCTTAAGTCGCGAGCTGTAGAAAAAGTTCTGAATTTATAGGTATATGGGCAGCGGCCAAATTCTGGGGGTCCAATGGTGAAAAATTGCTTAAAAGTAGCACCAAAATCCAACTTTGGGGGTCCACCAGGTTCTAGGGGTCCAGACCCCTCTCCCATGTGTGGTCGTATTCCAAAGAATTGAAAGATGAGATACCTCTCAGAATGGCAACTGACCCTTTGCAAAATGGCTGCAACCCTCCCCCCAGAATTGTCGATTTTTTTGTAAAGTTGGTAAAAATGTAAAAAGTGTGCCTTTTTTAGGCGTTTTTGGCTTAGAAATCTCAAATGTTCAGCGCTTCGCACCATATGCACATTTTTTGACTATATCTTGTTCAATTTACTCAGTTTATTATATTTTTTTAAGATTTCTTTAACGTTTTATGTTCTGTTCTAGAAAGAGCGAGCATTGTCTGAAACGTCAAAAAACATTGTTTTTGACGTGTACTCATCGTTTTTTAGCCCAAAAAGGCACTTTTAAAAATTTTTTGGGCCTGACCCCGCAGAATTCTCATGCTGTACATGTATGGATACGTGTATTGTTTAGGTATGTCGTCATATCAGTCATTTGCATCGATCTGTACTTGTACTACAGCTAAATTAATTGGGAGAGTAGCGAACTTATTCTTTGAGTTCTAGTCAAAAATGTTCTAGTTTGAGGTTTGATTAAAAATTAAAAGAATTACTTAAATGTCATCAGGAGGGCTATGAAACCAGCTTTTTAGCAAAATATTCAGGTTACTCTTGTTGTGGAAACCAGTCTTTGTTAAAGGTTAGCCCTTTCCCTCATTATCCTCCTCTTCGAATATATTTTTTATAGATACGAGTTTCCTTTTACACGTTTATGTTTTTTCAAATTATATTTTACATCAAGCATACTTGATCTCAAGGGGGTGGAGGGTTTTCACTCTACCTCCCCAAGAAGAGTCTTCACCATACGTGGGCAGCAAGAAAATTCTGGGGGGGGGGTGCAAGATTTTTTTGAAGGTCGAAAAATGGCCTTAAAAATGGTGGCATGGCGATAAAAACACCATTTTTCGACGTTTCTCATCAAGCACTATCCATTGGCATCAAAAAATTGCGAAAAAAAACGAAAAAATTTTCAAAAATTGAATTCTGGGGGGTATTTTGATTTCTGGGGGTATTTTGGTTTCTGGGGGTGCATACCCCCCAAACCCCCCCACGCCCAGGTGTGGTCTTCACCTCTCCCAGAAATTCCCCCTCACAGAATTCGCGATTTTTCCAAAGTTTCCAAAAGTTTCCGAATAATTCGTAAAAAAAGGTTTCCGGCGCTTCGCGCCAAAAACTAATTCTTTACAATATTTCGTTCAATTTGTTTGAGTTTGTTCAGGATTTTTTTCGAAATTTGTTTGTTTTCAGCTCTATAAGATAATGCATCATCGAAAACGCCAAAAAACGCTGTTTTTGACGCGTATCCTCCGTTTTTCGGCCCAAAAAAGACACTTTAAAGTTTAACCCCTGCCCCCTTCAGAATTACCATGCTGTGCATGTCTGGTATCAAGTATTGTTTATGCAATTACGCACGGCACGACTTAAGTTTCGGCCTGCAGTTCCTTCGCATTTTTCGCAAAGCTAACATGGATAATTTGCTGTAATTTGTTGAACCGTATAATATGTAAACCGTGAGCATTGTTAGCCTTATCAGAGGAAAGTTACCACTAAAAAGTTTTAAAAAGTCTACTTGCGCCAAAAAATAAAAAGTCGTGTAATCACGAAAAACTTAATTTATTGAAGACTGCAAAACGATTGAACAGTCTGGATGGTTTCTTCGTCTAGATTTGTATTAAGTTGAGCTGACCGATGTCATCCATAGATGGGCGGCACCAAAGCTCTGGAGGAATGCAAGATTTTTTCAAAGGTCAAAAATGGCCTAAAATAGTGGTATGGCGAAAGACACAATTTTTCAACGATTCTCATCGAGCACTATCCATAGGCATCAAGAAATAGCGAAAAAAACAAAAAAAATTTCAAAAATTGAATCCTCGGGGGTATTTTGGTTTCTGGGGGGTGCATACTCCCCAACCCCCCACGCCCAGGTATGATGTCATCCCACTTTTTCCTGTTACTCGTTTGATTGCGGCATGACGCATGTCATGCACTGCTTCTTGTCATTTGCAGAGTGTGAATTACGGCATCATGTATTGAGCTATTCAATTTTTATGCTAGTTTTGCTCAGTAAAGCGTATTAGCTGACCTGTTCTGTAGTAGTGGCATCGCCCGCCACACTAACATTATCTAAAAAGCCTCCGCCTTTCTGTCTGGGCTGAGTCCGCAGACCGATATTCTCACCCAAAGTTACCGTCCACTGTTTTTTTTTGTACGAGCCTCTTTGTACATGTGCAAAGATCTCTGGGAAAGTCTTTGTACGAGCGAAATTTTTTTGTACATATAATGTATAGATATGCAATGGAATGTACACATTTTTACATACTACTAGATTGTTATCCGTGACCCGCACGTTTCGCAAAAGGTGTAACTTTGTCCTAAATTCAGCTGGTTATATTAGTTCGGCCCGGAACGCTAAAATTTTCATGAGTCTTACGTTGAAATTACACATAAAATGCGACTCAGTAAGTTAAAATGACTTGTGTTACACAACTAAAAATAATATGCAGTTGCAATATGCTGACTGAATCTCATAATATACACCCAATTCCCTTGTGAATTTAATGCAATGCAAAGAGTCAATCTTATCTTCAAACGGCAGAAAACAGCGCAAAGTTGTATAATACTTCTTTTTTCTGCATAAAATCTTTATAAAACAGTAGAAATAGATGTAAAAGATGCTTCAATCTGTACAAAGATGCTTACAGATAGATTTTGGAGTGTTAACAGCCCGCGCTTGGAGCTAAATAGAATGTAATTATGATACTCGGCGCGAAGCGCCGAAAATTTTTAGAAATTTTGCTAAAAAATACTCCAAAAAACGTTAAAATTACTATTACTTTGCCCCAAAAAGTCTTTGTACATTGTACAAAGATGGCTCCGAAAATCTTTGTACGAGCCTCAAAATCTTTGTCTCGTACAAAAAAAAACAGTGTTACCGTCCCTCGCAAAATTGTGACCCCTCCCCCGCCCCGTCCGATTTTTGAAAAAAATCTAGTTTTTTGAATGCTTTTAGGGTTTTTTTGGCCAAAAATTAGTTGTCATTTACCCCACCCCCCCTTCCCCGAAAATGGCCGGGGACCCCCACCCAAAATTTTGAGCCTTTACATGTATGCTCTGTAGTGTTCAACTATGACACGGCATTTCTTTGCATCATGCAAATGAAACAACCGCCGTGCGAATGAAATTTGGCGTTCATTCGGACGGCGTTCTAACGAAAAATATTATAAAATAATGAAAAATTAGAGAACGAATTGTGTTTAATATACAATTTTAGCTCTTCGATGTCCTTTTCACCGCAAAATCCTTAAGATTGTGTTATTTTAATTTCTTCTAAAAGTAAGCATAAACGGCAAAAAGTTGATTTACATTTCTTACGCATAATATGGAGAGAAGTGTATGTATACCTTTATCAGGTATATGAAATGCTAACGCAACTTCTCGTATGTCGTAAATACGTAACTAATTTTTGTGCAAATGTATGCAATCACATGTCAGTTACACTTGCACGCGTGCAAATAAGGTCGTGCAAGAAAAAGGAGCCCTTATTATAAGTCGCTGCTGCACGCTTGCTGGAAGTTTCGAAAAACCGTGTACTATCAGGCGATTTTGGAAAGACGTATGTTGTTGCAAGCGAATCGTTGCGCATAGTGTAGACAAATCAAATTCTGTTTGGATATTCCAATTTTCAATTAGATTTAAAATATTTTTTCTAATGATTTTAAACGCTTTTACTTTCACTACCCGCATGAATCAGTCAAAAGACAGATATGCACGTGGGGGTAGGAACGGGTCTAAGTCACAAATGGGTAATAGCCATCCCAGCCCTTCTATGGAATAGGCCTACACAAAAGCTGGACTGGCTGAAAAGTGCATTTGGATGGGCTGACTTTGAAAAAATGTGAAAAAACGGTGAAAAATCAAACAGCATTTTTAATCTACTTGCAGCCCAACTAGGGGACCAGTCAATCTTTGAGAGCCCACAGTTGGATGAGCTCTTTGGCTATTGCCCAGGTATGACTCTAGACCCCCAGAATGGAAGAACAGGAAATTTTTCGGGAAAATGAGGCAAAATAAACGTCAAAAATTGATGAAAATGAAAATTTTCTTCAAAAGTGTTTGAAATTGACCAGAAGCTGTGGACTAACGTATGTTCTAACGCTTTTTTAGCATTTATACTGGTTTTTTACGTCATTTTGGCCCCAAAAAGCTCAAGTTTGACTCCCCTGCCCTAGATCGGTCATGCCGTGCATCTATGGTCAAAAATCGCTATTTTTATAGTGAAATGCGCTTGGATATTGAATTGAATCGTTTTCTCAAATAAAAATATGGTTTCTGAATAGACTGAATAAATAAAAAGAAAAATTTTTATGTATAACATTTTTAAGTTCCACCCTGACACCACCAGTGCCTCAACGTCTAGTCAGTCATCACAGTCCGCTCACGACAAATTTGTTGAAATTAACGAAGCTTACCGCGTATTGTCGAAAGACGATTCTAGACAACATTACGATAGTACTTTGAGCAGCGAAAAAGCGGGATTTGAACATCCCTATAAATATCCTCACGAAAGGCCGTATTATCCTGCTTACGGTAGATCTCCGTTCGATAATCCATTTAACACAGGAGAGCAGTTTAGGGATTGGATCAAGCGGAACGCGCGTCAGTCTGATAGCCCATTTCGAGATCAGTGAGCAGTACATGGTTGATAAAATTTTCTGTGCCCTTGCAATATTTCAATATCTTAACTGCTTTGTGATGCTCCTGACCAGACATTCGCAGCATGGAGGGGTTAAACTAAAACCGTTTTTCAAAGTGCCTTCTTTTGCTCAAAAACGTTAGATAGGTATGCACGTGCAGAAATATCATTTTCGGCGTTTAGGACGATGCTCTATCTGTTTAGAGTGTAAAAACGTAATAAGTGTGTCGAAAAATATAACAAGAATAGTACGAATAAATTGAACAAAATATGGTCAAAAGGTGAATATATGACGCGAAACGCCAAAATTTTGATACTTTTGAGCAAATAGACTGCTTAAAACCTTAAATGAGTATCTTTCCTATGAATTTTGTTATAAATCGCGAATTTGGGGGTGAAAAAATTTTGGTGTCAAACACTGTTTTTTTGTACGAGACAAAGATTTTGAGGCTCGTACAAAGATTTTCAGAGCCATCTTTGTACAACGTACAAAGACTTTTTGGGGCAAAGTAATAGAAATTTTAACACTTTTTTGAGTATTTTTTAGCAAAATTTCAAGAATTTTAGGCGCTTCGCGCCGAATATCATAATTTTATTGTATTTAGCTCCAAGCGCTGGCATTAAACACTCAATAATCTATCTTTAAGCATCTTTGTACAGATTTAACCATCTTTTACATCTATTTCTACTGTTTTATGAAGATTTTATGCAGAAAAAAGAACTAGTAAACAACTTTGCACTGTTTTCTGCCTTTTGAAGATAAAATTGACTCTTTTATCTTTGCGTTGCATTAAATTCATAAACGAATTGGTGTCTATCATGAGATTCACTCAGCACATTGCAATCGCTTTATTATTTATAATTGTGTAACACAGGTTATTTTAACTTACTGAATAGAATTTTATGTGAAATTTCAACCTAAGACTCATGAAAATTTTGGCGTTTCTGGCCGAACTAATATAATCAGCTGAATTTAGGACAAAGTTATACCTTTTGCGAAGCGTGCGGGTCACAGATAACAATCTAGTAGTACGTGAAAATGTGTACATTCAATAGCATATCTATACGTTATATGTACAAAAAAGTTTTCGCTCGTACAAAGACTTTTTCGGAGATCTTTGTACATGTACAAAGAGGCTCGTACAAAAAAAACAGTGAAGTGTCTGGGGTGAAAATACCTGGGCAATGAATTTTGGTTCTGAAGGTACCGGGGTCCCTTTTGTTGAGGTTGGTTGGTTGGTTGTTTGCTTGATCAGTTGGTTAGTTGTTTGGTTGGATTGGTGGTTGGTTGGTTGTTTGGTTGGCTACTTGGCTGGTTGGTTCGCCGGTTAGTTGGTTGGTTTGTTGGCTAGTTGGTTGGTTGTATCATTTTCTCACTTTTTTATTTTTGGGTCAAAAAAATTTACCCCCCCAATTGTCATAATATGTCCGGATCAGAGGAGCATGGAATCAAGTGCATCTTCTCTTCATTGTGTGTGGTTTCCAACCAGAGATGATTGAAGTTAACAACTGCTGGTTTAGTAAAAGAAAACCCGATTTTTCTGCTGTAGGAAATATAGCATTGATATATTTTGGTCAGATTGGAGTGACTTAAAAATTTTGTATTTAATCGTATGGACTTTTTTGTGAACCTTGAACAGGTGTAAACAGTTTAAATTACGTTGAAATGTGCTTAGTGCTACTAAAATCGTTTGATGGCGACCTAGGCCCGTTTTCAATATTCAGGTTTAAGCCTGGCTAAACGTTAAGCGTGGCTTAAGCCTGGCTTATCAGTTTCAATAGAGTATGGTTTGAGCCTGGCTTAAACCACAACCCAGGAACAGCCTAAATTATTTAGATTAAGCCAGGCTTCAGCCTGACTTAAGCCTAGCTTGGTTAAAGTGGTCTTAATGAAAAGTTCAGGCTTATCTTGTTCAAAAAGTTGTGTAAAAATCTTTAAGAAGTTGCGACTGCTGTAGGGGTGTCATAAGTCCATCAACCTATTATTTATCAAAACAGTTTGCTTGTTTCTCTAAACAATCCAATGAATTTAATTGGAAAAATGAACGTGCGCATACTTTAACGACTGTATAAAAGGCAGGGAAATAATGGAAAAATTGGCCAAACCCAGCAAACCTACTACATGCTGAGACGGATACAAACTTTTTTTGCGGATTTCAAAGATTTCAGGGAGTTCAGGGATGTTAACTTTTTTTGGACTTCAAGGGTTTCAGGGACTTCAAGGTTTTCTGGAACTTTAGGGATTTCAGGGACTTTAGGGATTTCCGGGATTTCAGGAATTTCAAGGACTTCAGGGGTTTCAGGGACTTCAGGGATTTCATGAACTTCAAGGTTTTCAGGGAGTTTAGGGATTTCAGGGACGTCAAGGATTTCAGGGACTTCAGGGATTCCGAATTACGTTGCTTAATAGTTTCGCGAAATCCAGAAAGTTTAATAGAGACTTAAGCGTTTAGTGTTGCTATTTTGTTTTTATTTTCTACAAGGGTCCCCCAAAGGGAAAAATTAGAACCTCGAAGTATACCAAAAAGACAGTCAAAACACGACTTTAAAATGGTAATATGCTAAGAGTTAGACAAGGATTTCGAAATTTCCTGAAGTCAAACTAGGACTCGATGTAGATGGATCAGTCATGCAGATAGGTTAAATGATAAATTTTTTGTCCAATTTTGAAATCAATCAAAAGATTTTTCGATTTTTCTCGAAATTTCTCCTTACGCTTTTTTACATAGGTAATAAGATTGTAAACGAAATAGCACACTGTAACATCTAAATTATGTATGTTGGTTGCTTACTTTTTATTTGTATAAAAATTGATCGACAGGTCAATCTGCTCGACCTCCTGATCGAAACATTCTCAAAATTGGACTCAATAAAATCGTGTGTACATATGAGCTTATGACTTGTCTATCATGGTTTTTCCAGGAGCTTATGTAAAAAAACGTGTTTTCCTTCATGACCTGCTGACCATTTGTATCCGCAGATATGTAATGCATCGCCGCGCACCCGCATCAGTTGCTTCAGATGTCTTTTGGTCAGCTGTAGGCGAAGGTGCAAGCTCACCCTTTGCTATAACCGAAACGTTGTTTTAATTACACGGATATTATGGAGAGTGCTTAGCTTGCTTTAGGTGCGTATACGTCAGCTGCGTCAAGTACATTCATACGACACAAGCTTACCACTTTGTGCATAGTATATAGCAAAGAGCCTGAAGTCCCTGAAATCCCAATTTTTTCTGAAATCCCTGAACTCCCTGAAATCCATCGAAAATGTGTAAAAGTCCAACTCCTTAAAAGCTTGTAGTAGGTTTTCTGGGTTGGCCCGAAAAATTCATTGTTTTCATATAGCGAAATAGGCATATGTTTTTTATTCAGCGTACAAGCGAACCGCTAATATACGCACTCGCCGTAAGAACTGGGAAGTTTCAAGAAATCAACATTAGATCAATATTTCTGAAATAGGTGTTGCACGTTATGTGTTTGCAAGTGCATGACTGATATACATACATCCTTATGCATGACTTTATTCATTAGGTACGCAATGCAACATGCAAATGCGCTAATTTCAAATTTATAAGCAACGTGCATGCCATATTGTGATGTGACGTGTTTCTCGCTATTTACCTAGCAGCCTATGTTTTGTACAGGTCAAGCCAGGCATAAGCCTTGACCGGTAAGCGTGACTTTGAAATTTTATTGAAATTCGCCTAAAGTCGTGATTGCCGATCCGGACTTAGGTTTGGCTTAAGTCAGGCTAAAGTCTGGCCTAAGCCAGGCTTGATCCTGTCTTAAGCCTGGCTTGACTTTAAAACTTTGAACAGAAATTGAGCCAGGCTTAAGCCACAACTTTTATTTGAATTGGCTTAAGCCACGCTTAGCGAGTCCGGCTTAAGCCTGGCTCAAATTTTAGGCCACGCTTAACTTTATTGAAACCGGAAATTGATCTTTTAGACTTAGATCGGGCACATTTTGTCCACTTGTCCTTCCTCCTGTGCATATGTGCTGAAAGAGCCTCGATGTTCAGTTGGTATTGCTTCTACCTCTGAACGCATCGATCCGGCTTCGACTCTGACTTTAGTCGAGGTTTTTTACGGGTAGCCGGTTCAGGTCAACCCAACCTTTTATCCCTCCGGGGTCGATAAATGGGAAGCTGCACTTGTGTGGCGGAGATCATCCCTTGGAAGTAGCGACCCCTTGCGGTATTCAAGCGGAAAACACTTGACTCTGGTGTGTAGACAATACTCAACTTTGGGTGAAAAGCCTAGTTTGAGCCTTTATTTGGATGTGCCGAAAATATAGGTATTTGTAGTTAAGATTCTGTTAGTATACTAAGTTATACATAGATTTTGCAACAATTTAATAAATGAAGCTTGTACAGGGTGGCCTAAAAAGCTATACCCTGATCTCGCAGGTTATAAGTTTTGCTATATTATTAACGTAGAGTTTTCAGACCAGTGGCAATAAATAGATAAAAATGTGTTTGTTTGAACCGTTTGAAAAAGTTTGCAAGCATCCGGCAGGTCGTGCGGCATGGCGATTTATTCGCACACTATCCTAATCTAGCTTACGCCTTGAGCTTATTCTGTTCTGTCATCGATTAACAAACCCTTTTTACGTTATCTTGCGGTTTTTTCACCTAGTAGGAAAAATACATACTCTGGGGCCATAGGTGCACAATGTCAGGGTTGGCGGGTGGAAGGGTAAAATCTCAGAAATCCAAAACGGTTAATTTAGTAAATTTAACGTTCACGATTTGTTTTGCTGTTTAAACGGCCAAAAGGATCGGAATTAGTGATCGAGCGAAGCTTCGGATTCGGCCATTTTCGGACCATCAGCCGAAAGCCGAAGGTCGGCGCAAAAAATGGCCGAGGCCGAAGGTTCTTGTAAATCTTTGTTTTGAGTTTATGAGAATCAATTGGGAGCGTTGTAAATTATTCAGCTTATTTGCCATTGTACATCGTTTTTGGATTGCATCGATTTGTGTTATTTGCTGCAATAAACCTTCCAATCGACTTTGTCAGCTCTTGTTTGCTTATGTATGTAACACTACATTTATATAAATGTATTTTTGATTACCTATCCATTTATATGAATGTTGCATTTTTGAATGTCAAAAAAGCTATAATTTTGTGATTTCAACAGGTTTTGTTCGATTAATGTGCTTTACACTTTTGTGGGAACCCATATTAATTAGATTTTTAACCGCATATTACGACTGAATGTCAATCACGATATAAATTTTATTGCGCTATATTTGACAAGAATAAACTTTGATGCGATCTGCTTACTATTTAAATGTATGCAAACCTTGTGATGTTCTATTTATTCTTCCTATCTACACAATAAACATCATAGGGAAGCGGAAGGTATGACAGGCCGAAGCTTCGGCTTCGGTCGAAGGTGAGAAATGGACCTTCGCTCGATCACTAGTCAGAATAGCCTATAAAACGTTTTTGTTTGCAATTTCGCATTTTTAAAGCATTTTTAGTCCATTTTGGCTGCATTATATTTCTTTCAATTCTAAAAAATACAGAAATTGATCAATTCATGGCGCTTTTTGGGTAAAAAGTTTTCGACTGAAGATGTTGTTAAAAAAGGTTATATACATCAGTGATGTTAAATAATGCAGGAAATCTGGAGTTTAAATAATATTAAAACGAGCTTTAAAGAAGCAGCGAAGATGGAAGTCGACAGATTTTTTCTATTCAACGCAAGAAGTCTCAAAATCTTGTGTTCATATTAGCCATCTTATGATGTAACACCGTGGCGTGGCTTTTTTATGGGCCACCCTGTAAATGTTATAAAACAAATTCTAAAGAATTTGGTTTATAATTCTTATGAGACGAATCGTTTTATACTTGTTTTTTATCTTGTGTTTCAGTTCGAGGTTGGCTTGAATTTAGAAAATTACTTTTTTGGACCTAAAAAATTGGAAAATGAATACAGGGAAATTCTGGATTTAATTGATGAATGGTTGATAGGTTCTTACCAGCCGGTTCAAGTGGGTCATCTAGAGAGCTTTTTTGTGCCAGGCGGATTTCAAAAACTCAATCCGATTATATTTTCATTATTCATCGCACTTACAGCCACTTTAGGTAATATATTCACTTTTGCCAAGAAAAGTTCCTCCTTAGGTGAAGTTTTCATCGAATCGTTGCTAATCTTAAGCGTACTCAACGTTCTTGATACTTCATGCACAGTTTAGATTTTGACAATTTCGATAATTAACAATTTATAACGTAATAATTGAAGTTATTAACTTTGGTACATTTCAAGTTAAGTTAAACCTATCTTACCTTTGGCAATATTTTCAGGAGTCAGGACGACTATAATCAGTGGCCTCGTCGTTCCAAACCTCGTCCTTGGATATTTTTCATTGCGTTTATCGTATTTATGATGATGATGCAATTAGCAATGATGGAGCAAGATCGAGTTTTGACCTACTCTTTTTGTCGTAATCAAAGGTAGCGCGTATATATAATATACTCGGGTCCAACATATGCGGACCGACCCCCTTACAGTAACACTGGGACGTATTTGAGAGCTGCGGTTTTTTTGAAGATAGACAATTAAAAAATTCACTGCGTGTGTTTTTTGTTTTTCTTTACACTCAATACTCAGCTTGTTAGGATGTGTGTAAAGTTTTGCGTAACGTTATAAGATATAGCAAGTTTGGACGGCTTGCAGACAATTCAATATAAACTGACTTACACGATTTAATGGCATAGATTTGTAGAGGATGAAATTCTTCAGATGGCGCATTTTTGTTTTTAAAATTTCGCATTAGTTCTTGAGTGGGAGTGTAAAGAACGTGAAAATCTGCGGGTGTAAACTGTAAAGACAGATTTTCGACGTGTTTTTGTCTTCTTTATGTCCGCCATGAACTCCGGCTATGAATTCCAAGAATTTTTTCTGACAGAAATTAGGGATGTGCCGGTTAACCGGATGGAACCGACCATTTTTTGGAACCGGAATCGAGAAGCGACCTATTAATTTTTGAATTATTGAAACCGGAACCGATTTTTTTCATTTTTCAATAACTGGAACCAGAACCGTCGTTTTTTTAAATCGGTTTTCGGTTCCTGGAAATGGATTAAAAAATTATGATTGAGCAAAGACAGAAACAGATTATCAGATTTTACTACAAAAAGCTAAGGGACAAAAATACCGACGATTATACGTATAATCGTGTGAAGACTTCTGTTGACAAAGGCGCGCGCGCACACACACACACACTCACTCACACACACACACACACACACACACACACACACACACACACACACACACACACACACACAACAATGTGCACTAAAATCAGCTTTTACTACAAGTTTGTACAAAAATTTTAGATTTTTTGCTCAGGCACGTAGCTGGCCGTCCTAGTTTGGGGGACCAACACCAATTTTTGAGGGGGCTTAGCCCAAAAAAGGCTAAAAATAGCACAAAACAACGTTTTAAATGTCTTATTTTTCCGATTTTTCTGAATTTTGGGAGGTCCGAACCCCTCCATTCCCCCCAGAGATACGTGCCTGTTTTTGCTTTCCATTAAACGCGGTTCTAACGCTCCAAGCTCCGTCGTATGTATCCTCAATTCTACGTCAACTCCATGTTTCGAAGCTAATAAATTTTGAATAAATTAATTAGTATGTACTTAATTGATATAATCATAATGATAACAGAAGGGTTTGAGTGAGAGGTTTATGAATGAAATAAATAAAATAATAAAAATTTAGCATTTATAATTATATTTCTATATATAATCTGGAAAATTACTAATTAGCTTTCTTATTCTTATTAGTATGAGCTAGGTGCCGATAGTAACGGAAATTTATTCCTCTACTGCGATAAATGGTTCCTCGAGTGGGAGGATGAGCGCTGTTTCTAAGTCCAAAGTATGTAAGCCTACAAGATTTTTAAAATGCTTTTGGTGTATTGCTGAACATAATTTGTTTGATTTATCCGGCGCTTCCCGCCAATTATTAATGACTTTATTCATTTTCCTAGCTGGCTTTGTGTCCGAATTATAATTTTCGCAGACGAAGAAGTTTAAGTGGTTTGAATAAAGCTTTTTAGGAAAAAGGGCAATTTCAGCCTTAACTTTTAGTTATGTAGTTTTTTAGCGAACGTTCAAGAAATATTGTACTGAAATCTTTATTGGTTGTGCATTTAAATCGAGACAAATGGTTGTAAAGAAAGACGCGCGGATTTAACTTATCCTTCTCTTCTTTTGCGCCTCATTTTCACTTTTCAATTACGTTTTAATCCAACTACGGTAGCATTAGGAAATTTCTTAACAAATTCAAATGAATTTCCTGAATTGCGAAGACTCTGCACTAAAAGTGATTTTATCTAAAAGCAGACTCAAAAATTTGAAAAAATCTTATCTTTTCATCTTAATGCTTCTGCATATATAGAGAAATTTCCCTATTCCCCTGCTTTTACATTGAAATTCGAATCAAATGAGAAAAAGGAAGAAGTAAAAGTATGCTTATAGTAGGAACGATCGTAGATGCAGATTTTAGTGTTAATAGAAATAGCTTTTTCTTCATTCGAGTTTCATTTCGTTTTTGTTTTTACTAATGCTCTTTCTGACTGGATTTTTAGTATCTCTGTTATTGATTAGGCGGATATTTTCACAGGTTTTCTTCGACATGAGTTTGTGCCATTGACTATACAAAATTAGGCAGAAGTGTTACATTGACCGATGTATTGCGAACATGTTTTAAAAATAGGGGTTGCGCGTGTCACGACATATTTACACAGATAGACAGCATCGTTGGTCTGGGACTGGGTCAGCCAGAAAGTTTTTTTGAACCAGTATGGCCTCAAGAACTGGTGTAAATGCAAGGATATCGTAGAAACCACACATGCGCAGCATCGGATTTTGAGGTGTGAAACCAAAGAACTTTTCTGAAGTGCCTTTTTGGGCTCGAAACGCGGTGATACGCGTCAAAAATGTCGTCAAAAATGTCATTTTTGGCGTCTCTAACGATGCTCTATCTTTCTAGAACGTAAAAACATATAAAATATCAGAAAATCTTGAAGAAATATCAAAAAATTGAATTAAGTGAACAAAATGTAGTCTAAAATGAGTAATTTGGCGCTTTTAGCAAGCATTCAGCTAAAAGTGCTTAATGCAGCATCTTTCAGACAGATTTTTTTGGGAAAATGCGAATTCTGGGGGGTGGAAAAATTTCTGAACAGTTAATACTAAAAACCTTTCTGGGGAGAGTTGTGAAAACTCCTCCAAATACTCTTCGTCCCTTGATCACGTATGGTAAAAACAATATGAATTCACAGTTTTTCATCAATTTTTAGAACTTTTGTAGAAAATTTTGATTTTCATCCATTTTTGGTCGTTATTGCCGTATTTTCCCACAAAAACCCCAGATTTCATCTCGGAAGTCTATACTTGCATGTGTGTCTAATCACGACTTTTTAGCGTTCACTCTTTGATTTCTTTTCTCTGCTTACGCTCATTAAATTTGATGGTTCGTAACGTTTTTAGGCAAGGTGCGTTAGAACGGCGATTGGCATATGAACTGGAAATGAAGGACAGGTATGAAGCGGCATCACGAGCCAGACGAAGGTTAGTACTGTATTTTTTTCCAATTTTGAAAATTTTTCAATCAGGCATTTCCTAGATGTCTAATTCCTGTTGCAGTACTCTTTTTTCTCATAGGCATTCAAGCGGGCAGTTTGGTGGTTAGACTTCTCAGGAAGATAAAAGGGATAATTCTTCGGGAAAATAAGACAAAAAAGTCTGAAAAAATTTAAATTTTTTCGCAAAAATGCTTGAAATCGTATTTGAACCGAATTTCGATTGCT
This sequence comes from Mermis nigrescens, assembly GCA_036768485.1. NCBI lineage: Eukaryota > Metazoa > Nematoda > Enoplea > Mermithida > Mermithidae > Mermis > Mermis nigrescens. The sequence goes on along the minus strand of JAVLUZ010000145.1, from coordinate 7,474,248 downwards.
TCATGCTATTTTTAACGTTTGCATCAATTTCTGAGACCATTTTAGCTCAAAGCTTCTCGGTTATCAGCTCGATTGTCTGTAGAAAAGCTGCAGACATTGAATATTTAGCTTTTTAGGGCTACAGTAGTTAGTATCAGAAGATAATGTAAGCCTTAAAATATCGCCAAAGTTTATTGCCGAGTGCCCAGATCCGAATGGTCGGGTACCCGACCAAAATTTTGGACTCGGACCCGAATCCGAGATTATCCCAAACTTCGAACCCCGACCAGGACCCAAGGTTGTCCAAAATTTTGGACTCAGGTCCGGACTCGACCTCAAGAGATCGGGTCCGGGTCAAAACTACAACTTTCTTTTCATACCCCAGAATTCACGATTTTCTTAATGATTCATCGGAAATGTACTGGTTTACGCTTTTTTAGCTTCTAAGTAGCCTGAAAGAGTCAAATCTTCGGCGCTTGGCGCCACATTCTCATTTTTGACTAAATTTTTTCTAGTATACGCATTTTTCTGTTTATTTTTTGAATTACAGAGTAATCCAATTAAGTATTCCATATTTTGAGTTTTGATAAAGCTTTCAATTCTGGTTCAATTATCATGAAACTTGATCAGTACATAAATATAGCAAACGTATGAATTTTATCTGTTTAATTTTTGTTGTTTGCATAACAATGGGTTACTCTGTAGCACTTTATGCACAGGTCACACTTTTCTCAGACGAAATGAGGCACTTTTTCATTTTTCCGCTGCACAGTTTCTTTTAGCAGCATTCAGCATTTAATAATTTAAATTTTTGCAATCTTATTAGTCGTCATTTTTTTCGAACTGTACGTGTTATTCGACCATTGAACAAGCAAAAGCAGCGGTTTGTTTCGAATGGTTTAAAAAGCAACACGTTCGTCTGGAGAAAATTTTACGCTGATTTTTCTTGTTTTCTTTTAGACAGCTCAACACAACACCCATTTCAATTTAATGAAGTACGCCATGTTTGAATGCTATGATACAGGCACGTATCTCTGGGGAATGGGGGGTTTCGTATTCACCCCCAAAATTTGAAAAAAATCGGAAAAAATGGGACCTTTTAAACCTTATTTTGTGCTATTTTTGCCTTTTTTGGGCTTAGTCTCCCCCAAAAAATTGGTGTTCCCCCCCTTCCCGAAAAATAGGACGGCCAGCTACGTGCCTGCTATGATAAGGAGGTAGTTCCGCCCCAAAATCTGCGCAAAATTTTCTTTGGACGATCATGTAGTTTTTTGGCTATTCGAACCATAACCATACCGCTTATTTTGCTTGTTCAATAGTCGAATAACTCATATTATTTGAAAACTAATTACAATTAATAAGAGTGCTAAAAAGTTGAATTATTATGCTGCTAAGAGAAACTCTGCAGCAGAAAAATTAAGACCGTCTCATTTCGTCTTGTTCAACTACAAATAGCGTAATATTTTGGCTAGAGCAGGGAAAAGTGCGACCTGTGCGTGAAGTGCCACAATGTAACCAATTGTTACGCAAACATAAAAAAATCTACCAGATAAAATTCCCATGTCTGCTCCATATACTGATCAAATTTTATTGCGATTGAACGGAAATTGGCAATTTTATCAAAAATTGAAAGATGGAATCGGTGTTTTTTTTGTACTCGGCTAAGATTTTTCCCGATGTACAAAGACTTTTCGGGACCGTCTTTGTACACACATGTACAAAGATTTTTGGTAACACAAAAATTACAAAAAAGGTCTGAAATTCGCAAAAATTTTCGGCGCTTCGCACCGAAATGACAGAAATTGCATTTCAAAAGGAAAAAATGTCAAATTTTGTCGGCGCTTCGCGCCGTTTTAAGACGATTCTTAGTGATTTTTGCCCTGAGAGACCCAGAAATCAGCTAAAATACACTACCAAAAGTCGAACAACTCTGTTTTTACCACACTAAAATCGCTTACTGTACCATATTGTAGTACCCAAAATTTGTGTGTACAAAATGTACAAAGACTTTTGGGGACCATCTTTGTACATGTACAAACGGACCTTGTACAAAAAAAAACCCTGAATGGAATACTTGATTGGATTACTCTGTATTTTTTATCCTTTTACCTTCTAGAAAGATATAGCATCGTTAGAAACACTAAAAATTGATGTTTTCGACGATTGTCCACTATTTGTGGGCTAAAAAATTTTTCCGGTTTCACTCTTCAATAATTCTCGTGCTATGCACAGTGGCCATAAGTGCGCAAGGTCAAACTTTCAGGGAGGGGTGAAATTCAACAACTTTGCGGTATAGCTAAGTGCTTTGTTAAAAAATGATTCTGCTGCAAAAATGATGGATCGCTTTGAAACCATTGTTTTCGAGCATTTGTTATTAATATATAACCATTCTCACAAGCATAGCTACGAGTTTATTGCCTTTTCGGACTAAAAATAGTTATTTAGCGCTTTCGGAAGTCGAAAAGAATTAAAATCCTCCGAGACTCAGGAAAGAGAATTATATAGCATTTCTGAACTCACACAATATGTTTATTAGTCCGGAAGAGATTGTATGGCTAGTTTCCTGAAGCCAAACAAGGCTATTTAGCAATATTTTTGGCCAAATGGCCATATAGCTATCCGTTTTTTAAAGCTCAGGGGATGTAATACTCCCTCTCACCCCTCCCCGTGCCCATGTATGATAGTGGCGTAGTTGTGGGGGGCTGGGGGACTAGTCGCCTCAATATTTTGGAGGTATCAGTGTGTTTTTTATACATGGTCCGTTTGTACACGTACAAAGATAGTCCCCAAAAGTCTTAGTACATTTTGTACACATAAATTTTTGGGTACTAAAATATGGTACAGTAGCGATTTTAGTGTTGTAAAAACAGAGTTGTTCGACTTTTGGTGTTGTATTTTAGCTTGTTTCTGGGTCTCTTAAGGCAAAAATCACTAAGAATCGTCTTGAAACGGCGCTAAGCGCCGAAAAATTTGACATTTTTCCTTTGGAAATGCAATTTCTGCCATTATAAAGATATATAGAACACACAATTACTCATTTCGGCGCGCGTCGAAAATTTTTGCGAATTTCAGACCTTTTTTTGAAATTTTTGTCTTCTCAAAAATCTTTGTGCATGTACAAAGACGGTCCCGAAAAGTCTTTGTACATCGAGAAAAATCTTTACCGAAAACAAAAAATCACTGGGAGTTATGAAAATTTTTTAAAAGGGTCCCCCAAAGGAAAAAATCGGAAATTCTTAAGGCGTATCTGAAAGACCGCTAGAATAGATTTTAGCATTGATTTTGAGCTAATAACCCAAAATTTTTGGGATCTTCGCGCCTTTTTTATTTATATACAACATATTTAACATATTTCTTCAATATAATTAAAATCAAATCAATTTTTAAATTTTTCCTTCTTTAATGTTTAGATCTCGCTGAGAGAAGTTCAAAAATAATCATTTTTACCTATCCATATGTAGTTGTTGAAACTTAATTTTAGCCCTTCCGCCACAAACAAAAATAAGGCCAGCAACGCCTATGGCTGTGCATGTCTGCACAGAACATTAAGATTTTGAGCTTAAAAGGGCAAAAAGCCCAACTTATTTAGGGGCTTGCGACAGATATAATTCCTATTTGGCTGATCTTCAGAGAGCCACAAAATGGATTTTAAAGCTTTATTTTTTTAATAATGCGTAAGAATTTGATTTATTCTTCAAGCTGCAACTGTCGGGATGGCTAGTATCGATCGATCACTTGGTGTATAGCTAAGTTCAATTTAATTTAAAAAATATATTCCTACATAAATGGTAAAGTCTTCTATAATTAAGCATTATCTTGCACATAATATCCTGTTGTCATAACTCATCTTGTCTCTTTACCTTATATTTAATTTAAAATTTTGTAGATATATTGTACGTAAAGTAAAAATATAAACGTCGGACCTTAATAAATACCTACATATATTACGATTATGTATATATCTATACACGTATATACAGTGGCGGATCTAGGATTTTCCTAAGGGGGCGGTATCCCAACTTTTCCAAAAACTGTCAAAAATAGGTCCAAAAATTTGCCCTTAACGTGCGGAATAGCTTTTTTCCAATGTTTTACATTGTTTACTTTAACACTAAATCACTTTTGACGCAATATTTTATCTTGAAATTTTAAAATTTTTAGACAATTTTGTGCAAAAAAAATCATTAAATTTCTTTGACTTGGAAAAAATCTGGCGCTAAGCGCCGGAAAAATTTGTGAAATTAAGGCGGATAGACGTCTTGAAGCATGATTTACTGCTTGATTTCCTGTATTTATAGCATTTGATTCGAAACATTGAAATTTTTAATGGAAAATAGAAGAAAACTATGCAAAAATAGCTGTTTCTGCTGTTAAAATTATTTTGAACACTACATGAACAGAAAATGGTTTCCAGGCAGTGTTTTTCTTTGTACAAGGTCCGTTTGTACATGGACAAAGATGGTCCCTAGAAGTCTTTGTACATTTTGTATGCACAAATTTTTGGGTACTATGATGTAGCACGATAGCGACTTTAGTGTGGTAGAAAAGCAGAGTTGTTCGACCTTTGATAGTGTATTTTGGTTAATCTCTGGTTTTATGAGGGCAAAAATCATTAAGAATCGTCTTAAAACGGCGCGAAGCGCCGAAAAATTTGACATTTTTCCTTTCGAAATGCGATTTCTCCTATTATAAAGATATATAGGACACACAATTACTCAAATTTTCGCAAATTTCAGACCTTTTTTTGCAGTTTTTGTCTTCCCAAAAATCTTTGTACATGTACAAATACGGTCCCGAAAAGTCTTTATTTATCGGGGAAAATCTTTGCCGAATACAAAAAAACGTGCTTCCAGGTCGTCAAGAAAGTAAATGAATTTCATTAATAGGTATCATCCGGCGCGTAGCGCCGAAATAATTTGAGAAATTATGGTCACTGACGATCAAATATTGCAAATTGCATATCCGTTCTTTATATCGCCAAATATTTTTGGCCAATGGGGGCGGCCGCCCCTCCCCTTAAATCCGCCCCTGTATATATATCCTCAAGCATAAAGGCCCGGGCTCAGGCCCGGTAGCTAAGCCCGGGTCCGGTTCTTTTTTAGTCCGATCGATCACTGTTTCAGACACTTTTTCGTATAATAATTTAGAAAGATTAAGTCTTGGATTTCTTTGTGAGCTTCCCCAATCGCAGACGATTTCAGACAAAAATAAAAGCTGCAAGATTTTTCGAAATAGCTGCTGAAGCTTACATGAAGTCTTTTCTGAATGATACTCTTAACTGGCTTTAAGGTTTTGGTTGAGATTTTCTTGTTTCTCCTGTTGGTTACCAGCATTGTATTTTTTAATCTAATTACATTTGCTTGATTGTTTTTTGTGATTTGATATTTTCTTAATGCATTATATAATGCGCCTAATGTATTATCGTCCTTTTCTTTGTGCTGTCTGATTTTCTTGTTTTCTAGATGGGCAGAGGAACTTAGGCGTGCTAAAGAAGCACGTGAGAATGCCAAAAAGGATGAAAAAATTGCTGGTTCCGCCGAAAAGGATAAGAATGACAAATTGCCAAAAAGTTGAACAACTCGCACTTATGTAACGCATTCGCTGCCTTCGTGTCCATCTTAGATTCAAATTAATTATGTAGTCACGCGTACAACGTTTTTTTACTTGATATTTTGTTTTAGAATAAAATAGAATAGCTTAGTCTGATTTGGTTGGTGAAAGGAAGCAAAAACTTCTTAGTATTTTCTCCGCTCGCTTAAATCAGCATGCGCACTCGTTATCATTTTGAGCGCGTTTGCATAGTGCAATTCTGATTACGAAATTTTTGGGAAAATTGTCGAATTGATGTATATTGATGTAAAAAGCGTAATTCTCTTATTTCTAATTGAGTTGTGCTCACCGGCATCGAAAAGCGAGAATGAGATTCTGGGGGCGTGCCGGTTAGTGGCTGGCTCAACTCCCCTGGTTCTGAGAAATATAATGTAGGCACCACCGCGCCTATAAGCGTAGGTGGTCTGGCTGGAACCTGTTGCCTCTTCAAAAATCTGAAAGACCCCCAGAATTGAATTTTTAGTGAGGTTTGGCGATTTTACTCACATCGAACCCTCAGAATTTGATCACTGCCCGTGTATGGGCACCATGTCATCTATGTACCTACACACATTAACCCTGGTTTTACCAAGCTCTAGATTCGAGATCTAACGCAAGTTCGTTTATAAATTTCAAAACTATCTCCGACAATAAGCTGACAGATAGCGATTATAGCACTGATCTGGTTAATAAGCATCGTAACCTTCGGCTTACTGTCGATGAAAATTCTTAGAATTTATGCACGAAGTTATGTGAAACAGACTATAGTTCCGTGTTTTTCTTGTACAAGGTCCGTTTGTACATGTACAAAGATGGTCCTCAGAATTCTTTGTACATTTTCTACATGCAAATTTTTGTGTACTATAATATAGTACAGTAGCGATTTTAGTGTGCTTAAACAGGGTTTTCGATCTTTGGTATTGTATTTTAGTTAATTTCTGGGTTTCTGACGCCAAAAATTGTCTCAAAACGGCGTAAAGCGCCAAAATTTTTTTACATTTTTTAATTCTTAACGCAAATTCTGCCATTTTATAGATATATAGGACAACCAATTACTCATTTCAGCGCGAAGCGCCGAATATTTTTAAAAATTTTACACCTTTTAACAGTTTTTGTCTTCCCAAAAATCTTTGTACATTTTGTACACAAAATTTTTGGGTACTATAATATGGTACAGTAGCGATTTTAGTGTGGTAAAAATAGAGTAGTTCGACTTTTGGTAGTGTATTTCAGCTTATTTCTGGGTCTCTAAGGACAAAAATCACTAAGAATCTTCTTAAAACGGCGCTAAATGCAATTATCGCCACTATGAAGATATAGAGAACACACAATTACTCATTTCGGCGTGAAGCGCCGAAAATCTTTGCGAATTTCAGACCTTTTCTGCAATTTTTGTCTTCCCAAAAATCTTTGTACATGTACAAAGACGGTCCCGAAAAGTCTTTTGTACATCTAGAAAAATCTTTGCCGAGCAAATAAAAAACACTGCTATAGTTGCCTGTTTTTGCAGTTTACTGTAAGACCAGAAATCCTTACGCTGCAAGCTTCTCAGTTGCCCTCTTTTTTATTTGCAAAAAATTTAGGAGGGGCGAAAGAGCCCAGTCTTTGGGAAATGGGGATGACCGAAGCAAATGAAAATGTATCGACCTATGTTTTGTTAGAAAAGTTTGACTGCTTGATTCTATAACATGTGACGTGTGTCGGAGATCGCATTTCTTTCACGTTTTTGTATGTTCAACTGAATTTTTTTCAATCGGTCTTCAGTTTCATGCAAAGATAATGACATTTTTGAAATTTTCATGTTCTCCACTCAGAAACATGTATCTTTATCGACTTTTGTTATCTCGCTAATGACTAAAATCTGTATCACACAAGTTTGGGCATTAATTTGAAAACTATATATCCGACAATAAGCCGATAGATTACGATTATAGCATTGATTTGATATACAATTATCATAATCCGTCGGCTTTCTTCCTAGAAAAATTCATAAAATTTATGCTTAAACTTATGTGAAACAGACTATAGATTTTCGATCTAGTCTTTGGTAATTCTAAGGCGCGTGACCCGTTGGTAACAGGTGGGTTAAAGGTAGGTAAAGCGTTGTATTGCATTCTAAACATTGATCGTTCGACCCAAGTCTGAAGTATGGGCTAATCTAATAAATCCTTCTTTAAACTTGTTTCCTACTGACTGTATTACCGAGTTAGAGAATTCCTAAAATTTTCAACGGAATTCAATAAGCTGAGTTTTTGAATTCATTTTTCGGTTCTAAGCTGATTCAGAGACCGGAATACATGACGGAGGTATGTATGTAGGTACTATTACCTACCATGAGAGATTGTGTCATTTGCCTACACCATAAGGCATCCGTATTCTCACGCTTTTTTGGTAGGTAGGTATAACGCGCTATGTTACCAACCTCTCGTTTTCTTTTATTACGCATGCTCACTCAAGTCAATGCTTTCTAATTAAAATAAGATTCTTCCGCCAAAAAAGTGAGATATTCTCAACAGCAGAGCCTTATTGGAACGCAATCTCGCAAAAAAAGTTTGATATACTCCTTGCAGAAAACTCGTAAGCATTCTTTCTTTTAATTTTAGAAACTGCTTTTTGTTTTGAATATGCACTACTGTTTATAAAAATAATTTAACAGCTGTTAGCATTGATCGTACGTTGATTGGGTGTAGGAGTCTTCCGTTTCGCAATTAACTTCGAGTGACGCATTTTCTTGGTGCTAATTTATGGTGGTATGTACCTAGCGTTGGCAAAAGTCCGGAAAAAAAGACTTCCGGCCTATAGTCCGGACCATACGTGGGCAGCAAGAAAATTCTGGGGAGGTCCAAGATTTTTTGAAGGTCAAAAAATGGCCTTAAAAATGGTGATATGGCGATAAAAACACCATTTTTCGACGTTTCTCATCAAGCACTATCCATTGGCATCAAAAAATTGCGAAAAAAACGAAAAAAATTTTCAAAAATTGATTTCTGGGGGGGTCTTTTGATTTCTGGGTGGGGGGGTCTTTTGGTTTTCTGGGGGGGGGGTCCAGACCCCCCCCAGATCCCCCCACGCCCATGTGTGGTCCGACTACAAACCCAATTTTAAAGACTACCGGACTATGGTCCGGACTGTGATCCTTTAAAAAGACTGGTCCGGACCACAGTCCTTCAATGCTATGTTACTATGTTGATTTTATTTCTTATCAAATTTTATCCAGTTTGCTACAAACTTTATCAATGTATTTATTCAGTTAACAAACAACAATCATATATCAATCGTATAACTGAAAAATAAATCGGAATCAAATTTAAAAAAATACCTTTTTCCATTTGATTATCACTTAAATTGTGACGGTTTTTCTCCAAAATCAAACTCGCCCGGCTGAAAACGCGTCCACATGGAGCTGAGGGCTGGGATTGCCAAATGCGCGTTGCCACTTTATACAGCAAAGGAAATGTACTTTTTCTTTTCTTCCAGTATTTGAAAATCTCACTATCCCCCAGAATTAAATTTTTGGAAATTTTTTTGTTTTCTTCCGCGATTTTTTAATGCCAATGGATAGAGCTTGATGAGAAACGCCGAAAAATGATGTTTTTTGCCATAACACCATTTTTAAGACCATTCTTTGACCTTTGAAAAATTTTACAGCCCCTCCCTTAGAATTCCGATACTGCTCACCTGGATACTACTACACATGATCTCCCAGAATTTTAATATTTTATTTGAAAAATCGACAACTCAATAGCAAGATATTCAGAGGTGGCTCAAAGTTAGCAAAAAACAAAAAATGTCTTGTTCAGGCCAGAAATAGCCAGTTTTACTGCATCTAGGACAAGTTCCTAGGAAAATGAAAAATTTTCTAATTTTTTGTTTTTTTTGTGAGAGTTTTAAATTATGTGGAATGTCGCAATAAGCTTAAACTGACATGAACGTACCGCTCGAAGCTCAATTAAAAGCGTTTGCAATAGTATTTGTTGATTTTGGTTGGACAACGCCGGTATTTTCCTTCGCATCTTGGGGAAAAGTAAAATCCGGAAACGGAAACGGAAATCATAAAAGCCGGAAACGGAAACGATGGGTAAAAGCCGGAACCGGAAACAGTAAACGATCCAAAGCTGGAAACGGAACCGGGGTTCCTCAAGTAGGGCCCATTAGGGTCAACACCCCGAACCCGTTTCCGTCAAAATTTCACTCATAGAAGGGGGTTTCAGGGTACGCAAACGGGGTACACCATTATTCACATGTAAATCTGACCCCGGTTCCGTCGGGGGTTTCTCCGCCCTGGGGGCAGTCTAAAGTGGCGGAACCGGCGTTCCCCAAGTAGGGCCAATCAGGGTCAAGACCTTCAACCCCGGTTCCGCCACTTTGGACCACCCCCAAGGCGGAGAAATTCCCGACTGAACCGGGGTCAGATTCACATATGAATAATGGGGTACCCCGTTTCCGAGCCCTTAAACCCCCCTTCAGTTGGAGAAATTTTGGCGGAAACGGGGTTAGGGGTGTTGACCCTGATGGGCCCTACTTGGGGAACCTCGGTTCCGCCACTTTGGACTGCCTCCAGGGCGGAGAAACCCCCGACGGACCCGGGGTCATGCTTCACATATGAATAATGGGGTACCCCGTTTCCGAGCCCCTAAACCCCCTTCAGTTGTGGAAATTTTGGCGGAAACGGGGTTGGGGTGTTGACCCTGATGGGCCCTACTTGGGGAACCCCGGTTCCGCCACTTTGGATCGTTTCCGTTCCCGGTTCCGGCTTTTACCCATCGTTTCCGTTTCCGGCTTTTACCCATTATTTCCGTTTCCGGCTTTTACCCTTCGTTTCCGTCTCCGTTTCCGTTTCCGGATTTTACCCACACCCTCGCATCTTTTCTCTGTGACGCCAAAGTTTTTTCATGAAGCAGTGGGTGCTTTTGTTCCAAATGTCGTTCAAGGTTGGTCGGTGGGCGACCCGTAGGTGGAAATGCGCATTCCTTGCAAACACTTTTGTTTTCATCTTTATTATATGCAAAATAATCATGAATTTCGCCGAATTTTGAGTTTGATATATTCCAAGCTTTACTGTTTAAAGCGCTACACAACAAAAAGCGCGTGAATAACTTTAGAGAAAAACAAATCTACAGTAATTACACTAAATAATAATTTGTGAATTAAAGATCAACTTGAGGATCATAGTCCGTAGTCCGGACCATGATCCTAAAAAAAGACTATGATCCGGTAGTGCACTACGGTTTTGAAAAGGACCAGTCCTTACAGTCCGAGGATCATAAGGACTAGTCCTGGACCACGATCCAGCAGTCCTTAGTCCGGACTTTTGCCAACGCTATATGTAACTAACTTTTGAGAGGAAAGCATGATTTTTCAAATTGTTTTTATTCTTGTCTGCTCGACATATACATACATAGGTACCTACATTACATAGGTAGGTAGTTTCCTTCTACTAATGCTGCCTATCTAAATTATTCATTCATTCAACGTAAGGTCAGCTGCACTACCTCGAGATCAGGTTTTTAAGTTCGTATTCGAGCTTTATACCTGTTTTGAGCTCTGATCGCTGGCAGAAATCAGTTGTTTGATTCTCGGCCATGCACTTATTACCTACTATAATGACAATTGAAACTAAAATACATTGCCTACGCTTCTATGCGCAAATTTACATCAGAAGAGGGGTGAGCCCTCCCGAGGAACCAGCAGACCCCCAGAATCAAATTTTTGCCATGCTTTTTGAATGTTTGTCGGTTTTACACCACACAGACCCTCCCCAGTATCGCTGCTGCCTATGTATAATGTACATTCTTAATACATTACAGTCCGTTTCACACAAGTTTGAATGAGGCGGCACTTATAGGTTCATCGAGCTCCGAGCATTTTTTATCTCTTCATTTTGCGCTCAAACCCGTACGTTTGATGCTTCATCTGCATATAAAGGGGCGCAATTATTTTTTGCATGAGCACTGGTTCGGCTAGCGCAAGCGGTCAGAACACTGGCCAGTGGCAGTACTCAAGCTGCCCAGGACTGTACACAAATTTGAGCATAATTTTTAAAAACATGTGCGACAATAAGCTGACGGATTGCGAATGCGATTATAGCATTGATTTGATATATAATTACTCGTAATCCGTCCGGCTAACTTTCGAAAAATCAGTAAAATGTATGCCCAAACTCATGTGAAACAGATTACAGGAGAAAATTGAGCAAATACTACCCAGAATAATAATAATACATGTAATATATTAAATAAAATATTCAGAATAAAGAATAATAATAATATTGTTAATAATAACAAGAATAATAATAATAATAATAACAATAATAATAATAATAATAATAATAGTAATAATGATAATAATAATAATAATAATAATAATAATAATAATAATAATAATAATAATAATAATAATAATAATAATAATAATAAATAATAATAATAATAATAATAATAATAATAATAATAATAATAATAATAATAATAATAACAATAATAATAATAATAATGATGATAATAATAATAATAATAATAATTATTATTATTATTATTATTATATTATTAGTAATAATATAAAAATGATAAACAACTATAACAAAAACTAACAAATACTAATGAATGATTAGCTGAAAAATAGAGTAAAAAATGAATTATTTTTCTTGATTAAAATCGTTAACTTTTATTAGTTTTACTTAATTTCATTGGTATCATTTATTTAACAGCTTGTGCCCCTTGGCATAATTTTGTAGTAGTAATTATTATGGAAAAGCTGGTTACGCTTTTTGGTTATATAAAGAAATTAAAATATGAAGGAAAACGTGCATTAATTTTAAAACTGATTCGAGATAAGTGCTTATCCTGCATTATCATATGATTTCTAACATCAATTTCGAAAAATTAGCTTCCACTTCGGTACAGCAGGCAGAAGTAATTAGGTGATCAATTCTTCATAAAATATAAAAATTTACGATAATATTCATACATAATTACAAATACGAAAAAGTCAGTAAAATGCGATATTCCTTCAAAATGCTATATATATCATGAAGTTTGCAACGAACAGTTGCAGGATTGATTTTTCAATGACCGATTTGTATGCACACGTGGGCATAGAGGGTAGTTTAGGGGTATGCACCCCTCAGACGGCCAAGTACCCCCCAGAATTCAATTTTTGAAATTTTTATGTTTTTTTTAGCAATTTTTTGATGCCAATGGATAGCGCTCGATGAGAAACATTGAAAAATGGTGTTTTTTACCATACCATCATTTTTAAGTCCATTTTTGACTTTGAAAAATCTTGCAACCCCCTTTCCAGAATTTTGGTGCTGCCCACCTATGCTTGTATGTAGTTTTAGGTTAGCTAACAAAAGATAGTGTCGATTGTTTATTTATAAGACCAACTGAATCCACGGAATCATGGCTAATCAGTTCACAATACAGCTATGATTACTTCCCAATGGCATTTCATTAGATCCAACTTTTCCGCTTTTTCGCTCATTGATATTATTTAATTAGACTAGTCAATAATCTGCAGCCTAGGAGAACAGTCGGCAGAAAGCCTCTTGAATATGACTGGCTGATCTTAATTTTTTTCCGTCTCGCGCGATGAAATTGTGTCCATAATGGATGGCATAATTTTCTATTCGAATTCACAAGGTTTATGTTTGATCTTTTTTATCATTCTGTCAGATTATCTATATTTTCCCATATGTTAGTCAAGCGATGTAAGCGTGCTTTTATCGACTTACTTCCTCTATATTGAACCTGAACTGTACATATACTCTCATCTAATTTATTAATTTGGTTTTTTGCTGTAAAACATGTTCGAAAGCAAAGTTAAATGACCAAGTCGTACAAATTGAATTTGCCGAAGTATGCACGCGATGAGGTCCCACATGAGCGTAGGGGTTTCATTGAACCCCTTCAAAATATCCCCGTAGACCTAGAATGAAGCCTTTGACGTTTTTCAAGAGTCTTAAATTTTGTAACACTGTGAAAACAGACTGTCAAGACCGTCTCGTTCGGCAATGTTCTAGGCCGCCAAAAACAGTAAATTTTAAGCAAGATTTATGTGACCGTTAGGCACAGCCAATTTCTTGGGTTCCAATGGGGTCAAATTGCCAAAAATAGTACCGAAAATTCAATTATGGAGGGTTTGTCGATTTTTGGGGGTCTACCGGATTTAATGGGGATCCAGACCCTCCACGCCTGTGTGTGAATATGAAACCCTGTACGCAAAAAAGGTCTTGATTATATCATGGAGCAAATTTAACAATATTTCGTTAAACTACTGGCAGCTAGCTTATTTCGTAAAGCAGAAAACGACAGAGTAATCAGGTTACTCTTCTTTCTGTCATTGTTAAATGTACGTAACGAGTAAGTATGAAACGCATTATTCTCTTTCTATCTTGTGACATTCGTAGAAATTAAATACATAATTTGTATAATAATTTGAAGCATTGCTAATGACATTTATTTGTTTTCCAGGCAGCCAGAAGCCATATTTTTTCTCAATAAATTTTAGAACAATTTTAGGAGCAATAACAGCCCTTTCATCATAGTTTTCTTCCATTTTCAAGCGTAAATTTTAGAAATTTTCGACACTGAGGGTCAATCTCTATAAATACAGAAAATTGAGTAGTGATTCTGGCCTCTAAAGGTTCTTCCGTCTATCACGAGTCTTTGGGCACTACGCGCTCGGAATTTCGCTGAAGTCAAAGTTATTTAAAGATTTTTCGCAAAAAATTGTCGGAAATTTCGAAATTTTACAAGAAAATGTTGTACTAATAGCGAATTTTAAATAAAACCAGTTAAAGTAAAAGGCCGGAAAGACAATATTTCTGACGTAAAAGGCAAATTTTCGGACCTGTTTTCAACTATTTTTGAAAAAGTTGGGGTACCGTTTATACGTGGGCAGCAAGAAAATTCTGGGGGATGCAAGATTTTTCAAAGGTCAAAAAATTGCCTTAAAAATGGTGGTATGGCGAAAAAACACCAATTTTCGACGTTTCTCATCGAGCACTATCCATTAGCATCAAAAAATTGCGAAAAAACGAAAAAAATTTTTAAAAATCGAATTCTGGGGGTATTTTGATTTCTGGGGGGTATTTTGGTTTCTCGGGGAGGGGTGCATACCCCAACCCCCACGCCCAGGTGTGGTACCGCTCCCCTTTCCCGTTACAAAAATCTTAGATATTCAATATTCATCCAAAGTAATATTTCGTAATCATTCAGGGCTTCGGATCAAAAGTATGAGTGGATTCTCGGAGGAAAAAAAGAAAAAGCTGAAATAAATTTCGAGAAGCTGAAAAGTTTAGGCAAATAAATTCTCATTACTTATCGTTACTTTTAAACTTTCGTCCGCTTTACTGAACTGATTTTTTATTCAGGCCATTGACCTTCGTTTAATCGACTAACCGAAATAAAAGGCAAATCACTTAATTGAGGGAACAGAAAGGGAAACAAAATTCGTTTTCTGTCGAATACTGTCAAACTCTGAACTTTGTGACGACATCGGAAAGTTCAAAGTAAAATATGTCGACCTTTTCTTGCCAAGTAGGCGAACCTTTTTACGGGAGCAACGAAATGCCGGTAGAGGCTTTTCTTGATTCGGAATATCCTCGGAAACAATCAACGCGAAAGACTACAATAATGTCCGTTCCATCTTTGAAATCATCTTTTAAAAATAGTTGCTATCAATGGGAAACTTGCGGCCTGAAACATAGCGAAAATTACACGGAAAATAAGTGAGTAATTTACCAAATATATACGTAAGGCTTCAGTAGCTTAGATTTCTAGATAAAAGAAAGATAAAGTTCTATGGGAAAGCAAGATTAATTACGGCTAAAAATAAATAAAAATCAAAAGTTGCTTATGGTCAGATTGTTTAAAATCGCAACAAAAGTAAAGATTGAGGTAGCTTCTGATTCCAGCTCCTCTTCAATTTTTGATGGTAGCATTTTTAAAAAGTCAAATTTTAACAAATAGCTTTCTGTGTTGACTTTTGTGTTTGCAAGATTTTCGGCTTCTTTCTCCTCATAGTAGGCAGGCATTAGGAATTAAGTGCGTCTGAAAAGACTAGCAATCGTTGCTCAAGAATTTGATTGACAATATTTATTACAATTTATATGTGCTAATACAGGGCCGGCCTTAGAGCTGGGCCAACTGGGCCATGGCCCAGGGCCACCACCCTGATAGGGGCCACCACCTGGGTTATATTTTTTAACATTTTTCACAAAAATTTATTTTTTGACAACAAAGAACGCTATTATTTTGAGCATATACTTACCGGTCAGTCAACGAAAACATTAAGCATAAAAAATGCTCATAGGATATTACTTATATTAGACGCCACCAAAGAAAAGACTAAAAGCAATGGATAATTATATAACCTGTTTGAATTTTGATGATCTTTTTCTTATTTACACAAATGTTGATCATACTTTATGCTGCCATTTACATTTCGAGATGATAACAGACTAGATTATAAATAATCTTATCGATTGATTCTAGTCCCTTTAGTGGTGTGTGTGTAAGCGTATTTGAATTTTTTAGTAACAAGGGCCTATAGCCTGCTATAGTAGTTGCTCAAATTTTTGTGGACTTTAAAATTGCACAGGTCTTCTTTATAATTAGGACAACATTAAGAAGATGACTACAGAAGTTAATGGCCCAGTGTAAAAGATTTAAATTCGATTTTAACTGATCAGGCTGGCTCAGCAGATATTATTGATCCAAATGATCTCTTTAATGAATTGAAAATGTTCATCAATCTTATTCCATCAAAAACCACAGCAATAAATGTTCTAAAATTGATTTATGAAAACAATCTGGTTGATACGCTTCCTAATGTATCAGTGGCATTTCGAATTTTATTGACTCTGGTGAACGAAGTTTCTCAAAATTGAAATTGATTAAAACCCATTTACGTTCAACAATGACGCGAAAACGCTTGAATAGTTTAGCCTTAATCTCAATTGAAAGAGATACAGCTGCTTCATTGGACTATTCTGAAATGATACAATAATTTTCAAACATTAAATCTCGTAAAATTGCTTTTGTGTAATTTTTGATTGAAAACATTGTGTAAAAATAAAGTAAGTCCTTACATAATGTACGGAGTACAATCTTGCAATTTTGAAAAAATGTTACTAAAAATGACCAATAAATTTTTGGGGACCACCATTTTTGCTTTTGGCCCAGGGCCTCCAACTATCTAAGGCCGGGCCTGGTGCTAATGTTCTTTGAGATCAAAGTAGCGTAGCATTCATAATCATATTCGTATGTATGTATAGCAGAGCATAGAAAATATGAAGGTCAGCGCCGAAAAATTGTTAAGAGTGCCTTTTTGGGCCAAATACAATGGGTACATGTCAAAATCACTGTTTCGACGTTTCGGACAATGCCCGTTCTTTCTACAACAAAAAAACGTAAAAAAACATCCGAACAAATTTGAAAAAAGTTGTGTAAATTCAACGAAAAATGAGTAAATGGCGCGAGTGCCGGAAATTTGACACTTTTCAGTCAAAAGTTGGCTAAAAGTGCTTAAAAAGTACAGCTGTATTATTTCTTCGGAAAATCGACTATTCTGGGGGTCGTAGCCATTTTTACGGGGGTCAGTAGCCATTATATGGGGGTCAAAACCCTCCCCCGCGATTCCCGCACCAACAAGACGTCATGTTCGTGACGACTGGTCCTTTAAAAAGAAGGAAAGATAGATAGTTTCAGTTGCAAGACAATAGTATCAAACTTATGAATAAATTCTTGCCATAGCGTAGAAAATAATGAGCTATCTGATGAAGCTGCTGTAAATTAAATCTTCTTATTATAGTGCTTGATTCACCAAAATACTCTATTTTTCATTAGCGAACTATCTCTTAAGCTTTTATATAATCATGTCTCCTCACTAAAGCTTCGAATACTCCTTATGAAAATAAAAAAGTTTGCAATTCCAGAATTGCGAATGACGAAGTGCTAAAGAAAGTGTCAAAATATGAAAGCATTAGACGGGCGATTTTCGGATTGAGTCATCTTCGGCACTTGGATCGATCGTTCGATAAAAATTTAAGAAGTTCTATTACTGATAATGATACTTCAAATTTGAATAAAACTGGAAACTCGAACTTTTCCAATCGTTATACCGTAGATACGAGATTTACAGAGAAACAAGAGACTGGATCAAGTCCAGAGGTATTAGATGTATACGAAATTCATTCCGATCCACATATTTTTGATCGGCGTACCAAAAATCGTCAAAGTTGGTCAGAAGGAGGTAGAAGAATCTTGCTGACTGCATCTAAGGATCATAGAAAGTTATCAACATCGAATGACATGTTGTCTGGCTTAAAAGATAAGCGCTCAAAATCAGAAGCAAGACCAATAGCAGCGCGAGAATCAAGCGAACGGTCTGGAAAAAGTCATTTAGGTAATATTTTTGTATCATTTAGTAACCATACATGGGCAGCAAGAAAATTTTAAGGGTCTGGGTTGGGTGTAATCGCCAAAAATGTTACCGAAAATAGAATTTAGGGGTCTACAGTAATCTTCGGGGGAGAGTCAACTTCTGCGGAGTTGTAAACCTCCTCCAGATCCCCCACGCCCACGTATGGTCTTTACTATTGAACTCTCAATTCTTTTCTACCACACAAAAACGTAGCGGTGGGGGTCTCAAAATTAGAAGGGAAAACATTAAGTTTTACGAAAAAAAATCAAAGAAATCAAGAGCCAGAGCAGCCGAGTAATTGATAATTACATTTCAATACAGTTTGATTTATGGTGGCTCTCGCTCTGTTCTAACGTTTTAGCATTTTTGAAAACCACTACCGCTTTATTAAACTTGTTCAACCCGGCTAATTCATAGTGCAGAACAACCTACGTACAAACCTACAACCTGACATGCACGTGGGGGTTCGGGGGTCTGCTGGACCACACAGAATGGAAAAATTTCTAGGAAAATCAGGCGAAATGAAGGACAAAAATGGATGGAAAGAAAAAATTTTTAAAAGTGCTTGTGGAATCGACCTAAAACTGTGGATTAAAATAATTTTAACACGATTTTAGCATTTGTGCCAGTTTTTGAGGTCGCTTTAAAGAAATAAGCTCACTAATTGATCCCCAGGCCGACCATGGTTTGCATTTATGTCTACTACATACATCTATAAAAGAAAAGGTTGTTTTACAACGCGAACTTTAGATCAGATAGTGACCAAAG
Source organism: Mermis nigrescens (assembly GCA_036768485.1). NCBI lineage: Eukaryota > Metazoa > Nematoda > Enoplea > Mermithida > Mermithidae > Mermis > Mermis nigrescens. Next base: position 7,455,486 of record JAVLUZ010000145.1, on the reverse strand, counting down.
CACTATCTTAAAACTTGATACTATTTCGTAATTTATATAACTACATGAAAATTATAAATCAGATAAAAACAATTGCATATCAATATGTATAGCTTTTTATTTAATTTAGAACCTTTTTCACTAGATTTTATATCGTATTCTATTAAATTAGCTTTATTGCCTGTTGTGTCACTCAAAGATTTGTAGCTGCGTTTATTGACTTATTTCGTAATTAGTATTGAGGACGTATGTATGTAGGTACATGGCTCCTAGAAGAGCGATAACTTTATGAAAATAAAAATGCATTCTCTCAACATACAGGTTTGGCAGAATAAAAATAAGAGTTATTTTAGCATTCGTCGTACAGCTTCAGTTGACGGCGCCACAGAATTGAAGTTGATTCCATCAAAACAATTCAATTTCGCTAGAAAAAGTTCAAGCAATTATGGAAAACCAGAGTATCAGACATTGTCGCAAGAAGTCGAATGCTGGAATGAGGATTTGCAAGATGTGTTTGACAAGAATGATTGCAATAGGATTAGTGCGGTGTGTGTCGTGGAAAATTATGCAAAGATGATATCATTGCAAAGGCTGATCCTGGCTTCATTACGTCAACCAACTCTAGCTGACGATTGGATAAAGTCTTTAAATACACCAGTTAATCTAAAGAATTGGAAGTGGTCAGATTTCTTTATAAGAACGTCGTCACCTGTGTTATTGACTAAACACAGTGTTTTTTACGCTGGACAAATCGAATCTAATGCGGATATCAAAGAAGTAAACATATTTTCCTATTGCTGAATATCTTAAGCAATCAATCTGAAGAACCCAAGGGAAGTAATGGTGGTATGGCTAAAAACATTATTTTTTAACGTTTCTCATCGAGCACTATCCATTGGCATCAAAAAATCGCGAAGAAAAAACAAAAAAAGTTCAAAAATTGAATTCTGGGGGGCCATTTTGTTTTTTTGGGTATCCAGCCTTCCGGGGGGTACATATCCCCGACGCCCACGTGTGGTCACCAAACGTGGGAATCCGGTAGACCCCAAAAAATAGATGGATTATTGGAATTTAATTTTTGGCATTTTTTTAATTTTTGTCAATTTTACACCACCCAGACTCCGCCCTGAATTGTGTCTCCTCCCATGTATGAACGTCATTTCTTGTCTGTTCTTATGCTGCCTCTATAGTCTGAAACATTGAATTCCACATTGTAGCTCAAGTCGCTGTAATCACATTTTCAGATTTTGTTCGCTGAAAATAGATCATTTATCCTTGATTTCCAAATGAAAACTGATCCTTCACATTTTTCTTCAAAAATAAGCGTTTTCTTCGTCGTAAATAAATAAGATTGGCTTTTAGCAACTGGCCGATCTGTTGCGTACTTAATGACTTGCTTATTTGTAAAATTAACTTGTACTTATGTATATATTGCGAGGAGTGATAAAATACGAGCATATGCAGTAAACACATATTTTCGATTCCTTGACAGCAGAAATGCACGTAGACCCTAATAAAAATGGAAAATTTTGTGGGAAAATGAGGCGAAATGAAGGCCAAAAATGGATGAGAATTGAAAATTTTTTAACCTTCAGATGGCTGTGGGCCCGGACCCAACTTCAAAATAAAATCGATATAGCTCAACGAATTTTGAAGATAACCAAAACGGTTCAGAACATTGAGATTGCCATCGTAGAAATGACAGAAATGACCAAAAAATGAGTTTTTGTCGAAAAAAAATTTTTGTCATTTAAAAATTTGGAATCCAAGATAAAGCAAATTAAATATTCCTATATTATTCTACATTTTTCTCTACATTTTGAACTAAAAAATGTTATAATAAGTACAAATTCCGGCAGAGAACCATGAAAAATAAAAAAACAAATGCCTCAAAAGTGTGCGCGCGTCTCCGCACGTGCACATTTATGTAAAATTTAGTTTTTATTTTTTTATTCTTCTTCAGCGAAAATCAATGTTTCTAAAACATTTTTTAGGTGCAAAATATAAAGAAATGAATATAGAACACTATACCCTTATCTCAGCCCCTAAAACTTTCTTCACTGGACAAAATGCAAAAAAAGAATTTCAACAAAGCACTCTTTTCAAAGTCACAAAAAACAATTTCTGCAGTTTAGGATCAGCTATTGTGGCATAAGCAATAACCTAATTGTCCAGTTATTGTTTATTATTTTTCGTCGAATATTCACCAAGTTATTCAATTTTTTAGATTTTGTGTGTTTTCGCACAGCCAACCAAGGGTTAAAGTCCTTGACCATGACCAGAAACTGCGAAATAACGTATTTTTAGTGCTACTTTGGCATATATGCCACTTTTCGAGATCATTTTGGCTCAAAAAAGCGCCCTACTTCTGACCTCCCAGATTGGCTAACCTGATCTGCCATGCTTTGCACCTATGCCTGACAGTCTGATTACTCCTATTTCGAATCTTGCGAACCTTTTAACATTTTTCGTTTGATCTGATGGGCGCATTTCACTGTATAGGGTCAATATTCACATTTAATGCTTTTTCTTTCAGGATTGCCGACTGCTGAACGTTATATTTTTGGTAAGAAATCTGCTTGAATATTAAGACTCATACCGCTCTTAGAATTTACTTCAGTTCCAATTTTTTTTCTGTCTTGATCATGCTTTATATACACATATATATATATATATATATATATATATATATATATATATATATATATATATATATATATATATATATATATATATATATATAATTTATGTATATATATATGTGTATATACTAGCAAAAAATGTTTTAATGGAACAAAAGAGATGAATATACTTCGAATTGTGGATTATTAAGGATGCAAACGGAGGGGACTAGGAAAAAGCTACCTAAAGTCGCAAAATCTGCTAAAAATCACACTTTCTCTAAGCAACGCAAAAAATCGAAGTATATTCTGCGGCCATCGGATTAAAATAAATATTTAACCATAAAAATGATTGAAAAAGTAGCACGTTATCTACGCAGTAGCTATGGGAAATAATATTGAGTAAAGTAACAGTCTGTCTAAGCCAATTGAATGTAATAGCAAACATCGATGCATCCAAGACAATTGAAGAAACTGTTGGTTTAAAACAGTAGGAAACGCGTAAGTTGACTTGAAAAAGGCTAAATGTAGGTACACTAGCATGCCCGCAACGGTTGTGTGCACTAATCAATCGGCCCCTGCTTTGCTTGCTATAATGCTCATAACAAAATAAAACAACTTTGAATACAATACCACTTAGTTTCCTATTAATATGGATACGAAGCTAGTCAGCGTTGCTACTTGCCAGCATTTGAAAAAGTAAACATTATAGAATTCGTTTATACACTCTTATCTGAAACTTTGAAAATTATTTAAAACAGACACTTTTTTAGAGGCCGCCGAATATACTTCGATTTTTTTCGTTGCTTGGAGAAAGTGTGATTTTTAGCAGATTCTGCGACTTTAGGTAGCTTTTTCCTAGTCCCCTCCTTTTACATCCTTAATAATCCACAATTCCAAGTATATTCATCTTTTTTGTTCCATCGGAGCATTTTTCTTTGCTATTACCCTACTTTTAATTAGCATGATTTGAGTACATCAGTCAGTAAACACATACAGTAATATGCCACAATAATGATAGCAGTCCAAGAGCGCGGAAAACAATATTGTTCTTAACATCAGCATTATCCTTTTTAAACACGACAACCTTACACTATTTAAACAAACTTTTTCAGTATAAACTTTACGCAAATATCAAGTGTAAGGAACACGAACTCAGATTTGGACGTAAAATATATATTAACAATATTAATATATTAACATATTAACAACAAATGAATAGTGCAAACTTTACACAACTACTAGGTGTAGAGAAAACTAACAGTCAGATTCCCAATTCTGATTTTACATAGAACATTTTGAGAAAAATTAAGCTTCCGCAAGGCTCTAGAGCTAAAGTTAATATGCAGTGTAAACTTTACACAACCACAGAGCGAAAGATGATTTTAGTCGGATTCGTAATTCTAATATTACTCTGATGTTACGATTAAGATTTATGAAAAAATTGAGTCTCCACAATAACCGAGAACAAATAAACATCGGTTGTAAACTACTTTACACCACTATTGAGTGTAAGCAAACGCGCTCAACCGGCGTCTCACATTCGATTCATGGTACATTTTTAGACTTTAGAAAAAATCAAGCTTCTGCAAGGCTCTATAACTAAAGTTAATATGCAGTGTAAACTTTACACAACCACAAGTGTAAAGAAAATTTCAGTCGGATTCGTAATTCTGATATTACTCTGATATTACGATCAACATTTGTGAAAAATTAAGTCTCCACAATGGCCCGAGGAGAAATAAATATCAGATGTAAACCACTTTACACCACTGTTGAGTGCAAACAAACTGGCGTATCACATTTGGTTTCTGGTTCATTTTTAGACTTGAGATTATGTCCAGACTCATAACCCAGAACTTGGCAGAAAAAACAAGACAGAAACACGTATAACTCCCCCATTTTTTGACTTTACACCTCACGAAAAAGCTACATATTGATGTAAACAAGCGCAATTCGCTGTGACGCGTACCCCTCAGAAAGTTACTTTATTTTTATCCTATTCGACCTCGCCCGACTTCTGAACAGAGAAAGTGGCGAACAAAAAAATGGACAAACACGTATTTTCCACTGTCCATCACATTGTAAACTTAAGGCCCCATTGAGTGTAAATAAATTCGGTTCGGGCCACTTTGTAGCCCTTTGATTGTAGTACGTTTGTACGTGCCAAACTTATGTTCCGCAAAATATTTGAGATGCTTTACGAATCAGAATACGAAAAACAAAATTTTTTTCTCCCATTTTACACCTCAGATTTCGAACTTTACACCCACATAAACAACTCCCAACTCATGACTGAAAAAGTTGGCAGAGAAATCTTGGACAAAATCTGTTTTTTTACTCATCCACTAGAGTGTAAAGTTTAAACTCCTGGTACTAACTGCGTATTGATTGTAGAGAAGTTTGCTGGTGAGCACAAGATAGCCCTTAATCCGTAATACATTTCTCTCAGAGAAAATAACTTAAAACTAGAGATGTGCCGGGGCCGCCATTTCTGCCGGGGCCGGGGCCGGGGCCTAGCCGGGGCCTAAAGTTGTACATTAAAACATGCTATTGAGATACCGAGTCGTGCGAATATGGCGCACTACTTAATGAACAATTGTTTGATTTTCTAAATACCGGGTCTACGAAGTTTTGGCGCCGCCATTTTGGCGACAGCAACTTATAAATTATTCTAATTAAATCAATTTTGAACAGTCACCTAGCAGTGGAGGGAATGGGAGTCCAGACCCCCAAAATTCATAAAAAAAACCGGAAAAATAGGACTTTTTACACGTTATTTTGTGCTATTTTTGGCCTTTTTTAGGCTTAGACCCCCAAAATTGGTGTTGGTCTCCCCAAATATGAGGGCCAGCTACGTGCCTGATTTTGAAGCAATTTTAAAATAAATTATATATTCAGAAAGCAGGTTCTACAAGCTACAAAATAGCAACTAATAAGTCGTTTCGTTAAACTATAAAAACTATCTTTTAGGTCCATTTCCTCTTTTTTCACAACACTTATCTGTTTACTCGCCGATTTTGATTCCCTTTATTTCTCCTCCACCAGTCAGCTTTTAATCAGAGAGGATATATTACTGAAATTGATTTCAAAATCAGATCATACATATTTGAGATATTTTTAAAAAAATTATTAGCCAGAAGTTTTCAACAAAAAATTCGAATACTTTTTGTTTGTCACAATTTGTTCCTAATTTATTACCTCGATTCGAATTCGATCTGTCTGACGTACTTATTTGTCACTGGATTTCTTAAACGAGTATGCAATACCTTAAAAATGACACATTCAGTGCTAATTTAAAATGCGTAGACTTTGATTATTAAAGGAAATTGCTAATGCTTTGAAACGAGTAACGATTTTTATGCTTTCTGACTCATAAAACGTCTCTTTTCGCAGTCATTGCATGCATTTTAATTATTTTTTGCAGCACCCCGGCCCCGGCGCCGGGCCGCCCTGGCCCCAGCCCGGGGCCGGGGCCGGGGCCTGGCACATCTCTACTTAAAACTCATAACTGGAGTTGTTGGCAGACATAAACAAGTCGAAAACTCGACCGAAATGTGTCTTTTTACCCCCAGATTTTCGCACTCTTTACACTCCCATTCGAGAACTAAGGCGAAATTCAAAAAAACATAAAAAGCTTCATCTGCAGAATTCCTTCATCTACAAATCTATGCTATTAAATTGTTTGAAGAGTCAATACTTGGTTGTCCACTAGCCCGGTAAAAAAACCCTAAAATTCGCTGTATGTTATAACGTTACGCCAAAACTTTACACCTCCTTTACACAGTCAGTTTTGAGTGTAAAGAAAAACAAAAAGAACAGACAGCGAATTTTTTTATTATCTTTCTTTTAAAAAAACCGCATCTCCCAGATGTGTCCTTTTATAGTTGTAGGGGGTGCACAGATTTGGGGGTACCCAAGTATATTATAGGTACGCGCTAACGCGGTACCTATGATCAAATACTTACCCTAAAGTAAAATAGTAAACATAAATTTGGAGTTTTACAAAACGATAAATGAAGAAGCCAGCGGATTACTTAACCTAAATAGATGAATAAGTCAAATGAAGTGCATGGTTTTGCCAAAAGAATTTAAAAAATGAAAAAGTCAGTATTCAGAAGATTTGAACCCATTATTCTTTTTTAAATCCACATGCGAGAACGGATACGTCAGCCACTTGCACGAACTCAACATATCGGCGGATTTTATTACTTAATCACTTATGATTTCGCTGTATTGTGGACAATAGATAAAAATCTAAAATCATTTTCCTACTTTCAAACAACATCCTATACTTATTACGCTGCAGGTTTTTTAACATGGGGACATATAGGAACATATGATTAGGTGCCTGTCTATCAACACAATGCACGTTAATTGAGTCTCGCAGCAAAGATTTTAGCTTGATTATACTATTTTGAAAAAGATTCATCATTCTACTGAAGTTTAAGAATAGTGCATTAATGATAATAAAAATAATTATTTATTAAAGACGAGTCACAAACCTCTGAAATAAGAAAAATCTGATGAAACAATATGGAATACGGAGTTATCTATCGGCATTAGAAAATAGATGTATAATTCAAAGTTCACCTCTTCATACCTCAACAAAAACTGGCTGTAGAAAAGTTTAAAGGTCAGATTCGTTATTCTGACCTTACGGGGAACATTTTTTTTAAATTCTTCATCCACGACGCAATGGGCGGAAAAAAATTTTTCAGTGTAAAGTTTAAACCTGCACTAATAACGCAATATCGATTGTAAAGAAAGAAAATAAATTTGACGTGTAGCGCTTAGGACGAGACACATTTTAAAGATAATTACCACGTTCTGTCTACTAAGTGGAGAATATGGCAGGAAGAAATATTTTTTCGTCCGATACTCTTTACAATAAACCGCCTCTAAATTTGAAAATATTACTTTTTCGAAAAAATTTAAAAAAATCTCCCCTAGATTTTATAACTGTCTACCTTTTGAAACCAATCAGACTGCATAGAATGTAAAACTGAGTTAGATATGCTTGTGCACATGAAAACAGTAAAAAACCGTCTACTTTACACTCCTGTGCAACAAGTAATGAGTGTAAAGAAATTATAAGACCAGATTCGTAACCGACTAATCAGGGAAAACATTTTCAAAAAGAAAATTGGCCCTCCGCCGATCATTTGAATTTTTGGTGTAAACTTTACACTTGTGCTAATAACGCGATATTGGGTGTATAGAAACAAAATAAACTAGGATCTGTAACGCTAAGATCAGGGCACTTTTTTAGCATAATTAGCATGTTCCGCCTACTTAGCAGAGTAGCTGAATAAATTTTGTTTTTCGTCTCGAAGCCTTTACACTAAAACGATCGCAGATCAAGAAATATTGCGTTAAAAGAGAAAAAAGGTCCTTGAGATATTGTAACCTCTACATTATACGCAAAGAGTAAAAAACCCGTATACTTTACATTTTTGTGCAACAACTATTGAGTGTAAAGAAATTTTAAGTTCAGATTCGTAATTTACAACTCGGGGGCAACATTTTAAAAAAATTAGCCCTCCGCAAATTATTTGATTTTTCGGTTTACACTTTACACACTCATTGCTAACATGATATTGAGTGTAAACAAAAAAAGACGGGCGGTCATCGAATTTTTTAATTATCCATCGATTAAAAAAATCGCACCTTCCAGGTATGTGCCTTTATTGCTGTGAGGGGGGCACAAATTTCGCACTCGCTGTGATGAACATATAAGAAAAAAGGATGGCCAAGTATATTATAGGTGGCGCTATCGCGCTACCTATGATTTTGCAGAACAGAAGTTTTCCACATACAAACGTACTACCATTAAAAGGCTACAAACTGACCTTAACCGAATTTCTTAGCATTCAAAGGGGAGTTGGGTTCAGATTTTTAAAATCCGTTTTTGCGCCACTTCCTTTGTTTAGAAGTCAGGATAGGTCGAATAAATTCTCTGATTATGAGTCTAAACATGATCTCAAGTCTAAAAATGTATCAGGAATCAAACGTGATGAGCCAGTTAGGCGCGTTTGTTTACACTCAAGAGCGGTGCAAGGTGGTTTACGTATAATACTTGTCTTCTGTCCATTGTAGAGTTAATTTTTTCATAAATGTTGATCGTAATATCAGAATTACAAATCCGACTAAAATATTCTTTACATTTTTGGTTGTGTAAAGTTTACACTGCAAATTAATTTTAGTTCTAGAGCCTTACGGAAGCTTTATTTTTTCAATATGTTCTACGTAACATCAGAATTACGAATCTGACTGTCAGGTTTTTGTACACCTATAGTCTGTTTCACACAACTTTGTTCATAAATTATAAAACTGTCTCCAACAATAAGCTGACAATTGAGATTCTAGCACTGATCTGATATATAATAATCGTAACCCTCGGTTAATTGTCTTTGAAAATTCTCAGAATTTATGCTCGAATTTATGTAAAACAGACTATAGTAGTTGTGTAAAGTTTGCACTATTTATTTATTGTTAATGTGTACTTTACACTACACATTCATTTTATTTCCAAAGCGTTGCAAAACCTTAATTTTTCTTTAAATATGTTCCGTAAGGTCAGGATTACGAATCTGACTGTATGTTTTCTTTACGCCCATTCGTTATGTAAAGTTTACACTGAAAATTAAATTCAGTTTCAAAGCATTGCTGAAGCTTAATTTCTTCAAAATGTTTCATGTAACGTCAGGATTACGAATCTGAGCGTAAGTGTTCTTTGCACCCAATATTTGCGTAAATTTTATGCTGAACACCTTTGATATGTTTAAATAAGGTAAGGTTGTCTTGCTTAAAAAAGATAATGCTGATGTTCAGGACAATATTGTTTTCCGCATTCTTGGACTGCTGTCATTATTGTGGCATCAGTTCTACATCAGAAAGACGCTGAATTTATGCATTTTATTAATGGAATTTTTTCTTATGCCGCTGATTCTTCTAGTTTAAATATTAGGAGTAATTGATCGAAGGCTTTCGAAATCTGTTAATGCTATCGTCAAAACGAACAGCTTGTGATAAAAGCAAACGTACGAGTATATTCATACAAGCAATGCAACAGCTCGAAATTTCGAATGGGGGTTCCCGACTATTTGAGGGGAGAGGGGTTTGTGCCAAAGACGGCCAAAAAACACCTAAAAACGGTCAAAAATTTAATTTTATTCAAAAATCGTGAAAGGGGATATCAAATTTTTATTCTGATTTTAGGGAATGGGAGGCGACTAACTCTGTGTGGTGGGGAATCACTAATACCCCTGTTACGAGTAAATGTGTTATTTTATTAGGTTCAATGTCGTTAACAATTGGAGTCATTATTAAAATCGTGCGAAAGCTTCTAAATTCGCATTAAGTCCTGTTTGAAGTATTAATTTTGCCGTATTTTACTCAGAAAACTTTCTGTTCTCCTTAGCATTCAAACCCCTTAAAGTCTCGTTTGGATTCAAGGTGTGTACAAGCGCATGTGCACCTGGGTAGATTTTCAGGCCAACCTGAGGGTGAGTCAGTCAGAAAAAGCTCTTTAGTCCGTGTTAACGTTATCACAGCGTAAAAACAGACCTGATTGACAGTTTTTGGTCGATTTCTAGCACTTGTTGAAAAACTAGTGATTTTTTCCACCGTTTTTGACCTTCCTTTAAAAATTATCGCTTTTGTAGTAGGGTTCTAGAGAGCCCAAAACCTTCTTCAAAGTGAATGCATAAGTAAATTATCTTACTGCAAGTCCTGTGTATGGAAGAACCTAGAAGCTCTTGATCTATACACATATGAATATACGTAGGATGTACTACGTTTTTATCGTAGGTAGCGCGATAGCGCTACCTATAATATAGTTGGCCTCCTTTTTTCTTATATGTTTATTACAGCGAGTGCGAAATTTGTTCCCCCCTCACAGCTATAACGGCATACATCTGGGAGGTGCGGTTTTTTTTAATTGATGGATAATTAAAAAATTCGATGTCGGTCTTTTTTTGTTTGTTTACACTCAATACCGAGTTAGCAATGAGCGTGTAAAGTGTAAACCGAAAAATCAAATAATTTACCGAGGGCCAATTTTTTTCAAAATGTTGCCCCGAGCTGTAGATTACGAATCTGACCTTAAAATTTCTTTACACCCGATGGTTGTTGCGCAAAAGTGTAAAGTATACGTGTTTTTTACTCTTTGCGTGTCCTTCAGCTTATCTAAGTCAGTTCTGGTTTCTGTGCAGTCCAATCAGTTTTATAATGTAGAGGGTTGCAAAATCTCAAAACCGAATTTTTTTGTTTTTCTTATAATGCAATATTTCTTCATTTGTGATCGTTTTAGTGTAAAGGGTTCGAGACGAAAAACGATATTTCTTCAACTACTCCGCTAAGTAGGCGGAACATGCTAATTATGCTTAAAAGGTGCCCTGACCTTAGCGTTACAGATCCCAGCTTATTTTGTTTCTATACACCCAATATTGCGGTATAAGCACGAGTGTAAAGTTTACACCGAGAAGCATTTTTGCGCCCAGAGCGTCGTAGATGATGAATTTTTTTAATGTTCTCCGTAAGGTCAGAATAACGAATCTGAACTTTAAACTTTTCTACAGCCAGTGTTTGTTGAGGTAGGAAGAGGTGAACGTTGAATTATACCTACACCTATTTTCTAATGCCGATAGATAACTCCGTATTGCATATTGTTTGAACAGATTTTCCTTATTTCAGAGGTTTTTGGCTCTCTTTAATAAATAATTATTTTTATCATCATAAATGCACTATTCTTAAACTTCAGTAGAATAATGAACATTTTTCAAAATAGTATAATGAAGCTGAAATCTTCCGATATGTCGAGTTAGCGCAGTGGATGACAACTCCGTTCTCGGATGCGGTCTTAAGAAAAGAATGATGGTTCGAATCTTCTGAATGCTGACTTTTTTCATTTTTTTAATTCTCTTGGCAAAACCATGCACTTCATTTAACTTATTCGTCTATTTAGGTTCTGCAGATAGCACTTTTTTGTTTTTTAAATTTCGCCTCAGTTCTCGAATGGGAGTGTGAAGAGTGCGAAAATCTGGGGGTGAAAAGACACATTTTGGCCGAGTTTTCGACTTGTTTATGTCTGCCAACAACTCCGGTTATGAGTTTTAGGAAATTTTTTCTGACAGATATGTACTACGGATCAAGGGCTATCTTGTGCTTACCAGCAAACTTTTCTACAATCAATACGCAGTTAATACCAGGGTTTTAAACTTTACACTCTAGTGGATGAGTAAAAAAACAGATTTTGTCCAAGATTTCTCTGCAAACTTTTTCGGTTATGAGTTGGGATGAATTGAATAAAATAGAAATAAAGTAACTTCTAATGGCTACACGTCGAAGCAAGCCGCGTTCAAAAAAACGTAATATTGAGTTGTTTATGGGGTGTAAAGTTCGAAATCTGAGGTGTAAAGTGGGCGAAAAAACAGGGTTTTTTTCGTATTTTCATTGGTCAATCATATCAAATATTTTGCGGAACATAAGTTTGGCACATACAAACGTACTACAATCAAAGGGCAACAAACTGGCCCGAACCGAATTTATTTACATTCAATGGGGCGTTAGGTTCAGATTTTTAAAGTTTAAAATGTGGTGGACAGTGGAAAATACGTGTTTGTACATTTTTTGTTCGCCACTTTCTCTGTTCAGAAGTCGGGCGAGGTCGAATAGGATAAAAATAAAGTACTTTCTAAGGGGTACGCGTCACAGCGAATTGCGTTTGTTACATCAGTATTTAGCTTTTTCGGGAGGTGTAAAGTCAAAAAAATGGGGGAGTTAAACGTGTTTCTGTCTTGTTTTTTTCTGTCAAGTTCTGGGTTATGAGTCTGGACATAATCTCAAGTCTAAAAATGAACCAGAAACCAAATGTGATACGCCAGTTTGTTTGCACACAACAGTGGTGTAAAGTGGTTGACATGTGATATTTATTTTTTTGATGTACTGAAATCACGCTAATTAAAAGTAGTGTACTAGCAAAGAAAAATGGTCCGATGGAACAAAAAAGATGAATATACTTGGAATTGTGGATTATTAAGGATGTAAAAGGAGGGGACTAGGAAAATTCTACTTAAAGTCGCAAAATCTGCTAAAAATCACACTTTCTCTAAGCAACGCTAAAAATCGAAGTATATTCTGCGGCCTCTAAAAAAGTGTCTTTTTTAAATAACGTTCAAAGTTTCAGATAAGAGTGTATAAATGGAATCTGTAATGTTTATTTTTTTAAATTGCTGGCAAGTAGCAACGCTGACTAGCTTCGTATCCTGATTGATAGAAAACTAAGTGGTATTGTATTTAAAGTTGTTTTATTTTGTTTTGAGCATTAAAGCAAGCAAAGCAGGGGCCGATTGATTAGTGCACACAATCGTTAAGGGCGTGCTAGTGTACCTACATTTAGTCTGTTTCAAGTCATCAAGTCAACTTACGCGTTTCCTACTGTTTTAAACCATTCATTCAATTGGCTTATAAAGACTGTCAGTTTACTCAACATCATTTCCCATAGCTACTGCGTAGCTAATGTGCTGCTTTTTCAATCATTTTATGGTTAAATATTTATTTTAATCTGTTGGCCGCAGAATATACTTCGATTTTTAGCGTTGCTTAGAGAAAGTGTGATTTTTAGCAGATTTTGCGACTTTAAGTAGAATTTTCCTAGTCCCCTCCTTTTACATCCTTAATAATCCACAATTCCAAGTATATTCATCTTTTTTGTTCCATCGGAGCATTTTTCTTTGCTAGTATTGAAATGTTTAGGTACAGGTACATGATAAGAGACGCATCTCTGTTTCGCTCTATCTTACTTAAGATTGCTGCATCGAAATCGGCTCTAGGTACGGATCAAGATCTGCCTTTCTTTCCTCCAAGGCTAAGGGACTATATCGAGCTGTTTCCAACGCGACTTTTGTCAGAAAGTCAAGCGGAGCGCTTGGCACACTCAGCGAATCCCAGTTGCAGCTTCGGTAATAAGGGCAGCGTCGATCAAATGCAAGTTCAGTTGTGTCGAATATTGGTCATGCCCAACTACTTCTTAGTAACACTCACACAGTACGTGGAAGATTTTGCGAGTAATAGTATCATTTCCAATTATGATAGACAGCTTTACGAAAATACTGTGCTCTTTCTTCTCATACAATTAGCGCAAGTCTTGATACATTTAGAATCGAAGATGATTGACTGGCTACCGAAGAATCTTGATGGTTTTGTCATAAGCATTAGATCTAAAAAAGTAGTACCCCATCTATTCTTGGAGCCGAATATAATAGATTCGTACAGGAAAAATTCACGAACCACCGCAGGAGCAGCAGTACCATCTCAATTTCTTTCTCTGACACACGTCTTCAGGATGATATCGGATGCTTTATTTAAGCCGGACTTAAGCTCAAGATTGATTTTGCCTCACCGACGAAAGGTTACTAGAACATCTCGCCTATCGATTTTTCGTTCTGTGATCAGGACTACTTCAAAATTACTCGAGTCGGAGAACATCAGTGTACTACAAGATGTCAGCGATATATTTAATCTTGTGTATTTTTCGAAAATGTTGAAGGGCAAGGCGAAAGGCCGATTCAATAACAAATCTTCGGTCCAAATATGGTTGGACGAGCAAAGGTTGCAATTAGCCGAACGTACTCTAATTAATTACCTAGAACTGAATGAAAAAATTTCGCCGATCAGAAGAAAAAAGACGCAAGACTCACTGAGAAATTGGTACAAATTTACATTTATTTCGAATGTTTCGCCTGACCGCATATTGCAGTGCTTTAACATTTATTTTTCTCATACACTCGTGTGTATTTGAACTAAAATAAACTCTAGTCGACTTAACTTATTCCGTCAGTTAGGTACCTATCTAAAAGGAAATCTGGGCAAAATTACAGCATGTGCAGATATACATATAAGAATATGTGCAGTACATATAAAAATGTGAGAGGAAGCCGTTGCTGAGGAGTCAGAACAGTTGAAAACTAATTGGCTAGCCAGACCACACATGGACGTGGGGGGTTGGAGGGTTTGTATCTCATGGAAATGGAAAACCCTCGCAGATTAGTGTAGACCCCAGAATCCTATTTTTAGTAGCAGTTTTGACGATTTGACCTATCCTGATCCCCCTCCAGAATTTTGATGCAGCCCATGTGTGGCCTGGACTAGACTTGCACGTGGGTAATTGAGGGGTTTACCTCCAGCATGGAAATATAAGAAATTTTCAATAAAAAAACTTGGCATATAGGCCAAAAATTGATGAAAATCGAGGATTTCCTTCAAAAGTGCTTAAAATTGACCAGAAACTGTGAAATGGCGTAATTTTGAGGCTACTAGTCTTTGAGGTCATTTCGGGCCAAAAAACTCACGGTTCGACACCCCAGATCGACTAACCCCCACCGTCCATGCTGTACTTCTTTGAACGTACCTACCTCAATAAGTATGTTTCGTTAGTCGCAGTAGCGGATCCAGGATTTTCTGACAGGGGCGGACCTCAAATTTCCCAAATAAATCAAAAATTGTTCTGAAACTTCGTCCATTATACTCAAAATGGCGGTTTTTTACCGTTTTTTAGAACGCAAATCATATCTGGTGTGGAAAAAAGTTTTGAATTTTCGAAAATTATACATGAAAAACTCGCAAAATTAATGCAAAAATCGACACAAAGCGCCGAAAAGTGCTCGAGAAATCATTGTAGGAACTACAAAAATTTTTTTGTTCAAAACTACTCTTTTGAAGCAGAAAATATTGTTTTTAGAGCGTCAAGAAAGTCAGCAAGTGTCATTAATGAATACTAATGTAATTCGGGAAGCCCAAAAACTGGGAAGGTTAGAAGACCCGCCACCACACCTGGGCGTGGGGTTTGGGGTATGCACCCCCCAGAAACCAAAATACCCCCCCAGAAATCAAAATACCCCCCCAGAATTCAATTTTTGAAAATTTTTTTCGTTTTTTTGCAATTTTTTGATGCCAATGGATAGTGCTTGACGAGAAACGTCGAAAAATGGTGTTTTTATCACCATATCACCATTTTAAAGGCCATTTTTTGACCTTCAAAAAATCTTGCACCCGCCCCCAGAAATTTCTTGCTGCCCACGTATGACCGCCACTGGCCAGCGTTGGGTTGCTTGCCTTTGCAAGCCAAACCAGTGCTAAATTACCATGAATAACCGCATTATTGAAAACTTGGAGATGAAACGTCATCTCGACGGGTTAAATTGGTTTAAATGATTAACCGTTTCTTAAGCATGGTAGAGTTTTCAGTAGGTGAGCATAAAGCGCAAAAAAAGGCGCAAAAGCTAGAATAGCAGCATAAATACCAGCGCATGAGCTCGATGAGCGTGTAAGTGCCGCCTCACTTTAGGCCCATTCATACTTCGTCCGACACGGCATGCCGGATCGGTGTAGTCCCAGCACTGTCACCATTCCCAACATTGCCACCGCGAGTCCCAACATTACCACCGTCCCAACACTGCCACCGCGAGTCCCGACATTGCCACCACGAGCAAAGCTGGGTAGCACAAAAATTCAGGGGGGTTGTGCAAAGGTAAAAAAAGGGTCCTAAAATGGTGGTATGGCGAAAAACACCATATTCTAACGTTTCTCATCGAGCCTTTCCAATGACATCAAAAAATTGCGAAAAAAACATGCAATTTAAAAATTGAATTCTGGGGTATTTTAGTTTCTGGGGGAGGTATTCGGTCTTCAGGGGGTTGCATACCCCAAACCCTCCTCCCCACGCTCATGTATGACCACGAGTTCCAACATTGCCATCGTCCCAACATTGCCACCGCGAGTTTTAACATTCACACGGCAAGTCGTACATCAACATTGTCGGGGAAAGGGGGTAAACGCCCTCGAAATTGAATTATTCAGAATCTGGCAGACCTCCCAGAATAATAATAATAATAATAATGATAATAATAATAATAATAATAATAATAATAATAATAATAATGATAAATAATAACAATATTAATAATGTAGCAGGAGTGCTACTACACAGCTAGAAATGCCTACTTTTAAGTTTAACCCGTGAGGTTGATGTTTCATTGTTTCTCAATATTATTCAATACTTTGCGCAGTTGTGAGCAAGAGCCCGAGTAGTCGATTAGTACTACACACGCGAATCAGAGCGGAAGATCCGGGAAACCGGTGCGGGTAAAATTTTGCTCACGTAACGGTGGGAGGCGGCGCCCCGTTACAATTGGAGGTCCCAGAGTTCGTTCTGTGGGGTTGTCTGCGCTTACGCTTTCTCCTAAAGGGGGAGGAGTGTAGCAGGAGTGCTACTACACGGCTAGAAATGCCTACTTTGAAGTTTAACCCGTGAGGTTGATGTTTCATTGTTTCTCAATATTATTCAATACTTTGCGCAGTTGTGAGCAAGAGCCCGAGTAAAGTACTACACACGCGAATCAGGGCGGAAGATCCGGGAAACCGGTGCGGGTAAAATTTTGCTCACGTAACGGTGGGAGGCGGCGCCCCGTTACAATAATAGTAATAATAATTATAATAATGATAATAATAATAGCAATAATAATAATGATAATAATAATAATATTAATAATAATAATAATAAATGATAATTACAATAATTCTTATTACTTTTGACAAAATTAAGAAATTTATACGATTTTGGTGATTTATTTCAAATTAGTTATTCCGAATTTCTATAAAAATTGTTAGTCATATTTGCATCCACACTTGGGCATAGGGGGTGATAGAAGATATTACTCCAACTAAGGTTTTTCAAGTACAGGTACTGCCACGTTGTTTTGAGTATGAAAAATAAATAATTCTGCACAATGCATCAGAAAATTGATGCATTCATCCTGTTCCATCTAAGTATCACTGATTTAGTTTCCCTGCCATTGAGTCAATACTGATCGATAAATGATGAAACTTCACAGGAATCATTCCTAGGCATTAGAATTTATTCTTACCAATTTTCATCACATAATATAAACCAGGTCAATAATTATAAACTTCAACGTGATCATCACCATTTTCAATCATTTTGTGTAGGCGTTGATGATATTCTAAAAATCGCCACTATGATCACCTGATTTGTCACAGTGTGACTTTTTCCTTTGGGGCTTTATTAAATCAAAGGTCTATACCACACGTCCAACAAACATTCCTTAGTTGAAGAATCGAATAATTCAAGAATTCGATGAAGTTACAGTAGAAATGCGGGAAAAGGTTTTTTGGAATATCGTCAACGCCTACACAAAATGATTGAAAATGGTGGTGATCACGTTGTAGTTTATAATTATTGGCCTGGTTTATATAATGTGATGACAATTGGTAAGAATAAATTCTAATGCCTAGGAATTATTCCTGCAAAGTTTCATTATTTATCGATCAGTATTGACTTAATGGCAGGAAAGCTAAATCAGTGATACTTAGGTGGACCCTGTTTATTACTCAAATTTGCGCTGTCCAGAAGACAAAAGCTATACAAAAATGATAAATTTGGCGCGAATCGCCAGAAAAGTTTTGGCTTATTAGATTAAAGTGTGTTAGAATTTATTCTGGCAGTCTTTCAAATGCGTTTCAAGAATTTTCAACTTTTTCTTTTTGGGAGACCCTCGTAAAAATCATTTGTATCTCCAAAATTTCTAGGGACTTGTCCTCCCAATTCCCCATGCATAGCTATGTGCCTGGTCTGCCGGATTCTGGGGATTTGAATTTTAAATGGGTTTAAATCCCTTTCCCGACAACGTCCATGTATGACTCGCTGTATGAATGTTGGAACTCGCAGTGGCAGTGTTGGGACACGATCGCCGGATCGTGCCGGACTCATGTCGGATACGGCAGTGTCTTGTACGAGTCCAGCAGGATACGGCATGCCGTGCCGTGCTGTGTCGGACCGTCGTTCTAACTTCCATTTATACATCATCCGGCTTCATCCTGCTGAAAATCGATGCATGGATTGCCACAAACATTGATTTTTATATTGTCACTCTGTCCAGCCGCATTTTTTACTGTTGTGTTGCTTGTATTGTAATTAGTGGATACCATACATGGGCGTGGGGAGGCTTTGGAGGGGTATGCACCCCCAGAAACCAAAATACCCACCCAGAAACCAAAATACCTCCCACCCCCTTAGAATTTAATTTTTTGAATTTTTTTGTTTCTTCGCAATTTTTTGATGCCAATGGATAGAGCTCGATGAGAAACGTTGAAAAATGGTGTTTCTTCGCCGTACCACCATTTTAAGGCCATTTTTTGACCTTATGAAAAAACTCTCGCATTCCCCCTCCATTCCAGAACTTTGGTGCGGCCCAATGGTGGGTACATGTGTATATACAGCATGCTTTAAACTCGATTTTGTTTAAAAATTGGTTTTTTTCAAGATGGAGCAAGATTTAGACGAATTAATTCTGTTACGATTTTGATTGAAATTGCGGGAAGAAACCAAATTAAAACGACGATTCTGTAAAATTTTACATTAAAGTGCCCATTTTCCAAAATATTCTGGGGCTCTGTTACGAAGAAGTTATTTAATGGCCTCGCGAGCATCCATTCATTCTTTTATCACTGCAACTACGAACCGGATTTTTTTATCATACATGGGCAGCGAAAGAATTTAGATTGGGGTCCGATAGGACCAATGACCAAAAATGACCAAAGAAGGTACCGAAAATTCGATTCTGGGAGTCTATCGATTTTTTGAGGGTCTGTCAGATTCTCAAGGGGGTCCAAGCCAGACATGCACGTGCAGTAGCGTAGCTGGCCTTCCCAATTTGGGGGGACTAAAATTTTGAAGCCAAAACAAAAAACAAAATAATGTCAAGCATTTATGTGCGTAATAGAAATAGTATAAATCCGCGAAAATCAAAGTTCTTCGTTGAACCACAACCGCAATTAGGCAATGTTAACCGGACAAATAACTGGAGGACAGTCTGTTGGGAAGTTGCTTGAGATGTGAATTCATGTACGATCCATAGTATTGCACGAAAGTAAGGGCAACCAACGAGACAAGGGCGGCAAAATAACACCACACGTTGAAATCAAATTCAGAGACGAAAAAACCAGCAGTCAGTGAAAAAATCGTTGCAGCTAGTAAAGTGGCCGCATGGCCCAGGCCAACAGCTTTACCTATTTGATGCCGATCGACGCTATTGCTGGTTTGGGCAGCCAATTCAGCATACACGATTGACATGCCTATTACCTGAAGCAAGTAACAAATCGACACAGTGCTGCTTTCCCGACTAATGACATAGGTACTTAACCAAACATGGGCAGCGACAGAATTCTAGGGGGAGGTTTCGGGGAGGGGGGCAGAACAATGAAAAAACAAGTCTAAAATTTCCTATGGGTTCTACCATTATCTGCGGGGTATTTCGGTCTAATACCCTCCTACCCAAGCTCACGTGTGTACCTAACCTCAAAATTGCCCAATTAGCTAATGTAGTCAATCGGTCTGGGGGAGTAAAGAAAGAGCTCTTTGGGCCAAAATGACCTCAAAAACTGATATAGGCGCTAGAATAGCGTTAAAACTACGTTATTACGCGGTTTCTGGTCAATTTAAAGCACTTTTTAAAAAATTTTCAATTATCATCTATTTTGGCTTTCACATTGCATCATTTCCCCAGAAAATAAACCCACCACGTGCATGCCTGGTTCTAATTGCTGTATTAAAATCACATTAGAATATAAAAGTTCGACTTCTATTTCCATCGAATTTGTCATAAAAATTACCTGTAGAGGCATAATAATTAAAAACTGGTAGAATTCTTGTGCAAAGCTGATAATGAAGTACGAAACAGCAGATAGCACAAGTGCGAATTGCAGTAAACGCTGTGGCTTGTCAAAGCGTATTTGTAGAATTTTGATTAAAACCGTATTAGCAAAGACCGTAGTAAAACCCAGAACGACGAATAAATAAGACATTTCGGAGTAGCTGGTCATAAAACGCGAAATAATAAACTGTCGGCTTAAATTATCGTAAGTCATATAAGGCCCATCCAGCAGGCATCTGATCAATAATGTGTTTCTCAACGCTTGATTGCTAGCCAAATCCTTAATAAAAGTATAAAAATAAAATAAGTTTAAAAAATTAAAATTCGAAAAAAATAAAATAAAAAGTAGCAATAAATTGAAACAAAAACTCAAAATTTTAGCAAAAGTCGCATGCAAAGCTTGATAAGTCAAAACTCTAGTATTTTCCACTTAAATTGTGATTTATAACAATTAATTACCATATACAGCAAACTTATAATTACCGACTATCTGATTAATACTACGTAATTGGAGAAAATCGCTGGTTTACGTAGCTTGAAAATTTTTAAGTGGAAAGTGCAAACTTAGATGGAAGAGACTACATATATTTATATAAGCTCTTGTGATATAACTCATTTGTAAAAAGACTAAAATAGGTACTTTGAATTACTAAACCAATCACATAGTCAAGATAAAGGAACGTGTTTCACACTCCACAAATTGTTGTATTTTTAAATACGATCATAGCAAGTCTTAGTATAAGTTGAGCTATCGCAAAAAATACAAAGAATCTATTCCTAGGATCACTGTTTTTTTTGTACGAGACAAAGATTTTGAGGCTCGTACAAAGATTTTCAGAGCCATCTTTGTACAACGTACAAAGACTTTTTGGGGCAAAGTAATAGTAATTTTAACACTTTTTTGAGTATTTGTTAGCAAAATTTCAAAAATTTTAGGCGCTTCGCGCCGAATATCATAATTACATTGTATTTAGCTCCAAGCGCTGGCATTAAACACTCCAAAATCTATCTTTAAGCATCTTTGTACAGATTTAAGCATCTTTTACATCTATTTCTACTGTTTTATAAAGATTTTATGCAGAAAAAAGGACTATTAAACAACTTTGCACTGTTTTCTGCCGTTTGAAGATAAAATTGACTCTTTTATCTTTGCGTTGCATTAAATTCATAAGCAAATTGGTGTCTATTATGAGATTCACTCAGCACATTGCAATCGCTTTATTATTTATAATTGTGTAACACAAGTTATTTTAACTTACTGAGTCGAATTTTATGTGTAATTTCAACCTAAGACTCATGACAATTTTGGCGTTTCGGGCCGAACTAATATAACCAGCTGAATTTAGGACAAAGTTACACCTTTTGCGAAGCGTGCGGGTCACAGATAACAATCTAGTAGTATGTAAAAATGTGTACATTCAATAGCATATCTATACGTTATATGTACAAAAAAATTTTCGCTCGTACAAAGACTTTTCCGGAGATCTTTGTACATGTACAAAGAGGCTCGTACAAAAAAAACAGTGCCTAGGATCCAATACTTTTCATTTATTTACGGTGACTAATTCGATACACTTCACGTTCTTTCACTGATAAATGTCAAATACATCAAAGGAAACAAACATGTTTCTTTTGTAAAATCCTTATAAACACATGCAAGAGCATAAGACCAATGTGCTGGAACATTTGGGCAATTCAAGTTCTTTTGTAAAATCTTTATAATCACATGTATAAGAATCAGACCAATGTACTTGCACATTTGGGCAATATTCATTTGATATTTATCAAAAAACTTCAAATTAAATCGTATTATTGCACCAGGGCTGTAAAATCAAATAAAAATGTATGATAAAAATAGAGTAAAACAAAATTACCCCACTTCAACGTACGAGCCAGAGCACAGGCACCGGTTTGAAGATGAAAGTTCGGAAAATTCGAAAAATATGTCAGAATTGTGGGAAAAATTAGTAAAATGCACAATTCGTAGTCAATTCTTAAAAATTTGACGATTCTGCGGGAGATAAAATTTTTTTGCGGGGATGATACACTTTCTTCCGTGGGGTGAACAACACACATATGTGTGGGGTCTAGACTGTACTACCCCCTCCCACAAGAAACTAAAAGACACTCAGAATAAAATTTATTCTACTACATATCATCTACTCTTAGTCTCAATCATGGATGCACAGCATGGCCGATCTGGGGGGTCAACCGGTCTGAGAGGGTCAATAACTGAGCTTTCTTGGGTCAAAATAATCTCAAAAACAGGTATAAGTGCTGAAGTAGCGTTAAAACTAAGTTATTACTAGAGAGATCAAACTTTGGTGCAGCACCAAATTTTTTAACCTTCTATGAGATACAGAATGTCGAGAAATGTCGAAAAAACACATTTTAAGGACTCAACTAGCATTTTCTGCACCAAATTTGACTGTTTTGCACCGAGTGCACCAAATTCACACATTTGTCAAATTTTGCACCAAATTGAAGGAAAATCAGATTCAAACTCTCGCGAATGATTAAGAAAAGACGCCATTATTACCAGATGCGGAAAACGAATCAAGTGTCTATTTGCTACTGTGAAAATTTTACGGAGATTGAATCGTTTTTGAATGCTTTAGCAAATGACAACACGGCTGCAGTCCAGAAAGCGGCACTTTTGATAAAAGCCAACGTTCTGAACAAGAAGGCCTTTTTTACCAGCGACAATAGAGCAAGCAAAGTGTCGAAGTGCTTGGATGGATTCATTCGTGAAGAGCTAACCTGCTTAGGCCAAAAAACCCCTGTTGAACTTTTTGTTGGAGAAATAAATCCGGAAATTCGACTTAAGACTTTATATGCTCATTTAGTTTTAGTCAACGTGGAACATTCTTTCCGCATTATGAATTGCTCTAAACCGATCTTTCGTCCGAAAATATCGAGATATGCAGTGTAATCACGTCTGACAAGTCTTCGTTTGAGTATAACTAACAAATTATTACCGAATTACGGAATTTTTTGCACCACATTTTGCAACTAATCGTGTAAAATTTTACAACAAATCTTGTAAATTTTTGTACCAAATTTTGCACCAAATCGGCTATGTTTTTGCATCAAATTTTGACTGTTCTGGTTATTAAACAGTTTCTGGTCAATTTAAGGCACTTTTTAAGAAAATTTTTAATTTTCATCCGTTTTTTGCTTTCATTTTACCTCAATTCTTCTGGGGGTCTAGATACCCAAAACCCCCACGTGCAATGTATGGTTCTAATGAAGCTTATTTTTGATAAAATAGTTCTCGGGGGCTATCAATATGACGGTTTTTAATCAGTTTTTACTGCTTTGCGACGTTTGCAACTTTATTTATACCTGATAATCACTAAAACGCAACATCCTGGGTTTTTTACTGTCCGGTAAATGAGCTGGCATAGGCAACACAAACAGCAGTAATGGCAAGCAGCAAGCAATAAGGACCAAAGCGGCACAAATAACTGAACCGCGTATATCGAAAGACACAGCCGTTTTTGAAGCAAACCATGGACCTACGATAGCTGCTATTCCAATAGGTATACCCAATCGCATTATGATCTGTATCAAGAACGAAATGAACTTGAAATTCGACAGGCAAGAGCAAGAGTCTAGGATTGTCTAACGACATTTTGAGGACTAGATGTGCAACGATTTGCCTTTTTAATGAAATTTTCTGATTATAAAGACACTGGGAGCATACAATCAATGATTCCGACACGAAGCGACGAAAATTTTCAGGAATTTCGGACGTTTTTAAAATTTTCCCCTCCGAAAAATCTTTGTAAATGCATAATGAATAGCGTTAAAAAATTTGGCTAGCCAGGACTGGAATCTGGGCTTCCTGGTTACCGGCCAAGCGTGCTACCAAAATGTTTGCCGAATGCAAAAAACCGTGTGGAGAGCTTTTGAAACTGGTGGGACGTTGAAACATGACCATTTTCTATTTTGAATCGTAATTGCATGCAACAAACATCATGTACTACAGAAATCAGGCGTTTCTCTGCAAAAGAAATCGATGGAGTATCATAATGACATGCACACTCGTATATATTAGCAATGGTTCAGAGAAACCATTAAAAAGTGCTAGAACTTATAAATGATTAAAATTCAATATTTTTATCAAACTTGATATCGCAGGAATATCGAATGAAGTTGAGTGTGTCGACCTGATCAGCCTTAACATTTCATTCTATATGAAAGAAACGCCTAAATTTGAATCCAGGAGTATAAATCGAGTTTCCGGCGCAGAAACAATTTTACTCCGTAACAACTCTCCAATATGGACTGCTTTCTTCGCGTATAATTTAGACGTTTTTTACACCCCGTGCGAAAATGCAATTAAAAAATTCAAATAAACGGGAAAAATTTTATCTTGTGCTATAATTCCATTTTTTCTGAAAGACTATCTATATTTCATTACCAGCGTTTCAAATTTTCGCTTTATAAGGAATTCAGACATAAAAAATAATGAATTAATAACAAAATAGCTAAGTGCCAAAACACGGTTTTTAGCTTCAAAAAAGTTCGAAAGCGTTCATCAAGTACCATAGTACCGCATTTCGAAGCCTTTACAAATTTTTAGCGATTGTATAATTAATTTGTAGTACCTAACCTTAGTGCGATGATTAGCTTCTGTGACGGATGCCAAATACGATTCGATGACTTGATTCAGGCAAAATCCTAATCTAAGCGGCTGTATGAGCAAAAATCCAACAAAGCCGCCAGCCTGCGTTGAGGCGATATGGTACGAGAAGGAGAAAATTGTGGCTAAAAATCCCGCTAACCTGGGCCCGCTAGTGTCCATGAGATGACCGATAATAAACGTGCCTACTAGTGTGCACAAATTACCCAAGGCGTAAATAATAGATATTTGAAACATTGTAATTTGGGAATCCCATTGCAAAATGGAGATAGAAGTTTGGTCCACTCGCCCGTCGCGTGCCAAATGCCGTAAAGCACAGCCGATATTACGAAAGCTTTCGTTTGTTCCTTCCTGCTTAACATATTTTTTGTGAGGCCAAATAAATTAAGAATGTCAATTCCACGCGTTAATTTCTGCAATGCAATCCGAGATAATGGCTAATGCAGCTTCAACGATTTTCTGCAATAGCAATGAAAATTATCCAGGCATATGCGTTCTAAGTCAGATGCAGCAGGCGTGAATCGACTGCGTATAAAGGAGATGCCGATTTTCGCAAGAACGAACTACCTTGGATAAACATTGGCCAAGTAGAACGCGATTTTCAATATTATATAGACTGCAAATATGATGTGTTTTATAGTCAGAGATGGTAGACAGGTAAGAACTTTTAGGTTGGTTACCTATAACGCGCTAACTAGTGCTGAAAGTGCAAGACTAGACATTATGTGATCACAGAAAATGTCGCTAACCGGTTCTGATTGTTTATTATATTCTATCCGGTTCTAACCAATCGACATTTGTTCTTCTTAACACATGTACTTTTTAGCTAAGCTATCCAAATCATATTTAGCTGCACCCTCGAGAGTAGTAAACACACGTTGGCGTGAGGGGTTGAGGGTATGCACAACCTAGAAGACCGAATACCCCCAAGAAACCAAAATACCCCCCAATCAATTTTTGAAAAATTTTTTCGCAATGTTTTGATGCCAAAGAAAGTGCTCGATGAGAAACGTTGAAAAATAGTGTTTTTCCGCTATACCACCTATTAAAGACCATTTTTTGACCTTTAGAAAATCTTGCACACCCACCCCCCCCCGCAGAATTTTGGTGCTGCCCACCTATGGTAGTAAAGCCAAGTTTACAG
The DNA here is from genome assembly GCA_036768485.1 of Mermis nigrescens. Taxonomy (NCBI): domain Eukaryota; kingdom Metazoa; phylum Nematoda; class Enoplea; order Mermithida; family Mermithidae; genus Mermis; species Mermis nigrescens. The sequence continues at coordinate 7,429,362 of JAVLUZ010000145.1, read as the reverse complement.
CCGGGTCCAGTATAATCAGGGCTTGAGCTTGGCTTAATCTTTACATCTGTGCTTATGCGAGGGCAGGTTTGAAGCATAACGGTTCAAAAGTATTTATGCATGTAGATATATACCTTTAGATTTGGAAACATTGTCTATTAGCAAATCTTGTCGACGTCCTTCAGAATGGTGATTGTAAAATCTAATGTATATCATTCGTCTCAAAATTATCATACCGATGCACAGCATTGCCGGTTTAAAAAAATTTTCGATTCGCATCCATTTTGGTTTTAACTTTGTTTCATTTTTTCCGCATAACTTACCATTTTTCCATTGGTTGGTCTAAGTACGAACCCCTATACATGCATTGGTCCCACTCTTAACCGTATATGCGTAGCATTAGGAGCACACGTGGGCGTGGGGTTGTATATCAAAGTACAGGTACAAAAGCAATTTAACATAGGTACTGAATTACTCTGTAACGAAGAAATAAAGCAAATGGAAAATTAAAAATTATGAGCAACTATGTTTTAATATGATTTTATTGAATTCTAATGATGTAGGTATAGTCTATTTCATTTAACTCTGCGGTTTTCTTTTGAATTTAATCCACGTGAATCAGGCTTCAGAAGTGGTTTAAACGTTTGATGCAAATAATGTGGTTTGGCAATAAAAAGTGTCTCACCATAACTCGTTTAGAATATCACAGCTATACTCTTGTTTTAAACCATTTCTGTAGGCGCTCTAATTTTTTTTCAAAAACCTCAAAGTTAAATGAAACGGACTATAGGTATGGCAATGGCAATCTAAATGGGAATTTAATGTCGGCCGAACGGCTTATTATAATTATGAGACGATAATGAACTCATGAATTGATAACTGTTTTGGAATAGACTTGTCAATGTTAGCTGACCACCAGGCGTTGAGGAAAGGGAACATTTTATGGAGAATTACAAAAATAGGGCAAAAAAATATAAAAATTGAAATATTTTTACAAGTGTGATTTAAGTCATTTACAAATTGGAGTAGTAGTCTCTTTCACACAAGCCTGCGCCTTCTACTCAAAAATTTTCAGCTGCAATCAACATTTCCAATAAATACTTTGTGACTCGTAAAGATTACTGCTCGTAAATATTGTACGAAAAACAAACTTTTACTAATTTTTCTTGTTTCTTATTCCACAGCTCACACTACATATACCGGGTTGAACTGTATGAGTCACGCTAGAACGAATGGTCAGGCTGTGCAGCGGTGGTCAGTTCAGTAAATCTCTGGCTGGTTGATACCTATTAATCATATAGCTTTATTGCGCTAAACTGGCCCTAAGGATTTTAAGTGAATGTCAAAACAGTGCAAATGTTGGGACTGTTGGGACAATGGGACTAGATCGAGTGGTGGGATTGTTCAGATAATGGGACTGTTGGGATGGTGGGACAGTTATGACCAGAGAAGCAAGTGGGGTGGGGAGAGAAGCACGTGGGCTGAGGGTTTGGACTCCTCCAGAATAGAAAAATAGGAAATTCCAGGGGAAAATGAGGCAAAATAAAGGTCGGAATGGAAGAAATTTGAAATCTTGAAAATGCTCGTAATTGAGCAGAAACTGTGGAATAACGTAGTTTTAATGCTATTTTAGCTTTTTATCAGTTTTTGAGACCATTTTGACCAAAAATACTCCATTTTTGATTCCTCATCTATCGGCTGACTCCCCAGATCAGCCTTATCAGCCTTGCTCAGACCCGGTCTTAGGCTTTTAAGGGCCCTCTGCGAACAAAAAATTTGGGTGCCCCTTGGTCGGGGGCGGAAAACTACAAATATGAGCATGAGGCTAAACCATGGTTCATGACTTTAAAAAGTATCTGCTTTCATTGTGCTACAAGTTATTAATCTGTTTCATCACAAGTTATTAGTCTAATTCATCCTCGACGGTGAATCCAGAGTTTTTGTGGGGACACAGCATCCCAATGTTTTCCTCAACGAGTCAAAAATTGGTACAACTTCGGTATTCATGTAAAAAAGCGGTTTTCGCCGTTTTAAATTTTTTTGTTCAAAATTATTTCTTGTGCAAGATTCGAAAACTGCTAGAATTTTAAACAACTTTGGCAAAAATTCCGAGTCGGAAAATTTCTAAGGCGGAAGGATGTTTTCATTACCTTTATTTGTGCACTGAGCAATATATACACTCCCACTGAAACGTTCGGCTCAAAGCACCGGAAATTTTCTAGAATTTTATGCTCTAAAAAGTCAAAAGCCAGATGGACCTTCTAGATTTAGGGGACGAGAATTTTAGAGTCAAGTTATCTTGACAAGTAAGTTTGGCAAAAATGTTGATTTAGAGTTTCTTAAAAATAAAAATAAATATTTACATCATTTTAATCGCAAAAAATATGTCGTTCAAGATAGCCACGCTTCGACATTCATTCAAGTTCGACTCTACTGAATTATTTTTAATTTCCTCTATACTCAATTCTGGTCATTGCATATCAATCCAGAAAATAAATATTCTTGCGCTAGGCGCCATGAAATTTTGTCATATTCAAGATGCCTTATTAAAAATTGGGCGTTCAGATGACAGAAATTATACAAAAACGATTAATCTGGCGCGGAGCTCCTAAAAATGTTGGGCTTGTTGGCTCAAACGTGTGCCAACTCTATTCTGAAGAGTCTTTCAAATGCATTTAAGAATTCGCACATGCGGTTTTACTCCTCCGAGTGACTCTTACAGTAAATAATCTACATACAAAATCTTGGGGGACTGGTCCCCCAGTTCCCCATTTGATACATGCCTGCTGGAACATAGGAATGATAAACTTAACTGTCAAAAAATAATTCTTGAGGTAAAAATATACATAGCTTCCATCCAGACCGATAAAAATCTAAATGAATATAATTAAGGTGGAAACCTTATTACGATGACCGATAGGAAATAAAAATCATTATAAGATCTATATTCTTCATCTCTCATCAAGTAAGTTAGGTTGATTGTTCGAAAAATGTTGCGTCAAAGTGATTTTAGATAAAAACAATTTTGACTGTTTTTGGAAAAGTTGGGGTACCGCCCTCCTTAGGAGAATCCTAGATCCGCCACTTCTGCACATATACAAAATTTCGACTTACAAACTAACAGTTTGCTGATAATAACTTTTCTATAGCACAACTACGACAAAATTTCAATTATCATAAGAACATATTGTAAAAACAAGAACTAAGAAAAACTGTAGTTACATGTGAAACAGACTATAGGTGGTACGAGAAATTAGTGAGCAGCGCCGGAAACTTTTTAAATTTTCATAAACAGAAAGGTCAATTAGTATCTATTTGCTGAATGGGAGCGTTAAGACATACAAGCTCGGACGATTATGGCGACCGCCGATTATCCTCCAAATTTTTCCTTGCTTGGTGTTTAAGGGGCCATCGGGGGCCCCTTGGGGCTCCGGGCCCTGTGCGGTTGCACACTTAGCACATGCCTAAGACTAGGCCTGGCCTTGCTGCACATCTATGGTTGGGAGCATACGTGGGCAGCAAGAAAATTCTGGGGGGGGTGCAAGATTTTTTTGAAAGGTCAAAAAATGGCCTTAAAAATGGTGGTATGGCGATAAAAACACCATTTTTCGACGTTTCTCATCGAGCACTATCCATTGGCATCAAAAAATTGCGAAAAAAACGGAAAAAAATTTTCAAAAATTGAATTCTGGGGGGGGTATTTTGATTTCTGGGAGGGGGTATTTTGGTTTCTGGGGGTGCATACCCCCAAACCCCACGCCCAGGTGTGGTTGGGAGGGACTAATGGTACTGTTGAGGTGGTGGGACTCACACATGGGCGTGGGGGTTGTACCCACACCTGGGCGTGGGGGGGGTTTGGGGGGTATGCACCCCCCCCAGAAACCAAAATACCCCCCAGAAATCAAAATACCCCCCCCAGAATTCAAATTTTGAAAATTTTTTCGCTTTTTTCGCAATTTTTTGATGCCAATGGATAGTGATTGATGAGAAACGTCGAAAAATGGTGTTTCTTATCACCATACCATCATTTTACAAGGCCATTTTTTGACCTTCAAAAAATCTTGCACCCGCCCCAGAATTTCTTGCTGCCCACGTATGGTTGTACCCCCTCACAACAAGAGGTTGAAACCTGAGATTACTTAGACCCCGCAGATTTCTATTTTTAGTAACATTTTTAGCGATTTTACCGCGGAATGCGAGTGCACAGTGAATTTCGCTTATGTACTCGCACTGCGCGCACCGCATCAAATGCATCAAGGCTTTAAACAAACAAGTGCGGAGCAAAAGTACATGAGAAAAATCCTATGTACTTTTGCTCCGCACTTGTTCCTCATTTTTTGCGTTGTAATCAAAGCAGTGCGGAGCGCGGACCTAAAGTACATATTTTAAAAAATAACAAAAAATTCGTGCACTGCAAGAACAGTATTGATTTTATCTGATAATAATCGTGAGATAGAAAACAACAAGCATTGATCTACTAGCAAAGAAGAATGCTCCGATGGAACAAAAAAGATGAATATACTTGGAATTGTGGATTATTAAGGATGTAAAAGGAAGGGAATAGGGAAAAATCTACTTAAAGTAGCAAAATCTGCTAAAAATCACACTTTCTCTAAGCAACGCAAAATATCGAAGTATATTCTGCGGCCAACAGATTAAAATAAATATTTAACAAAAAATGATTGAAAAAGCAGCACATTGAGCTGCGCAGTAGCTATGGGAAATGATGTTGAGTAAAGTGACAGTCTTTCTAAGCCAATTGAATGAATGTTTTAAAACAGTAGGAAACGCGTAAGTTGACTTGATGACTTCAAACAGACTAAATGTAAGTACACTAGCACTCCCTTAACGATTGTGTACACTAATCAATCGGCCCCTGCTTTGCTTGCTTTAATGCTCAAAACAAAATAAAACAACTTTAAATACAATACCACTTAGTTTTCTATCAATCAGGATACGAAGCTGGTCAGCGTTGCTACTTGCCAGCAATTTTACAAAATAAACATTACAGATTCCGTTTATACACTCTTATCTGAAACTTTGAACATTATTTAAAAAAGACACTTTTTTAGAGGCCGCAGAATATACTTCGATTTTTAGCGTTGCTTAGAGAAAGTGTGATTTTCAGCAGATTTTGCGACTTTAAGTAGATTTTTCCTAGTCCCCTCCTTTTACATCCTTAATAATCCACAATTCCAAGTATATTCATCTTTTTTGTTCCATCGGAGCATTTTTCTTTGCTAGTACACTACTTTTAATTAGCGTGATTTCAGTACATCAGTCAGCAAACACATGCAGTTACATACCACAATAATGACAGCAGTCCAAGAACGCGGAAAACAATATTGTTCTTAACATAAATTAATTGCCTGTAAATATAAAAAATATTGTTTTTAAAAAAGACTCCCTAGATTTTATAACGCGATACTACCTGCACTGCAATCGATGAGACCGCATAGAATTTAAAACCGAGTTAGATGTGCTCTTGACTGTCGA